>VOIT01000079.1:0-327803 GCA_031010545.1 Laburnicola sp. JP_R_19
AATCGAAGCGTAATAATTACTCCGCAACCTCGTAGAAATCTATCAGTATCCTAATTCTCCAGCCACTTGGTCGATCGCTTTGACTAAACCATCCAATGTCCCTCTCCTCGTCCCTCCATTAACCACAACCCTGAAAAACTTGCCCTTCTCCCCCGGGGCGTAATCAACCATAAAGCCTCTACTAATCAACTTGCTCGCCACCTCGCTCGTCATCCTCCCATTTACCACTTTATCCTCGCTCAACTTCCCCCCACGAGCAAAGTAGAAACAGACCTGCATGCAAGGCAACGGTGACGGACTAACCGTGACAAAATTCGGCGACGCATCGACAAGCGAATGCAGATATTCCGAGGCAGAGTACGCGCGACCTACGAGGTCGGAGAAATGCTGCTGACCATAGTACTGCAGAGCGAGGAAGAACTTGAGCGCATCCGCGCGCCGGCCGCATTGCGGCGTTAGGTCGGCAAGGTCGTAAATGTCGTCGACGGAGTCGTCGGTTGCGTTGTGGAAGAGATAACCTGCTGGCAGCGTCATGGCGCGCCAGAAGTGCCTGAGGTCTTTGGCGAGCAGGAAGCTGGACGTCATGGGTACACCGAGCATCTTGTGGGGGTTTATGGCAATCGAGTCTGCGAGGTGGATGCCTTGGAGGCGGGTGACGCGGTAGGTGGGGTTGAAGATTACGGAGCCGCCCCAGGAGCCGTCGACGTGGAGCCAGAGGTGGTGGGCTTTGCAGATGGTGGCGATGGCGGGGAAGGGGTCGAAGGAGCCGAGGACGGTAGTGCCGGCTGTTGCGTTGACGAAGAAGGGGGTTTCTCCTCTGCTTTTGCTCTCTGTGATTAACTTGTCCAGTTCTGAGGGGACCATGCGGCCTTGGTCGTCGACGGGGACAGATACCACGTTCTTAGATCCAAGGCCAAACATTTGCGCGGCTTTTTCCAAGGAGTAGTGGCCATGTGCGGAGGTGAATAATGTGAACTTGTGATTGCCGTTTCCGTTCTCCTTGGTCTCGGGATAAAGCGTGTTCCGTGCGATGACAATGGCAGAAGAATTCGAAGCCGAGCCGCCGGGCTGGCTTATGCCACCGCAATGAGGAGAGTCGTAACCAAATACATGTGCGAGGTATTTGGTGGTGTGCTTTTCAACGAGGGTCAGGACAGGGGAGACTTGGTAGACATGCGCCTAGACATTCGGTCAATGCGCGGTTGGAAGCGTGGTTGTTACTAGGAAAGCATACGTTTGTATTTAGCGTAGCAAGGAGGAGTTCCGAAACTAAGCCTACCTACCGTTAGCATGTTCATTAGCTGAGACTCTTTTTACGGTCGGAAGATAGTAACGGCATACCGCATTGGTACTCGCATACAACTTATCCATGAAGCCTTGATCCCACGTATTCACGCTGAACTGCAAAACCTTCTCCACAATCTGCACCAATCCATCTTTACCACCTCCTTGCTCCGGGATGTTCAGATTCAAGATCGACTCAAGCTTCTTGGGAGGATGCTGCTCAACCAATGCAGTTCTAGAGCCCCCTCCTGGAGCCGCGAGACCATGACCTGTAGGCTTCGTGGCAGCATCCTCGTCTGCCGCGCGGATATATGGAATAATCAGTTTTGTTACAACGTCAAGAAGCTGTTTGTGAGTCAGTGACGAGGTATCTGAATCAGTGACAAAAGATCCAATAATACCTCTTTAACCTCATCAGCCCTGTCGAGCGGGGACTCCGTTCCATTGGCGAGACCAGTCATACTGAAAGCAAAGAGAGAATCAGCGAGTACGCGGAGCAGACAAGACTGAAAACAAGCGTCGTGAGGTCAAGATTTGATGTAAAGAGTCACAAAACACAGTCATCAACTTTGATTTGCCACACGGAAGCACTGCCGGCAGAATTGACTGACCGCTGGGCGCTATGCAAGATTTATAAACCGAATAGAAGGTATCCTAGGTCCCCACATAAGCTCTGATGACTGAGACAAAACGCCACGGAGTAAAATGCAACTAACAGCTAACGCCAAACCAAACTCAATGCGCCACAACGCTCGCTTTTGTGCGCGACTTGCTGCTTTCGCTGCGCCTAGGCTCGTTTAGAATATGTTTATCCTTCTTTTCTTCCTTATCTTTTCTTTTGCCCTTTTCCCTGTTCCCTTCTACCCGGCTTTCCCTTTTCGCCTGGGCCGTTTCCTTCTTGACTTTCTCTGCTTCCATTTTCGCCTTCACAGCCTGACTCTCCGCCCATTTCTTACGCGCTAAATCAATGGCCGACAGGTGGGCACCAGATTTTCGACCCTGTAGCGGCGACGTCCCCTCATCCTTGATCTCAGGGAAGGATTGAAATCCCTCGTTCCCTGCGGTGTAGCGCGATTGCTTCACCCAATCTTGTCGACGCCGCCTATACAAATCCATACGCCAATTTCGCCATACTGCACGACCAACATGAGACTCACGTAGCGAAGCCTCATTTTCCGCAAGTTCTTCAGCAATGCGCTCACGGATGAAGGCAAGACCATGCGTGCCTTCCCAGATGGAGTCGATGACGTGTGAGCCCGCAGGGTCTAAAGCAAGCTCACCAACATGACCGTAGAATTGTTGAATAACTTTTCTTCGAAAGATGACAGAAGCGTTGGGTGACACCAGGGCAGCCTGCAATGCTCGCGAGGCTGCTGGGTCGCGCGCGACTCGGAGGGTCATGTGTTCATCCAATCGCTCGAACGAGTCGAAGACGAGATTGCCCAGAGGACCTTCTACAGTCATCATGGTCTGTGCCAGCAGAGATCCGTGGACCTTGTCAGGCTGGGAATGCTCATGCTTGGAGCTTGCCTTGCCATCGTCGGACGGCGACGCTTCGCCCAGTTTGAGAAGGCGCGTAATCTCGAAGCCATTGGTTCCACCATATGCAGCTTCAAGTTGGGTGGAAATGGGCAAGGTGTCGACCCCTCTGACAGCGCAGCGCTCAATCAGCGTCTTGATGATTGCGGTTCGGCCGCGCTCTACCAAGCCGGGGATCTGCTCGATGATCTGGCAGGTGGCTTCTTCGAGATCATCCTTGCCAAGCCGCTCTAACATGGTACCGGCAACATAGGCAGCGACCTCATTCCGCGCAAGGCTGCCCATGCGTTCCTGGAAGAAGTGCTTGTATATGGATTTGAATAGCTTTCCAGGGGCATGTTCAATAATGGTCTCCAATAACCTAGAACCAACGGCGTCATACACCAGGCCATTAATGAACGACCCGCTTGGGGTGTCCTCTTTGATGGGATCGTCCGGGAGCAATTTGTGCATGATGGAGTTTTCGTCCTTGGCTCGTGATTTGCCGAACAAGGTGAGTTCGAGCTTGATCATCAGCTGCAGGGTCGGGTTGCCTGTGGGGTGTGTGGCAAGCATTTGCAGGTAGTTCGTGTCCAAATTGGCCACACTGTCGTGACTAACCTTCTGGAGAGCATCAAGGAATGTCTGCGGCACTTTTCTCTGACCCAATACCAGCTCTGTATCCTTTTCTGACCCAGGAATCCCAACCCTCTCTTTCTTTTTGCTGTGAAGTGTTGACTTGCTGCCCTGCTTCTCCAGTGGCGTACCGGAAAGCACAATGAGTAGTACGCGCAGAACATGCGAGGCAAAGCGCTCCGTAAGGAGGTAGCCCAGATATCCCTCCAACTCGTCCAGAGTATAGAGATAGAGGTTCTCCATGGATACGACGACATGGTTGGGGCCGGAGGATGGCGGCGTGAGTATGAGGTCCGGTTTCGCTAGTTCTTGGGTAACAACGGGTGCGGCGTGTATGAAAAGCGCTTCGCAGCAGTGCGAGGCGAAGCGGTGCTGGACGAGGTGGACGAAGCTGCAGGCGTTAGCATGAGGACGAATAGCATGTGCGGTGGGGTGTGCACTTACTGTCCGTTGAACTTTTGGAACAGTTCTTTGAGCTGTGTCGGGGTAGACAGCAGGATTAGGCGCTCCAGCAGGCGCGAGCAGGACTGGCTGTTGGCAATCTTCAGCTCTTTGCCGTCGGCCTCTTTATACACGCTTTCGATGAAGAGGCTGCGCTCCTCTGGGCCTTCGAACTGGTTTAGTTCCAGCAGCTCGTCGGCGCGCTTGAAGTACTCCTGCTCGTCGTCGTCGAGCATGCCGTAGAAGGGCAGCGCCCCCGGGCGGGTGACGCCATCCATGGCCTCATCCTGGAACGGCTCCCGCACTTCCTCGTCTTCCTGCTGGGGCACCGCATGGTCGTCGGTGCTCTTCCTGCGGCGCTTGGGAGCCGCGTCGGGGTCGTCGTGCTCGCGCTTGCGCTTCTTCTGCTCCTCGCGGCGGCCGCGCTTCCTGTTCTCCTTGGGCATGTTTGGCTGTGGCGGCTGGGATGGGGGCGGCAAAAAAAAATGTAGAGAGGCTTGGTGTCTCGGTTATCTCACGTCTTATATGTGCGTACTTTGGCTGTATGCACACTGCGGGTCGCAGCGGTCTACAGGCAGTCAGTGAAGGGCAATTCCGGTGCACACGCGCACACACGCCGCCGTGCACTGCAGGCCGAAGCTGTCTAGCTCGGCTCGCTTCAGTCTACGGCTGCCCCCCCTCAACAACAACAACAGTCAGTACAGCGACCACCATGGACTTGGACACGGACGCCGACGCCGACGCCGACGACGCGCAGGCCCGCGTGGCCGACTACCTCGACGACAAGCTGCAGACGCCCGCCGACCTCGACTCGCTCGACGCCCTGCTGGCCAACATCCACGCCCAGCACGACCTGCTCAAGCAGCAGCTCCACGACGCCCAGCGCGACCTCCACGACGCGAAGCAAGCCTCCCACGACCACCACGCCTCGCTGCAGGGACGTGCCAGCGCATTCCGGGCCGACCAGGCCGACATTGGCCGCCGTTTGCTGGTCATCGCCGCCTCCGAGACCAGCGAAGACGCCGTGCCCCGCTTCGAACAGGTGCTGGACACGCTGCAGCGCCTGGACGTGGCCAACGCCTATGTACAACTGCTGCAGCACGTCCACGCACTCAGGTAGGACAGCCCGCGCCCGCGCCAGAGGACCGCAGCTGACAGGCTCAGCAACGAAGCACACTCGCAGCTGCAGACGTCCAAGGAGGCCGCCCTCGGGCCCTACAAGCACTTGCGCTCCCTCCACACCTGCCTGGTCCGCCTACAGGACGAAGCCGAGGGCGCTGCTCCCCAGTTGCTGTACCATGTAAACCAAATCACCCAGGCGCTGCGCTCCCAGATCCGGCATGCTTTTTCCGCCCATCTGGACAAGGTGCTGAAGGAGATAAACTGGCCTAGTCCCAAGGCTGCAATTAGCAGCGACCTACACGAGGAATGGGAGGCCGCCGTGATGAAGCTGCTTGATCTGCAGATGCCCGACCTAGAGGGCATGGACTACACGCAGCGCCAGGAGAGCAAGGTCCAGCTCCCTGCAGTCCTCTTCCCCTTTCAAGTGCTGGTGCAACCTCTGGAGATGCGCTTTCGCTATCACTTCGATGGCGACAAAGCCACGAACCGCATTGACAGACCCGAATACTTCCTCTCGCACATCACCACCTTGCTGAATGATTACAGTGGATTCGTCGTTGATCATATACAGCCAGTCCTCCTGAAGCAGTTCCGAGGAACCGATCTAGCTCTGAATTCCGTCTACATCGATGCAACGGCTGCTTTCATTACCGCCCTGCTTCCTATGGTAAGGGCCAAGATTGGCGCCCTTCTTCCGAAAGTGGCTGGCCAACCCCAGCTTTTGAGCCACCTCATGCACGAGGTCATGAGCTTCGACACCACCATTAGAGAGGAATGGGGGTATGATGGCGGCTACGGGCTCGAAGGGTGGAAGGGTCTGTCATGGGAATTTCTCGTCCAGGAAGATTGGTTTGGGCGGTGGCTGCAGGTGGAGAAAGATTGTACGATTCGCTTCCTGCACACATCTGACATTATTCTCGGCGACTGACTTACGTACAGTTGCCTTGGCTCGTTATCAGAATATTGTCGAGGCTCCTGATTTTGGGGATCTGGACTACGAAAGTGTCGATCCTAAAGCCACAAAACCCACCAAGGGCGCCATCCGCGTCAACGACTTGCTCGAAACAATTACAGGTCAGCACTGGCGTTCTCAACTCTGAAAAGTGGAGCTGATCAACGTTGCAGATCGATATCGCCCCTTGACATCTTTCTCCCATAAACTGAGATTCTTAATCGACATTCAGATCGCTGTTTTCGACAAGCTTCACGAGCGGCTCGCCGGTAATTTGGAAGCGTATCTGACCATGACTACGTCCCTCGGCCGTGCTGTGGGAGGTGTTTCTAAAGAAGAACAAGAAAGACTGCTTGGCGTCGAGGGACTCGAACGGCTCTGTAAGACGTATGGTAGTGCAGATTATCTGGAGAGGGCAATGCGCGACTGGAGCGACGACGTGGTAGGTTACGGTCGACCACTACACTGGAAGGAGAACACGCCGAAGCTAATACTCTCTACAGTTCTTCCTCGATATCTGGGACGAGCTGCAAGCTCGTGCCCGCCAAGCCAATAAGATCGGTGCCATGTCCGTTGCCGATGTTGCAGAGCGCACGTCAAAGGCCGTGGGTGGTGACAGTGACGGCGGCGCGCTCTTTGACGAAACAGCTGCAGCGTACTCGCGCCTCCGCATTCGTAGCGAGAAAATCATAACCGACACCATGCACAGTAACGTGCGGGAGGCGTTGCGAGCTTATCGGCACCTGTGAGTCTCGAGCCGGCAATTTCGCATTGGCATATATTTACTTTTACAGCAATCCTTGGGCAACCCTTACCGGTTTCTCAGCCTCCACTAACGCCACCATGTCGTCTACTGCAGAATTGGACTCACTCCTTGTCTACCTGTCAAGTACGCTAGGATTCCTTTCCCGTGCCCTGGCTCCCGCGCCGCTGCGCCGCATCGCTCGTGGAGTCCTCGCTACGGTGTCGAACACGATCTGGGACAACGTCCTCAGCCGGCACCGATTCTCCACTGCGGGTGCGGCGCAACTATCAGCTGATCTTTCGGCCATCTGTCGGGTTGTCGACAAGGCGATCGGCTCAGGCGTCGCTGAAGCCGGGCTGCGAAAGTGCCTTGAGGGGACCCAACTTGTCGGACTTCCTGTAAAGGGTGGTAAATTGGAGATGGGACCGTCTGACGGTGGAGAGGACAGCGAGGATTGGGACGCCTGGGCTGCAGAAAACGACAAGGTGCCCCAAAAAGAAACGAGTGGTAACACAAACTCGAGTGGCGAAGAGCTTGGCCTGTGGGAGGTTGAGAAGCGGCTTTTTGCTGATAACAATAGCGCTAGGGGGGTGCTCGAGGATTTGGGTATGGAGACGCTCAATGAGACGGAAGCTAGAGCTGTGCTTGGTCGGCGGGTTGAATTGACTGGATAGATGTTGATGGCTTATGAAGCCTACCCCCCCTAGAGCCAATGTGATGAAGAGCATAGGAAATTTAAATACGCATCACGCATCGCCGTTTTCCTGCACAACGACTCGCACCCAAAAATGATACGAGTATCCATGAATGCGCAGTCTTATGCAAAGTGCCCTCTCGCGTTGGCAGCCTGGACCACTGATTTACCGGCTCTTCAGGCCTACACAGCTGTCAAGCTCCTTTTCCTTTCGATCTGTAGTCTAAAAACTACCAGGGTAGTGCCTAATCACACGAAATAGGCCACGCTGCGTTCAGCGCTTGTTAGTTAGGCGCAATATTGACAAGCATGTAGTAGTAGCGTTGTGCTTTCTGTGCAAATGCGGGTATCAAAGATTCATCATCAACCGAAACGAAGCCACATGCACGCAGGAAAAGAACAACAGTGCGTACTTCTACCTCCATCACCCAGTAAGAGGAAGTGCGGCAGGGCTCGAAAGATTCCATTTATCATAATCATCCTATCACCAGGTCGTTTACATCCGCCCATTCCAATGACGTCGAACCCTGCCAAGCATCTGCAATGGCGATGGGGTAACGGCAGAATTGTGGGCAACTTAAAAAGGGGCTTCGAGAAGGCTGGAGCTCGTGGCCTGTGGGACCCGTCCCGAGATGTAAAGGTAGGAAAAGGTGGATCTTGGTCTCAATTGCGTACATGACAGACGTGGACGCGGACGCGCACGCGCGGCTGTGGGGCAGACCCTTAGTAGCGGGGCATAGTTTACCCGCAAGCAAAGACCCTTCAAACGTGTGAACTAGAGCGAGCCCTGGAGCTACTCCCACCAGGAGATGCTAGGTAAAAGCATAAATTCTGTGAGAAGCAAACTTATCCACGTGCATGCGACGGGGGGCGGTGTATCACGTTACCTCGCATTTGCACGTCCCCTTCCCTTCCCAAACGACCCTATGGATATCGATGTGGCTGCCTTGTACCCGTGTGCCAGCCCAGCGAAAAATTTCCGCAGCCTGTGCTTCACACACAGTCTCCTCAGTCAACACTCAATCTGCAATCCTTTTCTCCTCAGTTACTGCGTATTGTTGTTCCAAGCGAGCGTCCAGGCAAACTTTTGGCAACCACGGCGCTGATCGTCACGAAGCACCTTGATGGACCACACATTAGGTCATGCAGCATCAACAGTATAGATGAATCGACTCATAACATTTATACGTGCCGCATCTTCTCTCCTCTTCTACTCCGGCATAACTCATCGCCTCACAAACCGTGGCATCGTCAAATCCTACCTCCCGAGGGAATGTCCCTCCCATCTAACCTCGGCGAAACCCTCCAGCCCTATGAAATTAGTCCATCTAAATTCTCGACCCACAACAAGGTACAAGGAGTACGAAACAGAGGGTATCTCAATGGGTATAAAGCTTGTCTGCTCCGAATGCAGCAGAACGAGCGAAGAGAAATGAAGCGGCCCTTGAAAAATGAAGATCAAGAAAAGGGATGGCCACAGATCCCGATCTGCCAGGTGCCGGGGACAGACAACACCAGAACGCCAATGCTGAAAAGGACCAGGAAACACCGCTGAAACGCACGACAACAATGACAACAAGGAGGAGGATAAAATACACGGAAGAAATGCAAACGGTCCATCGATCATAGGACGACAAGTGCAACTCATACAGTCAACAAGGCTGAGCAAGCTGTCATACCTGTCCAAACTGCTTAATGAGAGAATGAAGTAGGCCGCAGAAGATACCGTGCAGCCATACGAAGAAGTCCTCCATTCCCACGATCTCGACTAGGCTCTTGGCCTTCATCACCTCGCGAGAAACACGAGGAAACCCATCCGGATCGACCTTTTTCGCAGATAGAAAGGAAGATACCGGGGTGATGTTGCGGGTGGTAGGTGAACTGGCAACCGAGGGGAAGTGTCTCTCCTTCTGCGACGATGTGAATACAGGCATCGACTGCGCAGAAGTTGCAGAAGTTCCAAGCGGCGGGGTAGAGGGGATCGCGGTAGTGGGGCGCGATTGCGAGGGGTTTCGCGAGGTGGCACCCTCCCTCTCGAGAACCTTCTCGGCTAGGGAAATGATACGATTGGCGATGGATTCGAAGACCTCGGTGATTCTGACCATAGCCTTAGTGGCACGAAGTCCGTCGCGGCCAGCCATGGCGATGAGAGCGTATGTCCGCTTGGCTCCGCGCGAACGGGGATCCTGCAGCCGGAAAACGTATGCGATGGTATAACCGGCATGCGAATCACCGAAGAACATGGGGCCAGACGCCTTCCCCATGGGTAGGGTTTCAGTGGACAGAGTGCGTATGCAGGTACGTCGGAGTAAAGAGTAGGCTGCAGGCGACTGGGGCTGACTGGTGGAAACGTAACTCATGGTGTGGGTATGCATACCCCGCGAGACAAACATGGGAGAAGCGGGAATAGAAGCTGGGTACATGTGAGAGCCGCTGCTGTCGAAAGACTTGGAGTGCTCGTTGTCGGAGGCATCGGATGATGCTGAGCTGCTCATGTCGTCGCCTGTGCTAGGACCGCGCACCGGAAAGTTGTGGGAGGTCCGCAGCACAGGACTGCCATTCCTACCCCGGCCACCTTTGGACGGGCTTCCTGGCGCACCATCCGGAAGCCTATCGCTGACCTTCTTGGGCACAACAATTTGGCAGTTCTCACATACATCGGGATCCGTGTCGATGGTGCTACTAGCTCTCCGGCCGCCGGAGCTGGCATCGGACGCGGGGAAAGTGGGAAAGTATGGGTTATGCGAAGGGGACCGCGGGCTGGTAGGCGGGGTCTCGAAAGGGGAGGTGAAGTGTGGAAAACGGCCGGCCAGCTTCAGGGTCGGAGGCTGGTCATACAGGCCGTTGAAGGCGAGCGACGGATGCGGCTCTTCGCAAGGCGGGGTCACGCACGGGTGACAGGAGCCACAGGGCGAGGGCGAGGCTTGGGTGCAGATGATAGACGTAGGACCGTGGACCTCGCAGAAGTGTGCGAGCGAGATCTGCTCAAGCCAAGTCAGCCATCAGGTCCCGGAGGCGAGACGGCACGCGGGCGCTCGGAGAGATTCCGGCGGCGTGGGGACGTACCGTAAAGTCCATGTTTCCTTCTCTACCTTATCTCTACGGCCTCATGATGCTAAGACGCGGAAGGTATGGTGGGTTGGGTGTGGTGGCTCAGCTGACAGTGTACGACCCCTGCGCGCTCGGGAAGGAGTAGCTGGCGAGCGGTTCGCGCCGCCGGGAGGGTTGTGGTGGTGAGTGGCGAGTATGCGAAGGTCTCAGGCGTGGAAGGGGTGGTGGTGTCGCGTGCGCGGGTGAGGGGGGTGGGGGTGATGGGTGCTTCAATGGTTGCTGTCGCAAACGTCGGCGAGGAATGCCGGAGAGGTGTGGGCTCGGAGGGGCAAGGTGCACGGCAACAAAGACGGTGTTTTGGCAGAAGGACCAGGACAGACAGACGGCGAGAGCGCACGGCGAGGGCTTTAGATGGGCATAATATGGGGTCGGCAGCAATTGGAGCGGCGCGGAGACACGGGGACGGTGGTTAGAGCCGAAGGCTTGCAAGGATTCGATCTGGCGGTGAATGCACGGCAATGCCATTGGCCGTGCGGTGCAGCAGGACTGGGGAGCTGGGGAGCACGGCATGGCACTCGGGCGCTTTGACATGTGGATTCCTGTGGATTCATGTGGGAATGCGACTCCAGACGCACGCTGCAACGCCGCTTGTAACTTGTCCGCGTTCTCACGGATATGGGCTGCCATCAACTCCCCTTGCCGAGAATCCCGTCCGAGCCGGCACCGATGGCGGCTGATGACGGTGATACCCCAATCGATCACGGGACGTCATGCCTCGAGCCGCGAAACACCAGCGTCGTCCTGGACTCCTGGCGCATCGCCGCACCTGCCTGCCTCGGCCGTCGACCGTGGGGAGCTTGTTGTGCTTGTTGTTGCTGCGAATACATGACGCTCCAGACGCCCCAGACGCCACGGGTCCCCGGCCTATCCTCGGTCGTCTCCCATCGCCTCTTGCAAGTTGCAACGGCTGCAGGGTCCGTAGGATTCGACTCCTCTTGCTTGCACGCTCCGCAACTTGGCCCTCGAAAATTGCTCTGAGACCGTGGGCGGGCCAGTTGCGTGGGACATCCATCACAATGGCCGCTGACCTGGAACTGGGGATCGCTGTTGGTCGACGCTGCACGTTGCACGCCCGCACAGAGACGAAAAACACCAGTACGGCAACCCCTGTCTTCTGTATCCACACCAAGTACGGCGGCTTCGGGCTCTCGGCGCATAGAGACATCTGGCCCATATGCACAGTAACAGGTGACCATGCGCAGCAGTCTAGCTACCCCAGGCTCCACGTATGTACCCTCATTCATTGTACGCCAACTTCATATGCTCTAGAGTTGACCAAGGTTGCGCGACAGCTGACACATGTAGTTTTTCAAGATGCAGCTGCACCATGTATGCTTATAGGACATCTAGGTGCATATGCCAACAGTTGCCTTGGATGTGGCACGAAGCCTGCAGAGAGTCCACAGTGACATCTCGCCTACCTGCTGATCCTCGTGTATTCCCTATCCTACATGTCCATCGCCTCCTCCATCATCGGAATCATCTGCATCTGCAGGCCGCCCTCGCAGTATGTCGTAGCCCATCAACTCATTCAGAAAATTTCGGGATGTCCGAACTTGCTCGTACCTGTCCCTTTCGTGCTGCGTAAAGTCCATGCTGGATGCACTCCAGATCTGGTCGAGCTGGGTTATACCAATACTACTACACGGGATATCGTCCAACAGTGCATGCGACGTAACACCTAGATTGCGCCAACTGAGGCGCCAACTGACATTCTCATGCGGAGACAGACGGGTGATGAATGCATGGAGCAGTCTTCGACGCTCACTGTAATTCGGACAGATAAGAAGCTTGGCAACCATCCCAATGCCCCCCAGGACCAGAACAAAGGCCACGTCTTCTGCGCAAGCTGGCGTGCTGTGCCAGCCGCAGAATTCCTTCTTATCTGTTCCTATGTATGTTGGTGGCCGCAGCTTCCGCATCAGGACTTGCAGGATAAAGCAGTACATGTAGAAGAACTGCAAGCGCAACGGCGGATCTAGTTTTTTCAATATCGTTCGCTCCTGGCTCGTAATACCAGGCGTTGTGCAGATATCATAGCCAATGTGGGACCGTGGTCGGATGCGCCCAAGATCTCTTTCCAATATGACTCGCCTGTGCTCTTCAAGAAAGTATCCCACACCGAACACCAACGGGATCATCTTTTCGTACACGGAAGCCCACATCTGCTTCCGACGCTGATTGGTGTGCCTCAAGGTATCCTTTAGCACGAAGGTCGCTAGTTCCCGCGTCAGTCGGATAGAGGCTATGTGTCGCCGCCGCATGGCTACTGTGGGCACATGCATGATAAGCTTCTGTCCTACATTGCATGCCCGGATCGTACTCACAGAGATAGTGCAAATGGGCTTCATTCGTCCTTGGGGGTGGATAAAGTCGGATGTGGAGCGTTCCCATCTTGTGCTTCACCCAGAATCGCACCAAAGGTGGCCCGCATGCTGTGATGAGTTCATTCAAGGCTCGCGAAGTCCTCCGGAGAGCAAGCAGATCGGCGATGAAGAGCTCGCATAAGATGTGAACGTGTAGCTCGTTGGGCAGACGAAGGAAAGCGGCAAAAAACGGGCTATGGGATGGAATGGATCAGCACAAATGTTCGACAATTGGGCATCAACAAAGGACTACCTAGGTGGTAGACGTACCTCGGATTCGGCGTCAACTCTTCTCCCGAACCTCGTCTCCTCACGCTCCGGAACGACGCAACCAACTTGGCTTGGAAGCTTTCTGCCGCCCTCCCAAAGCTCAGACTCTTCCTTGTAGATGTTCTTTCGCCGCCAGCAAGCAATAGTGCACGCCCGGTTGGAGAGCTAGGCGGGCGGAGTCTCTGTCTCTCCATTGTCTGGCTCTACGTGGTAGACGCTCGGGGGGCGCAGGGCCGGATTTGGCCGATCAAGCGGCGAAGAAGCCAATCCGCGAGACGGCACTGGACAGCATGCCCTTGACGGCGGGTAAGGCATGTTCAGCAGCCGACGGCAAGCAGTGTTGCACGGCGCAAACACGGGGATGGGAAAGAAGAGAACGTCCGGGGCGTGTCAAAACGTTTAAAACTATGGTCGCATACACTGGGAACAAAGCCATGCATCGGCGGCATCCGTGCGGCGCCCGCCACGAGGCAATCTGAAACGCGGCTTTGCCGGCAGCGCTAATAATACGACGGCGACCATGCACAAGCGACAAGAGGCGTCGAGGTCTTGATGCTCACAACAACAACGTCCTCAGGCTGAGACATCGTTGTCCTTTTTGGACCAGGTCCATCATGCTGTGCATATCCTTCTCCTGCACCCGTAGTACCGGGTGGCCTGGCTGGTTTCGCCAGGGGACGCAGTGGCTTGCAGAGGTCGGATGGGGAAGTCGGCTTGTTTTCGTGGTCTGAAGAACTCCCGTCGACAGATGCTGCACGACATGCGAAGTGGTCCAGTATCAAGTGACACGAGAAACAACGTGGCGCAACCCGTCGGTCTTGCCATTGCTGCCCAAGCCAGCAATGACGTGCCCCGAGCAGCCAGTGCCATCTCGGAAGAAACGACTGCTCACCCGTATCGTCTTCAAAAGCGCCTAGCAACTATTTCACGTCTAGCAGGCTAGCGCCAGCCTCAAGAAAACTTCCTCTTTGGCAAGGTTGCCAAGACAGGCAGTGGTCCAAGGACTGAGATATCGGTAGGCTGCGTGAAGATGCGCCCGAGTCATCAGACTGTCAGAGGAGGAGTGGCTCGTCCGGAATACGCGTATCCCTCGACTGTCTTATGGGCCAGCAGTGGCGCTGTTGGTGATCGAATCCCAATGCGGTTACAACGCTTATACAAGAGTCTACACAATAGTGCAGTGCTCGAGGAACCTCCTAAAGACAAAACAATCACCTCGTGCCCTCTACAAAACTCTTCAAGATCATCTGTCAAGCACTGCCATCACCATGTCTAAAGGTACGGTTCTGATATCAGGCATCAACGGCTTCATCGCAGCCGTCACAGCCAAACACCTCCTCGACAGCAACTACCGTGTTCGAGAACAGTCCGCAAGCTCTCGTCCGGCGCACCCCTTCTCGAAGGACCCTTGCAAACCTATGCCAAGTCCGGTCAATTCTCCATTATCGAAGTCCCAGACATCACAGTGGACGGTGCCTTCGACGAAGCTGTCCAAGGCGCGACCGCCAGAGCGCATCTTACATCTCCATTGTCCTTCAAGTACTCAGACCCAGATCCTGTCATCAATGCTTCCGTTAACGGCACTACGTCCCTCCTCAACAGCGCTCTCAACGCCGGACCTCCGCTCAAGACATTCGTGTTTCTATCTTCAATTGCTGCAGCGGTGAATCTTACACCTGCACCGTATACATTCACAGAAAAAGACTGGAACGATTTCGCTGAACCTATGGTGGCTGAGCTGGGTCAGAAGTCTCCAGGACCGCTGATTTACGCAGCAAGTAAGGTCGCGGCGGAGAAAGCCTTCTGGGCGTTCTGAGAGGAAAAGAACCCGTCTTTTACACAGGCAGCTTTGGACCCCGTGTGAGTACTCTCCGCCTTATGCAATATCTACGATGCTAACTCCTCCCTTCTAACCTCGTCATAGGTCACCCCCTCATCCCGCCACCAACTCGCTCCGCCATCAGCGAAACCATTTCCGAATTCTGGAACATTTTCTCCGGCGGCGAGTATCCGCCTCAGGGGTTTGGTCCTGGTCTGGATACGGTCGTGGATATTCATAATGTAGCCTCCCAGATTGAGTACATGATCGTGCATCCCTGGAAGACGGACGGTGAGCGCTACATTAGTTCCGCTGCTTCCATTACACCGCAGTCAGTTGCCGATGTCTTGCGAAAAGGGTTTCCGGATGCTACGGGGAGGATCGTAGAGGGTAACCCGGGAGAGGGGTACAGGAGTGATTATCAAGTACTGGATACGGAGAATAAACCAGTGATTGATGAGAGTAAAGGGAATCAACTGTTGCTCAGTGGAGAGTGTATTCCCCACGAGAAGAGCGTCATCGACACTGCGAAGTCATTGGCGCATTTGATTTGATAGCGGTCTTAAAACGACGAGGAATAGCAAAATGATTTTGATGAGCCATCGTTCTCGGTGGGCTTCGAGGCCTAGATATTCCTTTGATGTGAGTTCTATTTAGGACCTAAATAACAAATACACGACGTGATTGTGACAAGTTGCGTTGCGACGCTGTGAAGCTATTCCGACAAGGCTTGAAGGGCTAGGAAGAAGTTGCCGTTTGCGCTTCTTACAGTAAACAGAACAAGCTCACTCAGAATTTCAAATAAATGGATTTTTATACATTTTTTTTGATGAGCTTTGATCTTGTCTCTTTGCTTTGCAGATATGCACCTGAATACTGCACGTTCACAGCACCCCTCTCTCTCTCCATTGAGTCGTGACTACAAATACATGGCCGATTACATACAATGTCTTTGAAATACAATTATGCCCCGCTGCGGTGCGTGCATCTATAGTGGTGGAGGATATGTCGAGGTTGGTGATCGAGGGCGTTTTACTAGCGCGGTCGGTGTACACTACCGTGTTTCCCCACTACTGTGTCCGTGCACTCAACGCCCGGATTCAGTCAACGCCCGCCTTTTACTAGGAAAATCAAAGAAAATAAGCAACTTCACAGCTATATAACTCTTTAGCTACTTTTTCTTCTTAAAAGCTTTCTTAATTAAAGTTATAGAGAAAGACTACCTCTATAACTCTAGAATTTTGGTTTTCTAATAATAATTAATTTTAAGAAAAAAGTATAAAAGTACTAAAACTTAAGTCTCTAAATTTAAAAAAAAAAAAATTTAGAAGTAAAGTGTGCTGTTTAGAATATAGTTTATATTAAGACTTTTTTTTATAAAGGACTACTTAAGAAGATAGATTATCTTTCCTAATTTTTTTATTTAAAAAAAATAAAAAGATAATATAACTTTCTAGTTAATAGTTTTATTAGAAAGAACTTAATATAAACTATATTCTAAACAGCATACTTTACTTCTAAAAAAAATTTATTTTTAAATTTAGAGACTTAAGTTTTAGTACTTTTATACTTTTTTCTTAAAATTTATTATTATTAGAAAACCAAAATTCTAGAGTTATAGAGATAGTCTTTCTCTATAACTTTAATTAAGAAAGCTTTTAAGAAGAAAAAGTAGCTAAAGAGTTATATAGCTGTGAAGTTGCTTATTTTCTTTGATTTTCCTAGTAAAAGGCGGGCGTTGACTGAATCCGGGCGTTGAGTGCACGGACACAGTACCGTGCACGGACGCGCAACGCCCGCCGAATAACATGCTCACCACTTTAAAGATGAAGTTATTAAGCTATCTACAATAGTTATTATTATAAGATTTTGTAGAGTAGTAGTAATTAGATGCTTGCGATTAATTTGTACTATCTAAATCTACTAGGAAGTGTAACGTTGCGGCCGCGGCGGGTGATGAAAGCTAGGGCAGCTGGTGCAGCCTGTGATGCCTCCTTAGCAGCTGCACCAGCACTACGTTGTTTCTAACGCTTGTTAGCTTAAGTAGAGGCTTTTGAGGCCTTGCGCTTGCCCTTTTAAGATAGTTGTATAGCTTTTTCAGCGTTGCGAGCTGCCTTCTGGCGCTCGCGTTCAGCTGCCTTGTCAGCCTTGTCCTCCTCCCTCACCACCTTGGCTGCCTCTCTCGCCACACGCCTCTCCTCTGCCTCCTGCTCTCGGAGTAGCTTAGCAGCAGCTTAAAGCTCCTTCCTGTTAGCCTTTGCAAGCTGCCCGTCATGCTCTTCCTTCTGCTTCACTGTCTCTCGTGCACGTGCCTCTCTGATCTTGCGCGGAGACCAGAAGACGGCACTACCGTAGTACTCCTGGCGCTGCTGCAAGTTAAGAGGTTTGCCGCGCTTCTTGTGCTTCTTCTTAGCAGTAAGAGCCTCCCTTAAGCCATCGTTCTCATAGTGTAGCAGCTTGTTTTATACTTGGAGTCCGTGGAGCGTTTGGGAGAGCGACTTTGACTCTTCTGCGGTGGTATCCTTTACTGCAGAGCGTACGAGACGCTCCATCTGGACTCTTCTGCGGTGGTATCCTTTACTGCAGAGCGTACGAGACGCTCCATCTGGCGCCAGTCATTGTTGATAAGCGCTGAGGACCGTCCTTCACCGTTGTTTTGCTGCTCTGAGGCATCGTCCGCGAAGCGTTTAAGTATAACCTCTGGGTCCATAGGCCATATACAAGCAGCTTTAAAGGACTTGAGGATGGTCTCTGTCTTAAAGGAGGTCTCCCACGCTCCCCAGAACAGCGGGAAGAAGTCTCCCTTCTTGACTGGTACTAGCCCTTGGCTCCTCTGGAGGTGGGTGGAGAGCTCCTTAGAGTAGGCGGTGGAGAGAGGTTTAAACATGACGACGTTGAGAGGTTGAAGCGTATAGGTAGAGTGAGGGGGAAATACGGCTAGGAGTATGCAATAGGAGTTGCAGTAGTCGATAAACTCCTTTGTAAGGTGACTGCTATGGCCGTTAAGTAAAAGGAGACGCCAGTCTCTCCCACAACGCGCTTTCTGCTTCGTGCAGCGATCAAAGACCTGCTCTAGCCACGCTAAACTAACGTCGTTATTCGTCTATCTAGATGGAGATGAAGCCACAAAGACGTCGTGTTGCCCAGCTTTAATAGCGTTCACCCAAGCTGCCTGCAGTGAGCTGTTCGCCGACTAATAGATAAGACCTGGCGGCAGAGCCTCCCTATCAGCGCAGACGGCTGCTAAGAGGGTCATCTATTCTTAAGAACCATCTTGGAGTAACGCTTGCACCTCTTTACGCTCCCACATCTAACGGCTAAACACTTGTTTTAAGCGTCCTGTTATACCTATTATAAAGCCCTTCTTATCTATATTGTAGGTGTGGCGCGGCTGTATGTTGTACTGCTTTATCTTCTAATATAGCAAGTTAAAGTACAGCTTATACTTAACGTTTGAATGTTGTGGCAGAGGGAGTCAATTCCAGATGTCCATTTTGAGATGAGATGGTGGCCGTGTCGGTCAAGAAAGCGCGTTACCCACCTCTCGCTCACGCGCTCGTTGGCTATCTAAGATGCGAAATTTTGTATTATCTCTCTTATAGGAGGCAGCCCTCTTTTTTTAAGGTCTTTAATATAGTGTACGAGCTCTAACTCTTGTTGTTGGCTAAGGTTTTGTTGATCGCGTTCTTTAGCTGCCCGTGGGCGCTGACAGCCTCGGTGTCTTCGGCTTAGTGTACTTCGGTTCACATAGAACTGGTCAGCAATTATCTGGTATAAGAACTGTTCTCCTAGTTTAAGCGCTTCGATTGCTGCAATCGCATTATCGATTAGAGCCATAGTGGTGGAGTTATGAGGTGTTGAAGTTTGGGTTTCGTCTAGGGTTTTGGTGTTCGGCGGGCGTTGCGCGTCCGTGCACGGTAAACGCACAGACCCCACTCAACGCACAGTTAACACCAAAACGCGTATAAGCTAGCGCAGCCGGTTGTGAGACACCCAGGGATATGAGACACCGCGCAGAAATCCTCCACCCCTCAAAAAAATCGCGATATCTCCACATCCACCCTACCAAAATGGCCAATCGTGAGGCAGCAATTCAAGCAGCTATTACCGATCTCAATGCTGGCGTTTTTCCTAGTCAACGAGCTGCTGCAAAGGCACACAACATCCCCCTAGCCACGCTCTCGAGGCGCGTACGCGGTTCACAAAACTGGCAAAACAGCCACGTATACCAGCAACGATTAACTCCACAACAAGAGGACTTCCTTGTACAATGGATACTTGAAGGACGCACGCGGGTATCCTCCTTCTCACGCTCGTACACGAAATGGCGAATCGAATCCTAAGGATGAACGGCGAGCCCACGTTAGTAGGTAAACACTGGATATCCCACTTCATCAAACGCAACCCACGCGTCGCCTCTATTGTGGGTAGGAAGATTAAGGCTGCAAGAGCTAAGGGAGCAACTCAGGAGGCAATACGCGAGTTTCTTGAGCTCTATAAGCAGCTCCGCGTTAAGCTAAACATACACAATAAGGATACATGGAATATGGACGAGACTAGCAAGGCCCTAGGTGTATGTGCAAACACCAGAGTACTCGCAAACAGCCAGAAAACAAAGGCTTACTATCAGTCGCCAGAGAATCGCAAGTGGGCGTCGATAATCGAGTGCGTTTCGGCAATAGGCAAGAAGCTAAGGCCTGCGGTTATTTTCAAAAGCAAACACCTACAGAGCACCTAGTTTCCATTAATAATACCTAACTGGCTATACGCAACCTCAGAGAATAGCTAGACATCTAACGCGATTAGCGTTGAGTGGCTGCAACGCGTATTTCTGCCAGAAACTGCGCCCTCAGAGGATCGCTAGAGGATGCTAATTTTGGATAGCCACAGCAGCCATATGGACCTAGACTTCCTATAGATCTGCAAGCAGAATAAAGTCAAGCTTCTATTTCTCCCTGCTCACTCATCTCACATTCTGCAGCCCCTAGATCTCTCTGTTTTCTTAGTAGTAAAACAATTCTATCGCCAGCAGATCTAGGAGTTATCACACCTTGATAATGCTGCCCTAGTCAAAAAGGAACGCTTTATTACTACCTACCACGTTGCCAGAGAGGGTGTAATCACTAAGAGAGTTATTCGCGCTAGATAGGCTACTACAGGCATCTGCCTATTAAACATTGAGCGAGTAATTAACTCATCTTAAGTCGCTCGAAGGCCTGTTACGCCACCTCGCCAGAATCAAGCTTAACAACTAATTGAGAGCTATCTCTCTACCCCCTGCGGCCCTTGTGATCTGTTTATAGCTCAGCGAGCGCTTTATAAAGAGCAGAGTATAGGCTGGAAGGTTCACTAACTGTTTGAAAAAGCTGGCAAGGCAATTGTAGTTGCAAATACTAGCTCAGTAGCGCTAGAAGCAGAGAACAAACGATTGCAGAGCCAACTTGAGGCTCTTAAGCCTCAAGCACCACGAAAGAGGGTTCGTATGGACCCAAATCAACGCTTTGCCAACGTAGATACGATTAAGATAGCAGTAGAGGCCTCTAAGCTTATAGAGCAACAAAACAATAGTCCTGACAAAGAAAAGGAGGCAGAAAAACTAGCAGCAGAAGTAGCAGCTAAAACTCTGCAATCTATGTGTAGTGAGTGGCAATTGTAATTACGCTGAATCAATTATCGCGATTTTTTGAAGGGTGGAGGATTTCTGCGCGGTGTCTCATATCCCTGGGTGTCTCACAACCGGCTGCGCTAGCTTACTTTCAACACCTTATAACTCCACTAATATGGACCCAATTAACGCAGCTGTTGAAGCTTTAAAATCCCTAGAGCTAGGAGAACGTCCTAATATATCCTAGGTTGCGCGGGAGTACGGCGTTAAGTAGTTGCGGCTCTTAAAGCGTTATCGCGGGGTTTAAGGCACCTATATATTACAGGCCAAAAAAAAGCGACTCCTTAATACTATATAGGAAAAATAGCTACTATAGTATATTAATAAGCTGTATGTATGAGGCCTACCCCCTATAAGAGAGATAATACAAAATTTTGTAGCAGAAATAGCCTATTAAAAGCTAGGAAAACACTAGGTTAATCGCTATATTGCGCGGCATTAAATTAACCTTGTATTGCGATAGATATTTAGTATTAATAACTAGCGCTACAAAGCCAATTTAGCCTTTAAATACGCTCTCTATTTTAAGCTTTTAGACAATAAGATTAAGTAGTATAATATTGCGCTGTCAAATATATATAATATAGATAAGAAGGGCTTCTTAATTAGGGTAGTGTTAAAAATAAAGCGCGTGTTCTCCTAACAGCAATATAATTAAGGAGGTGTTAAGTAGGTACTTTAGAATAGTAATAGGGAGTAAATAATAACCATAGCTTATATATACGCCGACGGCAGGTCTCTTAATTCTACCCTAATATATTAGGCGGCTTCTAGCAATATCTAGGATACATAGTTGTAGGATTTTAATCCTTAAGAATACTAAGCCTTCTTCGCCTTATTACTCTCTAGATAGACGAATAACAAACTTAGGATTGCCTGGCTTAAGAGGTACTTTTAAGAGAAGACTAATGTTAGAGAGCTGAGTAGCGGGCTCCTAGTTAATTGTCAAAATCTACCGTGCCCTTTCCTAGTAAGGGCTCGAAAAGTCACTATATACGTGTGCCAAGGCTCGCTAAGGCGCTAGCCGAGGTATCCCCGGGGATTCGCCAAAGTACCTCCGTGATTCCATAACAACTAAGAAGAAGGCAAATCGCGATTATCGACTCTTAATCCTTAATAGGCATAGCTTACATATTACTATAGAATTTATTAAGTTCTGTAATTAAAATTAAATTCTCCTTGCTATCTATCCGCCGCATTTTACCTATATGCTGCAGCCTCTAGATATCTGCCTATTTAAGCCTCTATTAGCTGTATATACTAAAGAGCTTACCTAATTTATATATAATAGCTAGGGACTTATATCTATTACTAAGCGTAACTTTTTTTACTTTTTTTATAGGGCGTATAGGATTACTTTTGCTAAAGAAATAATTATTAACGCCTTTAGAGTTACTAGTATCTCTCTACTAGATAGCAACACTATATTAAAGAAATTTAAGAATCTAGAGCCCTAGAGACTATTAACTAGCAATAGTATATTATTAGTACTCTCTATAAGCAATTAGTATAAAATTAAATAACTTCTATAACAGGTAGTTAAGAATATCTATAATAACTAGACTGCGTAGCTTTTTTACACTATCTATGCAATAGCAACTTAAAAATAGCTCCTTTAGCATAAAAATAATCGCCTTAGAGATGCCCTTATTAATAAGAAGAAGCGCTGTAAGCGTGGCAAGGTATTACTACTCAAAGCCTCTAAGGATTACGCTAGCGGCACTATCTTCTAGTTACTATCTAAAGTTAAGGCTGCCCGCAATTGCCAGGCTTAAGAAGATGCTAAAATAAAAGAACTATAATATTAGAAGGATTGCGAAAAGCTCGCTAAAGAGCAGAAAAAGTATAAGAAATAGGTTTTACTTAAGTAAAGAGCGTAAATAAGGATAGCTATAAAGGAGATTAAGTTGTAAAAAGAACAGCGAAAGGCCGTAGAGCGCAAAAAAGCCCTATACGCCCGCGCAGCTAAAAAGCAACTTAGGACAGATATACAATTGGCTAAAAAGGGTAAGGTGCGTAACCCAAAGGCTCCTACACCTTCTTCTAATACTATTAAGAAGCTAGAGGTTAGTATTAAGAATCTAGTAGTTATTAAAGGGGTAGTAGAGGTATATAGCCTATTAATATACACTTGCAAAGTACGTCTCCTATAAAGGTATTACACGTAATTTATTATTACTAATTAATTAAATAAGCCTTTAAGAATACTCCTCTAAAAAATCTTATAATAATTAAATCTATATAGGGCTGTACAGCTTTTATAATATATTAAACACCTTACTAAATATAGTCTTCCTTTTATATAATAGATAATATAAAGCTTTGCTTCTACTATTACTTAAAAGAAGATTTCTTTATTATAGATTAATTGCTTTATATAGCGCTACACTAAATCCTTAATATTATAATAGATAACTAGCATTAATAGAGATTATTATAAAGCTAATTCTCTTACTAAATATAAGCTCTACTTTAAGCTTCTATAGTATAAGAATAAGCAGTACTTAATTAAGGTCTAGAATACCTATAATATAGACAAAAAAGGCTTCTTACTTAGTAGTATCTCCTACTTAAAGAAAATCTTTAATAGGCCTCTATATTAGAGTAAGACTATAAGGCAAGCTATTTAGAATAGTAACTATGCGTAGATATTACTTATTGCCTATATCTATACTAATAGTTCTGCTCTAGACCTAATTCTTATCTATTAAGCTATCTCTATAAATATACAATTAAGCTAGATTAAGAATATTAATTCTTAGCCCTATTAGGCTTTTATTATAGTATTAGATTCTAGCTAGTTAAATAATTAGATTAGTCTTATATAGTTATAGTAGGTATTTAATTGCCTTATAGAGGCTAAAGCTAGGCGATTATATTAACTACTAATTATAGATAGCTATAGATTCTATATTACTATAGAGTTTATTAACTTTTATAATTATAATAAAATTCTACTAGAGATTTATCTACCTTATTTAACGTATACGTGTTAGATTTCATAGTTAAATGCAATGATGTGTCTTTATAAATAATAATAATTGTATTGTCTTCTTGTCTATCGTGTTTAGTTAGTTCTGACTTCTTCGCTAGTGTGCCAAGCCAGGTGGTTCCTGCTTAATTGTATAGATTTAACCTCAACACGCTTGTTCTATCTAATAGCTATATATTTAATAATACGCTATAGCCTCTTAATATTTATATCTTTAAGCCTCTGTTAATAGCATATTTAAATTAGATATTAGCTTTTATAAATAATAGCTAGGGGCTTAGCTTAATTACTAAGAGAGACTTTTTTATATTATTCTAGAATGCCTAAATTAATACTATAAGGCAGCTATTAATACTTTGTGTCTTTAAGGCTACTAGTATCTCTCTACTAAATTTAGCAACTATTCTTAAGAGATTTAATTAGGAATTAGATTAGGCTAAGCTACCTAAGTAGTAATTATAAAAGAGCTCTATCTTAGTACTTAGTGCTTTAGATTAGAGAAAGATTAATTAGCTACTAAAGGCTTATATAAATATAGGGGATAGTAATAAAACTAAAAAGCTAAGTTAAACTATACACTATATCTCTATATAAGCTTAGCTTACAAAGTATAAAAACAAAGGCCTATAAAAGTGTTAGATACGTAAGTATCTTTAATAAGATAAGATAAAAGTAATAGATTTGATAATAAATTAATTATCGAGTAATCTCTGTCGGAGAAGCTTAGCTATTGTACGCAATATCTATCTAGCGCTAAGACGCACTAGTAATAGTGCAAAGTAGTGTAATAGTAGTACGCTAGTCTTCTTTGTGTATTTCACAGTAATCTCACAGTAAAATTACTATAAGTTATACTAACTATTATTATAAGGAGACTATGTAATTGGATACACGTGACTACTGGATTTTATAGTAAAATCACAGTGATTTCCAGTGACCTAATATCTGACAAAAAGGCTCTAGCAACTTAAAAGAAGCGCTTAAAGCAAGATAGGCCTCTGCCTTTTAATTAGCTAAATAAGTATTATAGTAGAGCCGTTTTCTAGTCACCTTATAGCGTACAACAGGCGCGTAATTATTAACACTAGAAAGATATTAAAGAGCAGCAATTATAGCTTTAAAAAAGGGAGCAAGTAGAGACTTATTAGGCTAGCTAGCAGCTTAAGAAAAGGCTTCTCTAGGAGAGGCGCGTTGCGTAGGCAGCAGCTAGAGAGGCGCGCGCAAAGGAGAGAGCTAATTAGGTGTCAGGGAGCAATCGGGCTCTATTGTTAAACGGGTTGAATTGCTAATTATAATGAGGATGCTAGGTACCACATACTATCTGTATGGCAGCAGCCTTTAAGGGTGCACTAGTACTGCCTAATTGGGACTAGTGCACGGAGCCGGATAAACGTCGGGCCGAGAGGAGGTCCGATGGGCGGCAATCCCTAACATTAGGCTACTAAGCAACGCCTCTAGCAGCAGGCTCGCAAAACCTAACAACAACTCTAGAAACGTCTTAAAATTGCTAAAAAAAGAAGTTAGAGAGCCCTTAAGGCTACTCCTATAGTTACAAAGAGATAAAGCTCTACGCTAGCACCTATAGGCGTTAACAAAGCTATATTAGCTACATTAACTCTATTAACGCATAGAGGCTAAATTATTTAAACACTAATTAGATATTAATAATCTAAGTAGCTAGCAATTATCTATAGGCCTATAAGAGCTCAAATCTAGAAAATCTTATAATAATATTGTTTGTGGGCGTCTCTATAGCCTCATGCTGCTGGCTGAGCGATTATGTTGGGGTGTTGCATGAGCTAACGTGTTGCACGGGCTGCCAAGCTACGGTACCTAGGTAGCATACTGGATTACATCAGCAAATGCACGGTCCCACCAAATGCACGTTTTCGGTAGATCAACCACCCCGACTTTTGAAGCTATACAACCACATATATATAATATATTGATCAGATTTTTTGGTGGAGCACTCAGAAATACATATAGGATTGATTGGCAACGATAAATTACGTGCGATACCTCTGGGGGAGCTGTATTTTCCTACTACGTCGCGAACGGGCAGGCGTTGGCCCTACCACACTTCCAGATGGTTGATTCTCCACCACATCGATTTGAGTACCTGGCAGAGACTCACTAACATTCTCCTTCCCCTGTCTGGCCTGCCTGAGGTCGTTTTTGGGTTGTTGATCAGCTTGACGGGCAATCTGAGCTTCCTCAAGTTGAGCAGCTTTGAGCTGCTGCGCTTGCAATCGA
This sequence comes from Laburnicola sp. JP_R_19, assembly GCA_031010545.1. Lineage (NCBI taxonomy): Eukaryota > Fungi > Ascomycota > Dothideomycetes > Pleosporales > Didymosphaeriaceae > Laburnicola > Laburnicola sp. JP_R_19. Next base: position 25,869 of record VOIT01000079.1, read on the forward strand.
AGCTCCTTTGCAGCAGCCCTCGTACGCTTCCTCTCCTCTGCTAATCGAGCTTTCTCAGCCTTCCTAGCTTCCTTTTCTTTGATTCTCTCATCCTTTTGAAGCCGTATAGCTTGCTCCTTAGCTTCCTTTTAAGCTTGGCGATCACGGGCCTCCTGGACTTTGGTTGGTGACCAGAAGATAGCTCTACCATAGTAATCTGGTGGTGGTTCAAGAGGAAGAGCTTTACCACGCTGGCGGCGCTTTTTCTCATTAATAAGAGCTCCTTTAAGGCCGTCCACTTCTTATTAGAGAAGGTTATTACGCACAGAGAGAGCTTAGACCGCCTTAGTAAGCTGCCGAGCTTGTCTATTATAGATGTTATCAATAGCTTGGTGTAAGAGCTTCTCAATCTTCTTCCAATCTAACGCACTTAACACCGAGCTAGTACTCCCGCTTGAGGATGGTCTCAGGCTCTGGTTGTTTGAATTGATCGAGAATCACCTTAGGATTAAAAGGTGATAATCCCGTGACTTCGAATGCCTTTAGAATCGTCTTAGCCTTAAAAGAAGCCTCCTATGCCTTCTTAAATAGCCAATAGAAGTCTCTTTTAGTGATACTTAATAGCCCTTAGCAATAGTTTATGAAGCTAGCCAGCTTAGTTGAGTATGCGGCTAAGAGAGGCTTAAATAAGTAGACGTTAAGCGGTTGAAAGGTATAAGTTAAATGGGGAGGATAGAGAGCTAGTAGGATCCTATTGTTGTCGCAGTAGTTGATGAATTCTATAGTAACATGCGATCTATGGCCATCAAGGATGAGAAGCCGCTAGGACCGACGTGCCTTAGCCTTGGTCTCCTAATCAAACACCTGTTTGAGCTATGCTATGCCAATTTTATTATTGGTCTAGCCACTAGGTGATAAGGTAAAGAAGACTTAATCATTTGCTAGATCAAAATCCTGTAACTAGGTGTCCTAAATATTGCCAGAAGTCGCCTAATAAATCAGTAACGGCGTAAGAGAAGTCCCATCAGCGCAAATACAAGCTATTGTTGTAATCCACTCTCGGTTGCCATCCTAGATAAGCTGCTTGATCAAGCCTTCCTCATATAGCCGTCGGGAGAAGATTCTCTTCGTTTTAGTTAACACACTAATAAGGAAGCCTTTCTCATCCATATTGTATATATGTCGGGGCTTAATAGAATACCGCTCAATTTTCTGTTGTAGAAGCTTGAAATATAACGAGTATTTGAAGGCTAAGTCGGCTTTGTGGCGGTTGGAATCTATACCAGAGCTCCACCTTGATATGAGCTCAATGTCGTGTTTCTTGATAAACCGATCAACCCAATTTTTACCAGCTTCTCTTCCAGCAATTTCCGACGCGAAATTTCGGACCATTTGCTTCGAAGGTGGCAGGCCTCTTGAATAGAGCTTATTGATATATTCTATAAGCTCAGTCTGTTGTATTGAGTTGAGTAGTCGCTGATTATCGGCCTTTTCGGCATGGGAGCGAGTTATCCCTCGGTGACGCCTTGATAACGTTGTACGATCAACGCCATACTGTTCCGCAATTTGGGAATAGACAACTTTTTCGCCTGGTTTTAACGATTTCAACGCTTCAAGAGCTGCCTCAATATCTCCTATATTGGTGGAGTTATGGGGTGTTGAAGTGGTGGGAAAATTTAGGTGGGTCGTGCATTTGGTGGGACCGTGCATTTGCTGATGTAATCCAGTAGGTCTTTACATGTATCCAAATGTGTCCTGTGCTTACGATGCATCACCCAAATATCATCGCATCATCAAACCTTCTCCTCCCACCATCCTACGAAAGAACGCAGCAGATCCAGACCTCCAACATCACGCCTCTCAAGCCTCTCAATTTCTACGGCCAACTCTTCGGCCCCAACCCCGTAAAAATCCGAATATTCTTCGAGGGACTCAAGCTCGCCTTCGAAGATGCTCCAACGCAGCGAGAGAACGTCAAATGGCCAGAGTACCTGGCGGTCAACCCCAGCGGCCGCTTCCCAGCCATCTACGACCCCAACACCGACACGACCATCTGGGAATCAGGCGCCATCATCGAATACCTAGTGGATAAGTACGACGCGGAGCGGAAATTCAGTTTCGAGCCCAGCAGCAAAGAGGCGTGTGGAGCCAAGCAGTTCCTCTACTTTCAGGTATCGGGACAAGGCCCTTATTACGGACAGGCGGTGTGGTTCAAGTACTTCCACGCAGACAAGGTTCCCTCCGCAGTGGAACGCTACGTCCTCGAGGCCAAACGCGTAACTGGGGTGCTAGAAGGACATCTGAAGAAGCAGGCGGAGCTGTTCGAGGGCGGTGACGACCTTTGGTTGGCGGGAGGATCTCGTATGTCGATCTGGCGTGGCTTCCGTGGCAGGAGCAGCTTCATTTGATGCTGACGCAGCTGGACATATCTCGGTATGGTTTCGATTTGGATGAGTTTCCCATTGTGAAGGCGTGGGTGGAGCGTATGCGGGGTAGAGAGGCGGCAGGACGTACACTTGATCTGTATTTGTCGATGGTCGCTGGGTTTTACAAGAATATGGAGTAGGCATCCTAATAAGAAGTTTCGTGCTTTCCTGAACGGGTGCCTTTCCTTGGTGACATCCGCGTTGTATAAATAAGTCATTGCGATACAATTTGACGTCAAATTAAAAACTCATACACTTTCTCTTTCGATCTCCCAAGCGATATATAAATTCAACCGCCCCTTGCCCTGTACAGATATTTATGAGCATATTTAGATGCTTACTTCCTTCCGGATTCCTCTTATCGGTTGATCCCGAACGGTGATGCGGCGTACTCACCAGGCGCTTGCAACTATGTGCTTTTCAAGTTGCATAGACAATGCCTTCCATGATTCGTTGAGCAGTACGAAACACAGTAGCGTCTTTAACTGCGCCTTCGGCATCGAAATTTGCCCCAACAAGGAGCTTCCCACTGTTGTGTCCTATTGTTACTCCATCTCTATCCACAGGATTCGAACTGGTTACGTCCTTGACCACGGACCCGTTTATCCGTGACGCTACAGCGAGTGCCATTGCTACTGTGATTGGCACCGCTCGATGCGGCTGCCCAAAGCTGAGTGCTCGTACAAGCAGATCGCAGTCTTCTTCTTCGACGGACTCTCCTGAAATCAACTCATGTTTGTAAGGTGCTGCCACCATAGCAATCTTCGGGATCGAACCTGGCACAGAGTATATGGATTTTGATACTCCCATCGTAACAGCCGCCTGTCGTCGTATCGAGTCCAGGCGATGTAGGAGACCAGGGTGTGAATCTATGGCGTCGGCGAGGATACCCCCTTCTACACCGAGGCTTGAGGCGTGGACGAAGACGCAAGGGTTCCCTACATCAATGCATGTCACCCGGGCCCCATCAAAAGTATCGACAATCTTCCCCGCTGGTAGTGTTTTGCCTGTCTTTGAGCCAGATGGGTCGATGAATGCGAGTTCGATCTTAGCGCTGGTCCCCGCTACGCCATCGATTGCAAAGGGACCGTCAACCTTGGCCTCTCCATCCTCCACGGGAAATTTCGAGTGAATTATCTTGCCAGTGTTCGTATTGTATATGCGTACTGTGCAGTCGCCATCCTTCTTCTGCACCAGCCCTGCATTCACAACAAAAGGCCCGGTTGCAGCGCTCATATTGCCGCAGTTGCTAGAGAAGTCTACTTCAGAGTCCTTCACACCAATCGCTGCAAAGGTATAATCAACATCTGCATCGTGCCTTGTTGATGGGCCGACAATGCAGACTTTGGAAAGGGAAGAGACACCGCCGCCCATGCCGTTCAGTTGTCGGCCATTCGGATCTGGTGAATTTATGACACCGCGGAATATCAAAGGCCATAACTGCTGCGAGGACGGGAGGTCCTTTGTATTGAAAATGACTGCGCGCGATGTGCCGCCGCGGTAGTATGCTGCTGGAAAGGATTGTTGCTTTGGAAGGCGGGATGGCGCACGGAAGGTTCGTGCGTGGCTTCGAAGGAATGATGTGTAGCGCCCTCTACGCGGGCTGGAAGTAAGTGAGTTCATGTCGCTGTCTTTGCATGGTTGGTTGTGCTCATTACTCCTTTTGAGTCGACGATCATTCGGTTGGGTACAGCCGATCAGCAAACCTATTCACGTACTTTCAGCCAATCGGAAGTCAAGTCATCCCCGCTGCATATACCGGCAGATCCGGTCAGGTGACTCCACAGTCTCCAGGGCTGCTTCCCGACATACTGCAATGTTCATAATTGGACCATCTCGGACAGGGAGGACGATCGCAGAACCGCGGGCATAACACTGCACAGTAAGGTGCTTTTTGTGCAGTTCACAATTCGGTTGAAGACACGCCCATCACCTTGACTACACCAGCATCGCTGCTTGCACAAGAAGGGTGAAACTATACGATATAGCGGCAAAGTAAGCACTTGGGTATGGGGTAGCGGCCAGGAAAGAGGTCGATCCTTTGTCCGTCGAGTATATCCAGCTCGTCATGCTTCCGCCTACTTCCTGATTCCCCACACGTCACCCCCGAGGGGAACAACCTTCCCTTTCACTTCCATCTCCCCAAGCAGTGCCTTCACCTCTTCGGCCCCGAAAGGGAATCCCCCTTGCACCATCATGCGCATCATCATCAATATCCTCATAACTGGCAGGTTCCCCTGAGCCGTTAACATGCCGATGATGAAACTCATGTAGACATCCTTCCTCTCCTCCAGCAGATCAGCTTGCGATTTGACGGTAGTCGACTGTGCAGCTTGTACTTCAGCGAGTTCCTGCGCAGCAGCTGCAGCGTCGGAGTCCTTCGTCGAAGAATCAAGGCGCTCAATTACGGCATATGTGTTAGGAGACACTTCTCGTAGGACGCTCTTACCGACCCAGAAAGCGAGCGCCTGGCGCATGAGCGATTCGTCCATTTCCAACATTTCTTCAAGCTGCTCTGCATTCCTCGTTATACCTTCGTCTTTTGCCTTTCCCTTACCTTTGCCGATCCACTCCTCGCCCTCTCGTGGCTGGAAGGCATACACCACGCTGACTTGCCACGGGGTGAGATGTTCGAACTCTTCTGTCCTGTCATCGAATTCGAGCGTGATACGACTGTCACCTAAAGCATTCATCCAACGCAACTTGCGCATGCCCTTGATGCGCTCAAAGCGTGCTTCGTATACTTGCTGCAAAGATTCAATCTGGGCAGGGACGCGGAACGTCTCGTCGCGGAGTATCGGCCAGAAGAAAGACGAGAGGATTTGTGCATTGAGTGCCGGGCCTAACAAGGGGTTGGCAACTGGCGCAGAGGTAGTAGGTCGTCGTGGCTGAGGTGTCCTTGGGCTCGTGCCTTTGGGCGTTTGCGGCGGTTCCTCTTGGGGTTTGTCACTGGCAGCGCGAATGATCTCGTTGATGCGCCTGGACTCCAGGACATCCCGCAGCATGACCTCGCATGCCTGTAATTTGTCTTCACCGAGCCGAACCTTGACAAGCTCTAGCAAACGGATCTCATTTTGGAATTCCGGATCCTGACATTTCAGCAGATGATCACCTAATATGTTCTTCAATTCGTTGATGAAGTCGTCACGGTCCCACAGCGTCAAGAGGAAGTATATCACATCTTCCACCTTGGATTTCTTGTACTCTGGAGACGCATCGTAGGGTGGAGGCTGCCAACTCATGTCATTCCAGTTGAACTCGTCATCAGTGGCCTCAGCGTATGCGAAAGGTCTTGCCATCTCACTAGCAATTTCATATGACAACTCTCCACTGGACGCTTGCTTGACGCTGTTTTCATCCCCCAGGTCGATTAGAAGGCTTGATATTATGATCCGGGCGGTATCTTCTCGCTCTTTCAAATATCTTCGAATTGGTCGTGCTACGCTTTGTAGCAAAACACCTTTGGGTTCCAGCTTATAGAATGCGCGGATTATGGAGATGTAAACATTCAGTATGTATGTTGTGGTCGCGCCTGGATGTAGAAGTCGTCTTGAAACCTGGCGGGAAAAGCTGACTTTTAGATGTTCTTTTGCACCTTCAAGTCTCAAGTACTCCTGGAGCAGATGAATCAATGCAAAGGCCTGATGGGCAGGGTTACTCACCTTGAGATCTAGTATAGCGCCTAAGCTTCGGTCCCAGTTGGCGACAAAATCAAAGAGATTCTCGACCCTTGCCCGACCTAGCCTATCCAACGCCATCTCTTGCCACTGCTTCAGCTGTAGCGGTTGTATGGTAATAGACTCGGACTTTAAACACTCCATAACCAGCTCCACTAGCGGGCAAAAGCCGCTCTGAATCCACATCCGTAGTTCGGACGTGACGGGCTTTGCCGAGAACCAGTCTACTTTAAGGTAATGGCTGATGATGAATGTGTCTAGTAGTTTGTTCGTCGCGTGTGCTAGTGCTCTTTGTGCGTTATCTTGCCCTAGGCCGACATGTTCAAGGCCAACTAATAACCTCATCATCCGCATGCGAACTTCTTTTGTGTCCTCGGGTGTTGTGCTAGTTTGGATATCGTCACGGCGTATGTGCAGGCGGAATAGCCTGCAGCCTGCATCATAAAGCACATAACTCAACGTCTTCGAGAAACTGCTTGGTGATGTACTCTGCGCGAAAGCAGCATGTATTTCCCTTTGGAACTTTCGGCTCGCAGCTTCGATCATATCGGCTTCTACCGTCTGCGCGGACCTACTAGCACGGATTGTGATGTTGCTGGCGGCTTGCTGGATGAAGGGCATCAAATGGTCATTGAAGGGTTGGAGGTAGAGGATCTGGACCTGCTGAAGTACCCGTTGTGTTTCTTCGAGGACATCCCAGGCATTTCGTAGTTCGATCTCCTGCTCATGATGCGTTAACCCGAGTGCTCTATCCTCTGACTTCAACTGGAATCCATACCTTATCCCACAGCTCTACAAGGTCCGGCCTCACGTAACTTGCGAAATGTAGCCGAGCCTCGTTCGCGTACCAGTCCGCAATACCCTCTTCCCCATCCTGGCTGATGCCTTCTCCAATCAACAGATAGCCCAAAGCTTCTTCCACATCCGAAGGCCTTTGTATCCTCCTCCCAGCCTCGTTAAGGTTTTTCGGGAAGCTTAGAAAGCGCGTCGCAGTGCTCCACGCAAGATTTCGTCGGACTGCGCGATGCTGCGCTCCACCTGCATTGGCGACGTGCGGGCTACCGAAAGATGCCCCAGGCGCTGTATAACCAAGATCGGGTGTGGCGACAGGCGTAGGAGTCGTGTGTGAGAGCGAAGGAACAGGGAAGACGGAGGCGAAGACGAGGGTCGCGTGGTCCATTGCGCAGTGTGGTTGTCAGCCCCACCACGCGGTTGTTGAAGTTTGGAACGTAGGGGGAGGACTGCTCATGGCCACATTGGTGGGTGTCGGTTATCGGTGATGCCGCAAAGGAGGACGCGGAGAGACTTGCGGAGTGGGAGGCGTGTAGGCTCACGGCTGGTGTTGTGGGATGGTGACGGCGCGGTAGTGAATGCAGAAGTCGCGCACGACCCACCTGGGCAGCCGCGTACTCACGTGTTTGCCCGTGCATCTGCACCTGGGCACCTCAAGCTTGCCCAGGTGAGAAGCCTACATCGTGATGGGATTGGATAGGATACAAGCAGGGACATTTTGTATCCATACTATCAAGCCCAGGCTGATACTTCTAGACTGGTAGTCCAGTCGATGGGCAAGAGGACATGGCGTAGTTCACCTCAGTCAGCGCCATCAAGTCGCCCGAGGCTGTTAGCTATACCCACTAATTTATAACCGCGTTAACTATAGGTTACTATTAGCTAAGTAGTTTTTTAAAACTTTTTTTTTAAAAATTTTTTACTTATTTTAGTCTATTTTTTTACTAGATCTATTTTTACTTTATATATTACTAATTTTATTATTATTACCTTTTTACGCCTTTTTTTATTCCTAAGCAGGGGGCTCTGCATTTTTTGTCATGTTATTTGAGATGAAAGCCTTTGTCGTCCTATCCCTAGATAGATAAAATAACGCTATATATATTACTAAAAGATGTAAGTATAAATATTTAGTTATTAAAAGTAAACTATATAGCGTTAATTAAACCTAGATATATTTAATTATCACTAACGTACTTTGCACTTGAGTCGGACACTCCATCGAGTCGGACACTTTGCCAAGACCCCACCAAAACGTACTATCAGCAATAGTATAACGCGATGCCTCAACCACACAACGAACCACTGGCGTTAAAAGAAGCGCGTATACAGCTTGCGATCCAGGCTATCGAACAAGACGCGACACTCTCTCAGCAACGCGCTGCAGCTATCTACAACGTCTCTTAAAGTACACTTAGCGACTAACGCGCTGGAAAGACGTTTAGACGCGACTGCGCACCCAACAAAATAAGACTTACTATAAGAGAGGAGCAGGCGATTGTGGAGCATATACTCGACCTAAACGCGCGAGGATTTCCGCCTCGGCTCGATGCTATAAAAGATATGGCTGATTCTTTACTGGCTGCACGCCACTACGAGCCAGTTGGCCAGAGGTGGCCTTATGACTTTGTTAAGCGCCAGCCAGAGCTTAAAGTCAAGTTCAATCGAAAGTACGACTACAAGAGAGCTCTCCAGGAGGATCCTGAGGTGATACAAGACTGGTTCCAGCTTGTGGAGAACATGAAGGCCAAACATGGTATCCTGGACGAGGACACCTACAATTTTGATGAAGCAGGCTTTATGATGGGCATGATATCGACTGGAGCAGTAGTCACAGGCTCTGAGCGTCGAGGACGGCCAAAGCAGGTGCAGCAGGGCAATAGGGAGTGGACAACAGTCATCCAAGGCATCAACGCGATGGGTTGGTGGATCCCACCCTTCATTATCTTCGGGGGCAAGCACCACCTCTCCGCCTGGTATAAGGAGAAGGATCTACCCCATGATTGGGTTATTGCAGTCTCTGAGAACGGCTGGACGACAAATGAGCTTGGTCTGCAATGGCTGAAGCACTTTGATGAGCATACAAAGAGGCGTACTACTGGTGGAGCACGTTTGCTCATTATCGATGGCCACGAAAGTCACAACTCGCTCGAATTCCAGGATTACTGCAAGAAGAGCAATATTGTTACTCTCTGTATGCCCTCGCATTCGTCGCACCTCTTGCAGCCACTTGATGTGGGCTGTTTCGCGCCTTTAAAAAAGGCGTATGGGCGCCAAGCTGAGGATTTGATGCGCAACCACATCACGCACATCACTAAAATCGAGTTCCTGCCTTGCTTTATTGCTGCTTTTAAGGCTTCGTTTACTGAAAGTAATATCAAAGGAGGCTTTCGAGGTGCTGGCCTAGTGCCCCACAACCTAGAAGCTGTGATATCGCAGCTTGACGTCCGCCTGCGTACGCCTCCACTTTGTACTATTCGCGATAGTACATGGGAGTCGCAAGCTCCGCGAAATAGTACAGAACTTAGGTCGCAATCGACGCTGGTTAAGCAGAGGATTCAAAGGCATGTGGATAGTTCCCTAACTTATATGGTTGAGGCGGTGGAAAAGCTCGTCAAAGGCGCCAAGCTGATGGGGCATTCTTTGGTGTTGATGACCAAACGCAACGCCGAACTTCAAGCTGCCAATGAGGCCGCCACACGACGTAAATCATATAAAAGAAAGCGATTGCAGCAAGAAGGAGTCCTTACAGTTGAAGAGGGCTAGCGACTGGCTACTCTAAAGGACTTTGGGGTGCGTAGTGATGGCAAGAAGGCAAAGAAGAGGGTGCGCACTAATGGAGGCGAATCCGCTCAACGGCGCTGTGGACGCTGCGGCAAGCCTAGGCACAATAAAAAAACCTGTAGACAGCTTATAGAAGTAGATTCTGAATAGTTTAGCCTATTTAGACTATCGAAAATAGTTTATATTGACTCTATACTATCGTGAATAGTACAGAACTTGGTGGGGTCTTGGCAAAGTGTCCGACTCGATGGAGTGTCCGACTCGAGTGCAAAGTACGTTATAAAAAAATAAAAAGTAAATAATAAAAACTATTAAATAGTATTTTTTAACTAAGTTATAGTAAGTTATTTACTTAATATATATAGTATAAAAGAATACTTATACTAATATATATTATTAACTAACTATCTAGAGATAGAATAATAAAGACTTTTATCTTAAATAATATATTAAAAAAAGTAGAGCCCTCTGCTTAGTAATTAAAAAGAGCGTAAAAAGGTAATACTAATATATAAGTACTTACTATTTTATTTTTAAAGTTAAATTATAAATACTCGATCTTGGTTAGAATCTCTACACAATAAAGATCTTTAATAACTCTTCTTTTAAATTAAGTTTAATTTACTTAGCTAAAGCTAATAATTACTAAATAATTTAAAAACCATTTTTAATAATAATAAAGTAATACAAAAATATATTAACTAAATTTCTATACTTAGTATTATAGGTGGTGCAAGCTACACCCACTACGAGGTATTAAAACGCTATTGTACAACATTGGAAACCAGGCTGAGCGGCATCTGTCTCGGCCTCATCAGCTTGCGCATCCCAACCTGCTGCGGGCCGGGGTTCTTGTGCATATTGCGCCATCCGCCATCAATCCTATAGGCCCAGGCTCATCCCACTTGCATACACACTATTACACAGCCACGCAAACATGCACCGATCTGCGTGTCCAAGGGCGTAGCGCGGGCAACGTACCCCTTGCATCAGCTACCCCACCAGCCTCTCTACCTCGTACCGCACAGCTTTATCAACCCCCGCGCTCTGCCCCTCCATCAATGTCCTTCCTCATCAAAACCCTCAAACGCACCCCCCGTTCCAACCTCACCTGCACGTTGCAACCGCACAAAACTTCTCCTTTTCACTCGACCGCATCCAACATGGGCGTCACCAAGACCACCATCTCCGAGGGCAGCGGCCCTTCCCCGAAGCAGGGCGACACCGTCACGATGCTGTACACTGGTTGGCTCAAGCAGGCTGATGGTTCCAAGGGCAAGGTCTTCGACTCCACTGACAAGCCGGGCCGTGGACCCTTCCAAACCCCAATTGGCGTGGGCCGCGTCATTAAAGGTGAGTGCTGCTTCGTGGATGACCCCCTCCGGTTGACCTGAACGCACGGCCGTGCGGCACGTTCTGCAGAAGCAGCAACTGACGATAGACTACCAGGTTGGGACGAAGGTGTCGTGCAGATGAAGCTCGGCGAGAAGGCGACACTGGACATCTCCAGCGATTTTGCGTACGGATCGCAGGAGTTCCCGGGCCTCATCCCGCCGAATTGTAAGTCCCAATGGACATAGTGGTAGCCATGCAGAACATTTGCTAACTTTACCGTAGCGGACTTGATCTTGTAAGCTGCGTCGAGCCCTCCTGAAATCGCCTTTATACTTTGCTAACGATCCCAAGCGAGGTGGAGCTCAAGAAGATTAACTAAGCGGATCACCAAGAGCCATCGACACAACCATTATGACAAACTTCACACGGAGCTCGATGTCTGTTCATCCAGATGTCAAGGCCTGGTGGCAGGTCACAGGGCAGCTCAAGCTGATCTAGGGGTTATTGCGATACATGCGGCAGTGGCTTGAATTCATAATTCGAAGGCTCTATACATCCCTTCCATGTTATGGGTGATAAATTCGATCATACGTGACTGAACGACTGAAAAAGTTAAGAGCCGTAACATTTAGACTACTATCTTGACACAACACTCCCTTGCGTCGCCCAATTCGTATTCCACCACATATCCGCGACCCTTCAACCTCTTGCCGACCAAACCTCTTAGCCTCTTCAACCCACTTCTCCTTCATACCGACACAAACCTCACGGCCAATCGCCCTTCCCTTGCCTGCACGACATAATCGTAGTGAACAACGGCTCGCGAGGGGGATCCCATGACATCATGCTAACGAAGACCCCTCCATAGCAGGTCGGTCGATGCTGGGATTGTGACAGGCACTTTGTATGTGTGCGGCGCGACTCGAAACCTGACGGATATGGGGTATGCGAGTTCGCGATTACGATCCCTGTTCATCGATAAACGGCAGCTGGAGTAGCACGTGGGCTAGATATTCAATATACAGTGTGCTGATTGAATGCATGGATGGCAGAGGAGCATGCAATTACGAGACATAAGTAGTTCAGGAAATCCTTCAATCGTATATATCCAAGACACCCGCCACCCGTACGCCGAGAGACCAAGCTCGAAGCTCTAATTGCAATATACAAGATCTTGACTTGGAAGAAAAGTCGACACCGAATTACCTACTTCAGTAGAACAGGTCTGCTCTGCTGGGCCTTCTCGGCCGCGAGAGTGGCGAGCTTTTGCAGCTTTTCGGCACGTACCTGGCGAAGATATCTGAAGAGGAGGATAAATGCGAGCTCGATGCGCTCCTTGGTCATCATAAGGAAACCTTGTACAAGTAGACCCTTCATGATCTGGGTGCGATGCCCTTGAATAGGCCTAGGAGACCTTCGTGCTCAACAACGTATCGCATGACCTCGACGAAAGTCTTGAAGGGCTTGCCGTTTCTCGCCGGCGGGGGTTTCGATTGCAAGCCGACCTTTGCTACGATCAGCGGTTGCGTAGCGACGGTAGCGAGTGCTTTAGACATTGCACCAAGAACTACGATGACCAGTCAGCGGTTATCATCGTACCAGCGGCATTGGCACACTTACCAAATGATTCCCAAGGCTTGAGCGTCGTCCTTCCTGGAAATAGGCCTTCCCGCAATCGCTGGTAGGCACCATATGTGATGGCAGGATTGACCACAAGCACCAAGCTCGCCTTCAGCCCCCTCCATAGCCCGGACCAGCCGTCCTCGCTGTCTATTACCTCCTTCCCAGTCGCCAGCAAGCCTTTCCGCTCCTGTTTGCTCGTAGTCTGTTGCCGCGTAGTAACAACAGCTACTGGTATGGTGAAGAGCTGAGCAATAGCTCCAGCCACAGCTCCCAGTGAAAGCTCGGCAGCTGTCCCCGGCGCATGGGAATACTGCAGGTAGAGACTGCGAACGACGGTGTACCAGTAGAAATAGGCAAAGTTCGTGGATCCAACGCCGATCAGAGAGCCTGGCATGCCCGCGTACAGCCCTGATAGCCCGTCTGCCCTTATGATCTTCCTTATCGCATCGATGGTGGACGTGTAATGCTCCTCGTCACTAGCCAGGGCTTCGGCATAAGTAGGAGCGCGCTTTACCTGGACCTGAAGTCGCGTCTTGACTCTGGAATTCATGTTAGATCATGTCCAACGGGCTCTGTCATGAGATGATCCGTAACCCGTGGAAAGTGCACTCACATGTCCAACGGATACACCAGCGTATTTGCAAGCACGGCACCCGCAGCACCAGCAACGGCGTTGCCCCATGGCGGCAGCCTTTCCACCTTGGATGCGCCAGCCATTATGGTATTGTCGACTGTGGAAGCCGTAGAGCGGAATGACGATGCAGCGGCGACCTAGCGCGGCAGTTGGCACAACCTGGGTGCAGGTATCTTGATAGACTGCGTCGGGGTCGCTATCGCATGGCCACACAGGCGGATTGCGGAGACTCGAGGAGGAGAGGAAGTAGCGTGGAGCGGTCTTGCTATTGATGATGCCCGCGTCCCTTGCCGGCGTGGACATTAAACATTTCACCATGGCTGACGAGACCCGAGCTGGGCCGAGGTTCAAAGGCTGTGGGCCAAAGTTCAAACTGACCCGTGCGGTCTGCATCAGCTCGGATGCCGTCTCGTAACCCGCTCGGGCGTTTCTTCACGCACATGAGTCACATGCGCCTGCAGTCGGTGAGCTCATACGCAGCAGGCTGCACCTGCCCGTAGAGTGAATATGGCTTCCATACAGACACGCAGTCGCGACCGGACCTCGGGAGTGTGGCAGGCACGTGCCCCGCCGTTGCCCAGGCCCTTAGCGTCAGCCTTAGCGAGCCTTAGCGTCATCGAGCAACAACAAGGACGCCACTACCTCCACGGTCCAATCGCCAGAACAGCCACCGCTTGTCATAGTCGCATTGCTGTGCAGCCCAACACCCGTCGCCTGCCCGCATCTGCTGAACGTTGCCATGGCGGACAAATCCGACCAACTGGATGGCCTCGCGGCAGCCGCAAACGTATGTGACACTGACACGCAGTAGCTCTGAATTTGTTCGTGCGACTTTCATGTGTGCTAACACCTACTCTTTGCATAGAGGCATGCATCGCAGGTCAAGACTGCCACTACTAAGACTGGGGCTCTCAAGCACGCCCGCGCCGCGGCCGAAAAGCGCCTCGCTGCTACCACAGACCCGGCTGAGCGAGAAGCGATCAACAAACGAGCTCAAGTCATTGCGGATGTGCTAAACATGGATGCCAATACTTGGACTGCAAAAAATCAAAAAATGTTGCCATTGCGGCCCAAGTCCAAAGCTGCTGGTGTTGGAGAATGGGTCCCATGTCGCGCAGTCTGCACATCGCAGCTCGACCCATGGCAACACTTACGCTCAATCGACCAGCCCTGGTGATGTTCCTTCACAGCAGTCAGGCATAGCATCATCGCATGGTCTCGATGCTCGCCTCCAAGAGAGTAGGCGTCCGACAGGTTTGCTACAGACAGCCGAGTCCTCCAAGCATAATCATGTTCCAAAGTCTACGACTTCATCTCGCGTACGTAAGCTACGTGAGCCGACATCTTCCAGGAAGCGAACGAAGAGGGAGGAAATCATTCTTCTCAAAGCTTCCGTTGTGAACGGTTTCAAGTGTCCGCCCTGGGATACGCCTCCAGCTGCAGCCGAGTTCGTTCTAGAGGGGAATAACTTCTTCATGTAGGTAAACTTCTCTTAACTCATGTCCTTTCTTTTCTCTTTCACCAAACAGCACTTCCCCATAATTCCTTTTGCCGCAAGATACTGACCAGCAGCGACACCCGCGATCTGAGCCTGTCACCGCACCAGCAGCAGTACTTCAAGGCTTGGGTGCGCGCTGAGGAGGCGGTACCACCGCCATCCTTCTCTACAGGCGATAGACAAGGTCTAGATCCTATGATGTCTACATCCCGCTCTATAGACCTTGTCCAAGACGCTGCGACAGATTGTTCAGTCGTAACAAGTCTCTGTGCGGCCATTGCTCGAGCTGAGCGCGGGCATGATCAGGTACGTCCGTTCTAGATAGGACTCAACAGTGCGGCATTGTTAACCCCATAGATCCTGTCTACCAAGTTGCATCCCTCCGACCAAAACCTCGGGAGGCCAGTTATCTCGTCAAATGGGAAATATATAGTTCGCCTGAACTTCAACGGGTGCTGGAGGAAAGTGACCATTGACGACCGCCTTCCGGTATCTGATACACGGGTACTACATGTCATAGACCGGCGCCAACCCTCTCTTCTCTGGCCCGCTTTGCTCGAAAAAGCATACCTGAAAGTCCGCGGGGGATACGACTTTCCAGGCAGCAACTCCTGTGGCGATCTTTGGGCATTAACAGGCTGGATCCCTGAACAAGTGCACTTGCAACAGTAAGCGAGACGGTATCAACCTATGATGACTAGTTGTTAATATTGTTAGGAACGACCTCGTGCCTGACCAGCTTTGGACTCGACTCTACAAGTCCTTTGGGTACGGAGATGTGCTTGCCACATTGGGTACTGGTAAAATGACCTCCAGACAGGAGCGTGAGCTCGGATTAGAGGGCCAACACAGCTACGTTGTCTTGGACATGAAAGAGACCGACCACGATAGGTTACTTCTCGTGAAGAATCCCTGGGTCGAAGGCAGAGGTTGGCTCGGACCACGGGTGGGACCGTTCATTGACTCCACTACGACGAGTGGCGGCTCGAAAGACAACCTAGAAGCGTACTATCAAGACGCAGTGCCTTCCAAAGACCGACCACATCCCACCACATTCTGGATTGGGCTCGAGGATGTCATCAGGCACTTCGAGAGCCTCTACCTCAATTGGAACCCCGGCCTTTTCCGCTATCGACAAGATATCCATTTCGAGTGGACAGTTGATGGACACAGCGAACCAGAGAACACATGCATCATAACGCACCCTCAATTTGCTTTTTACTCGGAAGAGGCAGGTGTTGTATGGTTCTTACTAACTCGGCACTTCCGAGACACACCTGGCGATACCAAAGACGAGTCGGATAGCTTTAATGATGGCAGTATACGTGCGGATACTCTACAAGATACCTCCGGCGACATACCTAAGGGGTATATGCGTATCTATATCTGCCCTGGCAACGGAAAGCGACTGTACGTCAACGATACTCGTCTTGACAGCAGTGATTTTGTTACAACACCCCAATGCCTCTTGCGGTGGGATTCCCAGGCCAATTCCACATACACTGTCGTATTGGATCAGGATGAATTGCCTGCTTCCACGTACAGCTTTTCGCTCTCAGCATTTTCCAATTCCAGGATTGACCTGGAGCCCGCGATATCGAAATATCCGTTAGGAGAGACTATCGAGGGCGGATGGACCAAAGCCTCAGCTGGCGGAGGATTCGGAACCGGCAAGAGCCGATACTTTGAGAACCCACAATATTCACTGGAAGTTAAGGAGCGAGGCTCTTTAGCGATCTTACTGACCAGCCTCAACCGCAAGCTTGCCTTACATGTTAAGCTCACACTGGGCTACGGCAAGAGGATATATCGACTTCACAGCCGAGAGGTGCTGGTCGACTCCGGAGATCATCGTAGACTGTGTCTTCGCCGAGGTGCCCGATTTGGAGCCTGGCCTGTACACAATCGTCTGTTCACTGTTTGAAGCTGACCAACTGGGAACCTTTACACTGCGAGTAGATAGCACCAGTGCGATCGTTATCAAACAGATCCCCACGCCACGGCGCTGGCCTGGTGTTGCAAGAACTCGCACCGGCATGCTTCAGGCCGGATTCTAACGAGGTTTTTGCTCCGCTGATGCCTCGACGTCTGGCGTCATATACGATTGTTGCCCGGTTCCTGAGGGCAAACACACCTCGCTCGGCGAGTACGATACCTGCTACGCGCAGCCCGCTACGGTTCAGTGTTGAGTGCGGAAGAGGTCCGGAACGCAAGTTTGTGCTTACAAGCGAAGATGGAGCCTATTCCGACAGGGATATAATCCGCTCTGAAGCCGTGAACATCGATCCCGCCTCGTACCGAGGTTCCAATCTGAGGTTGGTGCTTGATAGGTTGTCTGGACCCGGAGGCCCTGTGGAGGAGTGGTACAATGTGCAGGTTCTCACAGATGTGCCTGGCGCCTTCGAGATTGGAGTTTGGCGGGACAACTCGTGATGGACTTTGACCAGTGGCGCTTTTGAGAGACAGGTGTTAGGTTTTTTTGATGAACGACACCCGCATGGACTGGATGCTAGTTTCACGTGAACAGGTCTTTGCAGGTGGGCCTTTGAACGAGGGGTGACGCAGGGCTGCATGACGAAGCGTCTGGTCACACGGTGAACCCAGGACCCCAGTACCGCCCGGCACGCGGAGAAGTACAGCAGTACAGCAGTATAGTAAGTAGTACAGCATGTGAAGAATGAAGAGTTGAGACGCCTGCCTGCAGCTGCAAATTGATGTGCAGTGTGCAGCGGCCTCGTGCCCGTTGGCGCGGGTGCAAATGGGAACGCCCCTGACGATTCGTGGTTGCAACGATTGGGTGGAATTTCACCGCCCTTGCGCATCCTTGCTCATCCTTGCTCAGTTTCAAGACGCGCATGTTGATGAAATATGCTGCTTCTACCTGCTACCGCAGACTTCTTCTAGGCCTCTTGTCTGCACGCTTCTTCCAGTCTCGCCCGCGCATCCTCCGTACGGTACCCCGCCCGCTCCTCCTCAGCCTCGCCGACAAGGATACCTACCTAGGTACCGGCACGAATACGTCAGAGCTAACGCCTCGCTTGGCGCGCCCTCGACCACGAACAGTGGCGTCAACTGCATCCACGCCAGACGCCAGCCTCAACATTTCCCAGGCTCCGCACTCCGCATACACGCTTGGACGAAGCTCCTCGACCCGCAGGCAGGCTTGCAGCCGCGGCGAACCATGGTGGACTCGTCTGCAGACTCGCTCGCCCCGAATCCGGCCACTACCTCAAGCCAGCCCTCGGCGGCCCCAACGCCCGCGAATGCACCCGTCGAGAAGCCGCCGGATGAGAGCTCGAAGCTCAAGACGTTTCTGGGAGTGCTCAGGAGGTAGCGTACCCCATCGCTGTTGCTCGCCATGGCGAGGGCTTGGAAACCTGCAACCAAGACTAATCCGGCATCCTGGCAGGTTTATGGGCGTGTCCGATCTCGCTGCCGTACGATTCTCTCTTCCAGCGCAACTGCTCGAGCCAACGCCAAACTTGGGTATGTCTTGCCACCGCGGTGGGGGATTGCACGCACCGACGAACGAACGGAAGGCTGCATAGAGAACAAGGTCTGACGAGACACAGAATACTGGAACTACCTAGATAGGCCGGAGACGTTCATCAGGTCAGCAGATCATGGGATCGCGGAAGGTTTGGCGGAATAAGGCTTGCGCTAACGGACGCAGTATCGGAGATTCAGACGAACCGCTTGGGCGTATGCTAGGGACACTGCGGTTCTGGTTCACAAAGGATTTGGTACAGTGGACTGCAGGCTGGGCTTGATCCATTACTGACGTCTGACGCGGGCAGAAATACGTCAAGGGCAAGCCATGCAAGCCGTACAACTCCACACTCGGCGAGTTTTTCAGGGTATGCACCAGTTCTACCTAATTTGATAAGATCCTAATGTGGGCAGTGTACTTGGGAGGTCGAGGACACGCAGCCGCAGCTCAAGCACTCGCCCAACTCGAAGCCCTCTAGCAGTGCCAGTAGCGTCGCTGGTGAAAAGCGCGTGAAAGTCTCCTATCTTACCGAACAAACCTCCCATCACCCTCCCGTATCAGCCTTCTATATCGATTGCCCCGCAAAGGGCATCTGCGCGCGAGGATTCGATCAGCTGAGTGCCAAGTTCACAGGTACCAACATTCGCGTTGTCGCTGGAGCGCATAACTTGGGCATTTTTATCACGCTGCAGAATCGAGACGATGAAGAGTACCAGCTGACACCCGGCAGCGTACTTGGGTGGTCTACTGAGAGGTGCCTCGAGAATGCTCCTAGTGGAAGATCAGAAGGCTAACCAGAGCAGGCTCTCTTAGCGTCTCGGTGGCTGACTCTTGCTTTGTCACATGCGCGAAGACCAAGATAAAAGTCATCTTGGAGTATCAAGAAGAAGGGTGGCTCGGACGGACGCAGAACAAGGTCGTCGGTGTCGTCTTCAAATACGACCCTAACAACGACACCAAGACAAAGATTAAGGACGTGTCAGACAAGGAAATTCTGGCCAGAATAGAAGGCAATTGGCAAGACAAAGTGTACTACACGCTCGGCAGCCAGCCTTTTGCTAAGAATTCAGTACGTGCACACTCACAAAATAGACCTTTTCTTTTACTGACAGTATCAATAGGAGAAGAACCTTCTCATCGATCTTAATCCACTCTTTCCCATCGCCAAAAATGTCCCACCTATCGAAGAACAATTGCCCAACGAATCGCGAAAGTTTTGGGAAGGTGTTACGAACGCCATTGTCAATAAGCAGTATTCGCTCGCCACAACGCTCAAGCAAGAGATCGAGGACAAACAGGTAAGAAGGCAGCTGAACGAAAAGAGACTGGCCAGGATTGGCAGCCGCGTTTCTTCACTGGTGCCGTCACGCCGGTCGGCAGACCAGATCTCACCAAGGACGGCGAGGAGGCTCTCAAACGCTTACACGAAGATAATTATGCGTTGGAGCCGAATAAGGAGTATGCAGCATTCTAGGAGGTGCCATATCGGTATGTATGAACAAGACTTGGATGTAGTAGTAAGCTTGATTGGATTGGTTGGTGGTCTGAGATCACATTCGTTTATTGCAACGACGCATTGAGCCTCTTGGGTATGTTACATTCATCGTATGGCGTTTTTGTGATCTGTTCGGTCTTTGTTGGTCGTTTGGATTGATATATATATACGGAGTGGATTGCATTCGTTAGACTTCTGCGGTGTTTGTTTGGTTACGCCGGAGCCTGCATATGCATTGCACGCTTTTCAGACATAGATGAGTTTGAACTATCAGTTACTAGTCTTGCTTCTTGAATATGGGTTTTCACTTGCGCCACGCAATTCTTCCCAGTCAAATCCGCATTAGAGCTCATGGGAATTGAGATGGGTACTTTGTTGCTGGACACGGGATTATTATCCGCTTTACGCCAGCGTGTTGGTCACTAGCTTCCGCAGGTTGGCAAGGTTTGCTGACGTAGGGCGGACCATAATCATTGCACCTTGTTGATGTGGTTCCCGAGTTGCTCTCGTACCGGATTTCGATAAAAAGGGCCGGAGAAAGTTCTCTTGTCTATTGCAAAGCTTGTTGTCTACGTGCGACAGCCGATGCTGCCGGGTGGAGAGGCTGGAATGCCATTGCAACAACGGACCCCAAATCTACGGTCGAGGTCCCTGGCCCGCCTTATGAGTGAGGAAGAGTATGCCTCTCACTGGCTCTCAGAACGTCAAGACGCTGGGCACGGATTACAGGCGGCCTGGGCTCCGTCGGCAGCACCCGCCTTGTGCAGCGAAAGGAGATGCTCTGTGCGGATCATTCACCCTGTAATTGTTGTTTTGGTGCACCAGATAACACAGCCTACGCAATAAAGATACTCACTGTATCATGTAGAGGGGCTGCCCACGCGCACAAGTTCTCGTTCATGTGTCGAAACAGCATGATATGTGGACATCTTGGACCAATAGGTCATTCACTTGGATGCATTGAAGCTCGTGTATATGATCCTACGTGAAAGCAGCCGCTGTACCATACGTATGGCAATGTCCGTTCCGCATCGACTTCCACCAAACCCTCGGATGTGCACTATAGCCAGACCGTGAGAGTAGTCTGCAAGCAATACCGTTTACTTGCGATAGTTTCGCGCGCTCGAAACAAGGTCCATACGGACTCCAACGAATAACGATGTTGCTTCCCCTACCATAAGCGAAAATCTGGCCTGTCGTGCGATCTCACCCACCTCATCGGCATCCGGACATTTGCACCATGCCTCAAACAACGGACCAACGCGACACCGCGTGCGCACAGCACGACCCAGCGGACTATTCTGAACATCGGACCGTGGCACAGGTGGCGCATCGTTACTGTCAGCACTCCAAGCCAATCAGGAAAAGGGTTCCTTACCCCGTCGGTCGGTCGCCACACTGCTTCTTGACGGTTGTCTTGCCAGACGGTGTCGGCGGACTTCTGCATGTGTGGCACGGTGTCTAATCTCCTAACGCATGACCTATGGAGTTCTCCCAGCACGGCACAGAAGGATTCATGTGCCTACCGTTCTCAGCCAGCACCATGCTCTGGGCACGGGTTTGTCTCATCCTGGATATGTCAGATGCCTCTGAGCTGTAGCTGAACGAAACGCTTCCTCTTGTTTCGGGTGCCTGGAAAAAGACTTCCGATTATAAGATGGGGGAGATCGACGCTGTTCCACGTCTCCACTATCATCAGCAACGCAACTCTCTTTCTTCTTTTGCACTATACCCAAACTTGACTACCGGTTAGTCGTCCATTCATTGCATCTTTTGCACATTCTACACATTCGTTTGAAACAATGTTCTCCCGCAGCCTCTTCAGCGCCGTTGCGCTTCAGACCCTCGTTTCCACTGCCCTGGCCGGCAATGCCATCATCAACAACCACTGTGGCTACGATGTCACCATTCTGTAAGATAGTAGTACTGAGAAAATCTGCTAGAGTACCGAACCTAACTGTGGACAACAGGAGCACGGCTACCAAGGCTCAGACCGTCCTCCCCGCCAACGGCGCACCTTTCGTGGAGGCTCTCAATGGCCACCAGTCGCTAAAGATCGCCAAGGACCCTTCCATGTTGTGGGCTCATGGCATCACGCAATTCGAGTACACCGTCGCCGAGACTCTGGTATGACATCTCACTCATCGACTGCGCCAACTTCGGTCCCGATGGCGGTGTCGACGGTGCCAACTGCCCTGGTTATGAGGCCGGCATCCGCATGGAGGCCAACAACGGCAACTGCGCCGTTGCCAATCTGCCTCCCAACACGCACGACCCTTCTCAGGCCTACTTCGTCTGGAACGACGATCTGTCCACCAAGAGCTGCCAGCCGGGTGAAACTGGTGACATTACGATGACTCTTTGCGCTAGTGGAGGCATGAAGAAGAGGATTGCTGGTCGCATCGAATACTAGATGTGGGGTGAAGGGACGAGAGTGATTATTCAATTTGGCTTTTACATTTACATTCTGTACATTTTCCTTTGGGTATAGCTGGAGAAGTTAGATTTGAAAACGCGGAAATATCTGGCTGAGAACGCTTTTGTGATTAGTGAAGATAAAGGATATTGATTGAGTTCATCGTGGGAGATTCTAACCTAGTTCGCATCCTGAAAAAAACATAGAAAGGGGCAACACAGGAGGTACTATAAAACCATAAAGAAACGCGTGGAAATTGGTCTGGGGACTTGTTTCCCACGGACTTTTTGTTCTCAAGACGTGCCTCCATGGGGACAATAAGCCTTCTTATATGACGCCGAAGCGCACAGCGAAGGATAATATTAGCATCTGAGACTCATGGACCACTTCATTCCCTTCCCGTTCAGTTTGTGTGGCAAAAAAATATTCAACAAAATGGTCTAAGAAACCCGCAGCACTACAAAAGCACACGCCAAATTCTCGCTTAATATTCGCTAGCTGGTACTTGGGTAGACCACGAGCCCCGCAAGCTACACCTCATCAACGTCATCTCAGCCTGCATAAGCAAAAAAAAGTTGCTACCAGTGAGGTTCGAACTCACGCGGGTTTCCCCAGTAGAGCTTTAATTTCTTAAATCTACCGCCTTAGACCCTAGGGAATGTTAGTGAAAGTAATAGGCAAGGTGCAGGCGCTTACGTACACTCGGCCATAGTAGCTCGGATCGTCTTCCTACAAGTTGATCAAAACTTCAAAAGTAAGATGTATATGTCCGTACCTGCAAATGCCATAGGCAAGAATACCACGTTTTGCGGGCTGGTAGGCTTCAAATTCGACAAAGCGGGGTAGACCAGGCGAGTGTGGCGGAATCTCAATGGGTCAACTTACTAACCACATGGGGAACCTCTTGGGGAAACATCTGTACTATGGAACTACAACATATCATAGAACCATCGGTCTTTCCACACACGTCTTAGAGATGGTGTAATAGATTGATTAAGAATATTAGCGCTATATTGCGCTACAAAAATCAACGGCGCTTAGATACCGCGGCCTCCTGAGCCCTTTCCCCTGTCCCTCCACTACCATGGTAACAGCTTGCGGAATTCAACAATTGGCAGCCCAAACAATCAGCGCCCACGTAATTCAGTGTTCTCGCACTCATCCTCGAGATATTTCTCAAGTCTTTCTCGCAGTGGTCCCTTGGAGATTGTTGACATGGGCACAAGGTTCTTCATAAGCTCATTGAGGAAGTCGTGGTGATAGGCGCGGGTTTCGAAGCTGATGCCAAGGTGCTGGTAGTTCATGAAAAAATCCACAAGAAGACGTCGCGCTCTGGAAGACTCGTCACGTATGCTAAAGTATATGATATTCACCGCTTTCGCGGTAGGAAAGTAGATGTTTTCTCTTTCGACGCGATCGATCAGCGTACGTATAACCTCGTTCTTTGCTACCACGTTGTCGAACTTTTCGGCAAAGACATAGAGGTGGCAGAGGTAGTAGCATTCCAAGTAGGCCGGGTTTCTAGCAGCAAGTCAGTAAATTAACCCAAGTGAGTCATTCTAAAATACTTGGAAAGCACAACATATGGCTCTGCATGCAACCTTAGTTGCTTAGAATGCGAGTGCGCTAGATGATCAATTGTATTTGCAGGTCACTCACTCATCGTCCATTTCGTTAGCATCCTCAGATTCATCGTATGTGTCTGCATCATCGATCGTTTTTGCGTCAGCTTCAATCTCTGGCAGATATAGACTTTTTCAAGGGCAGAGGCTCTCGGTATAGAAGGTACAAGTACAACGCGAATAAATCCGGGTCAGTCTCAGGCAGCTTGATCTCTCCATCATGTCCTTCAACCCAATACACCTCCATAGCGTTTTTTGCGTTCTTTGAGCATTTTAGGAGCAAAGCCGCCGGTACACGGAACTCTCTTTAGTCACGGTCCGGTCCAACAATTATCTTCACGTTTCTAGAGAAACTACCATCTTGTTAGCTGTTGTCGCACATGCCTGATGATATGATTAACTCACTCGAGTGCCTGTGTCTCCTCCAACACATCCGCTGCGATAACCTTCATTGTCAACTGATGATGGTGCTTCAAATTATGATAATTGCTGTAGTGAGGCCTGGGGTAAGTTGGGACATTGCCACGCTTTAAATACTTGAGGCCCGTGACGGTACCAAACTTGTTCCGTATTTGCTATGATGTGTACACCATCTATCATAAGCTGTTTGTACCCTCACACTTGCATTTGTCTATTTGTTTGTATCCTCCTAAGCTATGCAAATGTCGGTCGAGCGCTAAGACATGCAGGTTCCAGTTATTCTCCTCTGGTTTTCTTACGCTCGTAGGGCCCGGTATGCAGTTCGTTGCAGCTATCACAAACTTTACTATGGCCTAGGTGCTCGCTATCATCTCTTTCGTTCTCATGGTAATATTCATTCCAAAGGTACGGACAAACGTACTGAGTGGACCAGTCTTGGGTGTTCGCGTGGCGCTCTCTGATTAACCCGGTAGGAATTCCGCATAAGATCGGATTTGGGTATTATAACACGCCGCTTCGAACAGAAAGTCTCCAACCGTGCCAAGACTGCGCCTATTCTTGGAGTCTGACACGACATCGGTCCAATTTATTTCTTTGCGCTGTTTCTCAATCCCAGAGCAGACCTGAAACTCTCAACATCATCAATCTCTTCCACCCACTCATTTATCTGTCCACGATCCAAGTATATCGTCGTCCCGTCTTTTCCCAACAGTTCCTCGAAAGATTTGACAGCATCCTTCAACTGAAGATACCATAAGCTGACGCATAGCGATCGAAAAGAGGGTAGATTTTGTCGAACCACCAGCAAGGTCGGCATATGCTCTTCCAACGTCTTCATTGTTACAATCTTCTTCGTGCGCCACCGCCATAATGGAAAAAGACGTGACATGCGACCTCGCGAGAGAAGACAACTGCGAGAAGAACTTTTGCGTAGCATATGCCTGATACCTCCCTCTCGGGCAAGGGCCGGTAACAAAGTGGAAATTGCGTCCGCGGTACAGTATCGGCAGCGCATCATCATATACCGTTCTACACGTACCTAGAATATTCGCATTGGGGCGTCCAAGCAGCTCTTCTTTCTCTGCTGGTCGTAGATAGTTTATCGGTCCACTGTGCTCGTACCGCGTCGACGGCACCCACAAATTCGCTCGCCCGTTCTTAAACTTAACGTCGGGTCCGTAGCACTTGTAACGTGTGTACATGTGGTCTTTTGTCTCGATGTTCTTCTCACGGGGCTCTTTTTGCGGGCATCGACAAAGATCGATCTGTGGGACGCCACCGAACGTGGTGTTGCTCGGGTTCTCCAGCCAGTTCCATTCAAGCGTGTAATTAATGACTGTTTCATTGTCGTCGGGATGGGGAGCGAGTAAGTACGAAAAAATCCTCTGTCGAACTGGTGGTGTAAAATCAAGGAAGCAGAGTCGGGAAGGTGTTGCCGATGCCATAGAAGCCCCGTTGGGGTAGTACGTAACGCTGGAGCGAGAAGGATAGGCGAGGACGAAGGTAACAAGATGAGCAGTTCTTTTGAAGCTTGCTAAAACGTCTCGAGCTTAAAAATGGAAGATATGTATGAAGGAATGAGATGAAGGTTGTCTAGATGGAAGCATAATTAGGGCTACGTCTCTGCAGTCAGTAACAGAAACCGCCCTATCAGCTCTGCATACTCGACCGCTCTTTCAAACCATCAAATTCCATCAGACTTACCTTATGATTAGCCTGAACAGGACACGGGACTTTTGCTTGGACGCTGGCGCCCAAAAATAGTGTGCGTCCTGCGTAGCGTGCTTCGCGCTCTTGCGTCGGCGGTATCAGGAATAGTGTACACAGTGGCGGTGAACGAGAGGCGACTGGCTGTCAGCTTACCCGCAGGTAGGCCGGGTATAAAAAGGGTTGCCACGAATCACTTGAACGTTTTGAAGAGAAATAGTCGACGTGGAGTTGCTAAATGTGGACGTAAAGTTGTCGCTGAATGTGATGCGTCCTCCATTCGTGCTCCCCGCACCTCGCTTCCGATTACTCATTCCAGCACCTCCAACCTTGGAATATCGTATCACGAGATATGTACGCGTTGTTCCCGAAATAGACTGCGACTGGCGTTTAAATTATCGCATTCTGTGAAACAATGGAACTACCATGCCTTTGCCGCCGAGATTCGCAAGGCTGCCCACATCCGAATATCATACACGTTGCAACTCTGGCAATGATATCTTAGAAGTGCAAATATACGTATTGACAATCACCCCTGGGCATATCACTCGTACTTTTTATCAAGCGTCGATATCTCATAGCCACACGACGGATCTCTGTTTAGACTCATCGCGACACCGCAACATGACCACATCCTTACGCCCTCATCATCCCACCCTCACCCCTACCGGCTCTTCCACCTCACGCCTCCAACCCACTTAACCCACCCTTCCACAACCCCCCTCTTCTCACCATACTCCCCTCCTCTCAAAATCAACTCTACCGTATACAACCCCTTCGCCAACTCCTCATTGTTCGCCAGTCTATGCACAAACGAATGACAAGCGCTACACAACCATGCCACACTGTTCAATTTCTCCTCACTATGCCATCTTCTCTTCAGGACCCTCTCATGCGTACTTTTAGGAATAAGATGATGATACGTCAGCGGAATCCAAGACCGGCCGCACAACTCGCATTCGGTGGTCCGTGTAGTACTCCATATCGGTGGTGGGGCGGTGACGGCGGAGGCATAAGCGGTGAGGAGGGGCGAGAAGAAATTGTATTGGTCTGTTGCGTCTGGGTTCGGTGGGAGGAGGCCGTAAGATTCTAAAGAATCGATGGCTGTCGGGGGAATGGTGTTTATTAGTTTTGTGACGGTGGAAGAGGGTAAGGGTGTTCCATAGCGATCCTTGAGCTGGGGAGTATCTTTGCATTTGGTATACGTTGAGGTTCTGATGTCGGTAGGAAAAGAGGGGAAGATGAGGCTGGAGAGGTACTGCATCTTTCGTTATTTCGATACCCACAGTGTCGAGGGTGCGACTTGCATCAATGAACTCCCCCAAGTCCTCAGCAGCGGCTTGCTCCTCTTCTGCATCCCCGGGCTCATTTGTCTCCGTTTCATTCTCTTTGAGTGCACCATGCTTGCCTTCCTTGCTCTTCGTTAACGCTCGTTTTTTCTTCTTTTTCGCCTTCTGCTTCCTGATTGGAACCGCTAGAGCCTTCAGTACCGGCTCACTAAAGCAGTCTCTGAATGTCTCATAGTTCGTCTGCTCGTCTGGTGGAATTGGCTCAGCCATTACGTCATACCTTCCATGGACTGCAGAAAGATAAAGTTAATGTATCACAGTCAGCGTGAATGGAGGAAAAGAAGGCTGACTTTAGTTATAGTTGCGGTGATTTTGTTCTTTTTCTACGTTGACGACAATGTCCTGAGATCAGCACGCACGATTGGCTGAGCGGGGTATAGCTCAAGGGCGGCGCCAAACACGACAAGGGCTCACGTTATAAACCACGAATACCTACAGCTTGATCGGATCTTTCTCGGAATACGGAAAGTTTCCGATGGACTTCGATGAGATATAGGGCTTGGAATCACATCTGGAGTGAGTGCGCGAGAGTGCTGAGGGGGAACTACGAAGGGGAACCATAAGGTTGTCAAATTCCGAGGAAACCATATGCTGCAGTTTTATACGCGTCCAGACATGTGGCAGGACATTTATGCCGCGATCCTCTCCCTCCATCTATCGTGAAATCATGAAGCCTCGTGTGGGTCAAAGCCAGCCAAACCGTATCCTAGTGTGCTCTGTATGAAGCCCGTGACGAGCACATCAACAGTTCATTTCTTCTTGCCGCCCTTTCCACCGCGCTTGGACCCCATGGCTGCCTGCCTCCGCTTCTCCTCACGTTCCATCTGCTCGGCCTTGGATTTCTCCTGCTCGGCACGCTCCTCTGCCTCTGCCTTCTTCCGCGCCGCCTCGGCCTCACGGCGCTCGCGCACAAGCTGTAAACGCTCGAGATCGGCACGCGCCTGATCTGTTTTACCCGGCATGCAGCTTCTCGTATCGCTCCTTCGCCTGCTGGGCTTGCAGAGCCTCACGCTCGCGTCGGCTGAGCTGGCTGCCTGCTGCTTGCCCTTTCCTTTGTCCTTTGAAGTGGTCTCGGCCTCTTCCGGTGCCTTTGCAGCCTGGCTGCGGGCTTTGGCTGTATGGTTAGGGTTCGCGGGCATGTCGTCGTCGGACTCTTCCTCGGAGTCGGAGGGGGGCAGGTCGCCCGGCTCGGCGGCCTTCTGGTTCTGTCTCGCGATTGCGGCCTGCTTGCGGGCTCGAGCAGCGGCTTTACGTTCTTCGCGAGTCATGTCCTGCTGCGGCTTGGCTTGGCTTCATCCTCGCTGGACTCTTCTTCGGAGGAAGAGTCCTCTTCGGATTCCTCTTCCTCCTTGACGGGACCATCCTGTGCCCTCATGTTAGCTCGAAGTACTTGACACATCTTAGATATACGTACGCCCCACATGCCTACAACCTCGCCATCCGCGTTCAGGGGTTGTAGATCTCTCGAGAAGTGCTTGCCGCCTCCACGCTTGGGCTTGCTGAACTTGCCGCCGCGACCACGTGCTGCGGATGTGGACATGGTTGTGGTCGTAAGGTTCTTCGTGAAGATTCGAGGTAGCGGAGGGTCCGCTTGGAAATTTGAAATTCGACGGGGCTGTCCGCGCTCGCGTTCAAACTCTGAGTGGACCTGAAAATAACCACGTTTTCTTGGAGTATTCACTGCAGTTGCAAGGAGTCTCTGCGCGCGTGCGTGCCGGGGCTGACGGTCGAGTTTGGTGGGACTCTGGCTCCGAGGGACGAGGAGGGCGCTTTATACTCGGGCTGCCTGCTGAGAATCAGATTTGTACACCTCCATCACACCCATTATGAAGTACTCACTAAGCTCTGCAAGTCTCTAATCAACGTAGAAGTGTGACTGTTCTAGCTGCGTGTGCTCGAGTGGACAACAAATAGCCCCGCTAGGCGCGGAACCCCACCACCAAGAGATTATCCCTTTCGCACTACGGAGGTGCCTTTCAAAAGTTTTTGCCCACCTTGGCGAGCAGGGGGTTCTGTGCTATTCCTAATTAAGAGCGTTCTCCGGCTGGCTCTAGCTCTGGCTTCCTGAGCCTCCGACCCTCCTTATACTCGTTGCCTCCATTGAGCTCAAGGATCTGTTCTATATGGTATGGAATCCGCTCAATCCAAGCCTGTATTTTCTCCTGAGGCAGCTCTCTCCAGCACTGCTCCCATGCCCGTACTGCCTCTGCTCTATTCTTAGGAGCTCCTTTCTTCGTAGTAGCCCTTTTCATCCATGGCCAGCAAGGCTCAATAGAATTCAAATCAGGAGAGTTACCACACCAGATAATCCTCTTAACATCATGAATGCTATATATATAGCTTTGAACGTAGTGGTCGTGAGAAGGCGCCTTGTCTTCCTGTACAACTGTTCTAGGCCGCGTAGCCTTACACTGCTTTGCAAAAGGAATAAGCTTTGGCAGCAGAATTGTTGTCTGGTACCGGTACCAGTCAATTCCTGAGCCACTGCCTCGGCTGAGCTTTCCAGTCCTCTGGTTCCATCTCCACTGGGGCAGCCGTCCAGGCTTGGTACGGAGACCTAGGCGACGCATGCCATTCTCAAGCTCCCACTCAGCCTTTTTGATAGGCTCAAGCTCCTTGTTCAGTTCATCAATTTGAGCAGCAGCAGCCTCCTTCTCTTTCTTTGTTTCTGGCGTCCAGCAGTGGCAGGGGCCCTTCTTGTCGTACGAGAAACAGCCCCAAAACATAAATTCAGAGTAGCCTTTCCATCTCTCACGAATACAGCTCCGTACGAAGGCCTCATCTGCTTTCCTCCATACTCGATATCCTCCACGCCTATGGTTGAGAACAACAGACGTTTCGTCTGACCAGATAACATTCTTCCAATCTTCAAGCGTCCAGTCTTGATGGGCCTGGCACCACTTATATCGATCCTCCTTCATCTGCTTCGTCAACCCAGGCTTCCTCGTTGGCTTGGTCTTCTTGAAGCCTGCCTTCCTTAAGATTCGCCAGACTGTGGCAGCTGAGATATTGAATCCTTCTTGGCTAAGTGCGCCAGCAACGTCAGCGCAAGACTTCTCTCGCCCATATCGATCAGTGCGTACGGTGTTGACTACTTTCTCGGAGACTTCAGATTGCTTTGATGGCCGGCCAGATCGATAGGCGTTTTCAAGATGCTTATCTTCAAGCTTCAGCGGCCGCTGGCCTGGATCGAAACCTCGCTCGATTGCTCGCGCGTATATAGAGTTGATCGTACGCTTCTCGATTCCAGTGAGTCCGGTGATCTCATTGTTTGACTTGCCTATAGCCTTAAGAACGACTACCGTGGCACGAGTAGAGTTATCGTGATGAACCATAGCGACAGTACTAGATAGATCAATTGACAGAGAGTAGTAGTTACAGAGGGTAAGGCCTGAGGTTGAGAAGTGGCCACGTCAACTCGGAGATGCTTCCCGATCTGGAATGTGGCGCATACCCCTGCTCGCCAAGGTGGGCAAAAACTTTTGAAAGGCACCTCCGTATATCGTGTTTGATCACGTAATGCACGCTATCGCGTAATGCACGCGCCTCAAAATCGCGAAATATTCAACCCACCATAACTCCACCAATATGGCTCCAATCGACGAGGCTCTTGCGGCAATCGAATCGCTAAAACCAGGAGAACATTTTACGTATACAGAAATCGCCAAAAGATTCGGGGTTAGCCGGTCAACTCTGTCGCGGCGCGCGCGTAGTAAAACCCTATCGATGGCGCGTAAGCTCGAAAATCAACAAATGCTCAACGCTACGCAGGAAGCAACGCTCGTACAGTATATTCAAGACCTCTCAGCGCGAGGGCTACCTCCTACAAGCTATATGATACGAAACTTCGCGTCAGAAATAGCTGGAAAATACGTTGGGACTTGCTGGCCGTCGCGCTTCATTGAGCGCCACAAACTCGACTTAATATCGCGATGGACATCCGGCATCGACGCCTCACGCCGCAGAGCTGATTCGGCCTTCAAGTACGCGCTGTACTTCAAGCTATTAGCTAAAAAAATCGAGCAATACAACGTTGACGCACGCCATATTTACAATATGGATGAGAAGGGATTTCTTATTGGAATCCTCTCTAAATCAAAGCGCGTCTTTTCTCGCGAGCAATACGAGCGTGGGAAGTTCAAATCAATGCTCTAGGACGGCAATCGCGAGTGGATAACTTCAATAGCCTGTATTTGCGCCGACGGCTCTACCCTTACACCTGCCCTTATTTATCAGGCAGCCTCTGGCAACGTACAAGACACCTGGCTCCAGGATTTCAACCCTGAAATCCACAAGGCTTTTTCTCCTCCTCGCCCTCAGGATGGACCAATAACGATATCGGGCTCAGCTGGCTCAAACAGGTGTTCAACCGCGAGACGAAAGCAAAGGCAAGGACGTCGTACCGCCTCTTGATCGTTGATGGGCATGGATCTCACGTAACAAAGGATTTTATCGATTTCTGCGACGCCAATAAGATCCTGCTGGCAATATTTCCGCCTCACAGCACCCATACGCTTCAGCCGCTGGATGTGGGCGTCTTCGGGCCTTTCGCGAGCGCGTACAGCAACGGCCTCGCGAGCTTTATGGACGCCTGCCAGGGCCTCTCCAGCATTACAAAGAGGGACTTTTTCAGGATATTCTGGGCCGCCTGGGAGCGCGCTAACGTCAGCAACGGTCCTTAAGGCCTTTGAGGCTACTGGGATCGTGCCCTTAGATCCCGACAGGATCCTCAAGCGATTTGAAACTCGCGAGCCTGAGCGCCCCAGCTCAAGCGAGAGCAGCACGTCGGTCCTTAGCGCCAGCGACTGGCGTAAAATCGAGGGCTTATTACGTCAAGTTGTTGGAGATATTTACGAGTCTCAGGCTGCCAAACTCTCGCGTACGCTCCACTCGATTTCAGCGAAAAATCAGATCCTTAAGCACGAAAATACTCAGCTCAAGAGGCCCTCGTTAACGAGCGCAAGCGCCGCCAGCGGGCTAAGGCCCTGGCGCTCGAGACGCCGGAGGATTACAACGGTGGCGCGATTTTCTGGTCGCCAGCTAAGGTCCAGAGGGCTCGCGACTGGCAGGCACAAAAGGACGCGGAGGAGAAGGAGATACAGCTTCAAAAGGACATCCAGTCCCAGCTCAGAGAGCAGAGCAAGCTTGAAAAGCAAGCCCTCTTGCAACAGCGACGCCTTGAAAGGCTCAGGCTCAAGCAGAGCGCGCTCGCGAGCGCGAGCTGAAGGCTATTGAAGCTCAAGAAAAGCGAGAGGCCCGCGCAATTGAAAAACAACTCCGCGATGAGCTCAAAGCTTCCCAAAAGGGTAATCAACATAGCCTTAAGCCTCCAGCAAAAAATCCAAAGGATATTGAGCTTGTACAGCCTGAGTTACAGCCTGTCAAAGTTGACGAGCCCGAGATGCCCGAGATCGCGCCCACGACGCGCACACGTCAAATACGCCTCCCAGAGCGCTACAGGTAGCCAATAGAAGGGCTATATTTGTTAAATAAGCTCTTCTGATTATTACTCTAGAAAATCCGACGATTTTACAATATATACAAGCTGTACAGCTTCAAGTTGTGGATGGGCGGAAATTGCCGAAAACGTGCATTACGCGATAAGCTAGCGCAGCCGGTTGTGAGACACCCAGGGATATGAGACACCGCGCAGAAATCCTCCACCCCTCAAAAAAATCGCGATATCTCCACATCCACCCTACCAAAATGGCCAATCGTGAGGCAGCAATTCAAGCAGCTATTACCGATCTCAATGCTGGCGTTTTTCCTAGTCAACGAGCTGCTGCAAAGGCACACAACATCCCCCTAGCCACGCTCTCGAGGCGCGTACGCGGTTCACAAAACTGGCAAAACAGCCACGTATACCAGCAACGATTAACTCCACAACAAGAGGACTTCCTTGTACAATGGATACTTGAAGAGGACGCACGCGGGTATCCTCCTTCTCACGCTCGTACACGAGAAATGGCGAATCGAATCCTAAGGATGAACGGCGAGCCCACGTTAGTGGGTAAACACTGGATATCCCACTTCATCAAACGCAACCCACGCGTCGCCTCTATTGTGGGTAGGAAGATTGAGGCTGCGAGAGCTGAGGGAGCAACTCAGGAGGCAATACGCGAGTTTCTTGAGCTCTATGAGCAGCTCCGCGTTGAGCTGAACATACGCAATGAGGATACATGGAATATGGACGAGACTGGCAAGGCCCTAGGTGTATGTGCAAACACCAGAGTACTCGCAGACAGCCAGAAAACAAAGGCTTACTATCAGTCGCCAGAGAATCGCGAGTGGGCGTCGATAATCGAGTGCGTTTCGGCAATGGGCAAGAAGCTGAGGCCTGCGGTTATTTTCAAAGGCAAACACCTACAGAGCACCTGGTTTCCATTAATAATACCTGACTGGCTATACGCAACCTCAGAGAATGGCTGGACATCTAACGCGATTGGCGTTGAGTGGCTGCAACGCGTATTTCTGCCAGAAACTGCGCCCTCGGAGGATCGCTGGAGGATGCTGATTTTGGATGGCCACGGCAGCCATGTGGACCTAGACTTCCTGTGGATCTGCAAGCAGAATAAAGTCAGGCTTCTATTTCTCCCTGCTCACTCATCTCACGTTCTGCAGCCCCTAGATCTCTCTGTTTTCTCAGTAGTAAAACAATTCTATCGCCAGCAGATCCAGGAGTTATCACACCTTGATGATGCTGCCCCAGTCAAAAAGGAACGCTTTATTACTGCCTACCACGTTGCCAGAGAGGGTGCAATCACTGAGAGTTATTCGCGCTGGATGGGCTACTGCAGGCATCTGCCATTAACATTGAGCGAGTAATTAACTCATCTCAAGTCGCTCGAAGGCCTGTTACGCCACCTCGCCAGAATCAAGCTCAACAACCAATCGAGAGCTATCTCTCTACCCCCCGCGGCCCTCGTGATCTTTTATAGCTCAGCGAGCGCTTCACAAAGAGCAGAGTATAGGCCGGAAGGTTCACCAACTGTTTGAAAAAGCTGGCAAGGCAATTGCAGTTGCAAATACTCGCTCAGTAGCGCTAGAAGCAGAGAACAAACGATTGCAGAGCCAACTTGAGACTCTTAAGCCTCAAGCACCACGAAAGAGGGTTCGTATGGACCCAAATCAACGCTTTGCCAACGTAGATACGATTAAGATAGCAGTAGAGGCCTCTAAGCTTATAGAGCAACAAAACAATAGTCCTAACAAAGAAAAGGAGGCAGAAAAACTAGCAGCAGAAGTAGCAGCTAAAACTCTGCAATCTATGTGTAGTGAGTGGCAATTGTAATTACGCTGAATCAATTATCGCGATTTTTTGAAGGGTGGAGGATTTCTGCGCGGTGTCTCATATCCCTGGGTGTCTCACAACCGGCTGCGCTAGCTTAGCGTGCATTACGTGATCAAACACGATAAACGGGCCGCATTGATCCGCTGACTAACCCCGACAATCCCAGTTTTTATTCGGCGCGCGCGTCCCAGCCTCTCTTCATCATACATAAACTGAACACCCTTCATATTCACTCTGCTTTCTCCTGTCGGTGAGGCTGCCGGAGGGGAAAATGAAGGGGAGAGAGACATTACGAGCGTCTGCTTACCCCCTGAGCTTCTGCGCTTTTGCGCTGGTGGAGCGTAGGTAAATAATTGGACGGTACATTTTCTGCGAGTTTGCGTAGCTTCTCTTCAACATCCTACCATACTGGCGCCTCGACGCTATTAGGCCATTTAACACCAGATAGACAGGCATAGAGATGCTCGCGTTCTCATTCTGTTACAGAATCCCGAGGTCTGCACAATAGCAGCAGCATCTTTCCATCGTCAACCAAAGTCCATCCCTTTCATGTCTTCTTTCATTCCTGGTTATGATCAACTCAACCTGCGCATTATACCTATCACGAAACCCCTCAGCTCGCAGACTGTCCTCAATGATATCAGACATCCACCTGTTCGTCTTGCTCCTGGAACCAATCTGCTATCTCGCTCATTTTCCTAAGCTTGATAGTCAATCTTTGCGACCGCATCGGTGCACCGAGTTGCCAGGGCTGCTGTTAGTAGTCAAATTGAAACGCATCGCCTCCAGATATACAAGTGCATTTTGTTTTTCTAATTTTGCTTTCATTCAATTATTGGACTACCTGTGTTATAGGAGTCTGTATTAGAGGGAAGTTCTCCGGCCTTCATTATACTTCCGCCACCTAGCCTAGCCATGCAGAGCACGCCCATAATCTGATCACCCAGCAGAGAAGATAAGTCCCGAAAGGTGAACGCCTCAGAGCATGGAGGCTAGCGGAAGAAAAAAGCAAACATTCGCATGAAAGGCTCGCCGGGCAGGCAGAGATCGGGAAGATGGGACCATGAACCCAAGTGCCTGCCGAGCCCCGAAACAAACCAAATCCGTCCAATGAGATACTGAGCCCATCATACCAGCCATCACATCAGATGTACCACATGGTCTCACGGATGCCCATGAGGTTGGACATAGCCTGAAGAGGTCCGACCTCGACCTCGCGCTTGGAGGATCCAGTAGAGGACTTCGCATCGGCCTTAGCCTCCTTCTTGCCGGAAGATACGGGGCTGTCGCTAACATGCGCCCGGGAACGATCGGCAGCCAAGTGGGCATAGTACACGGCAGGGTGCATGGAGACCGGCGTGGTGGAGCGGATGTACTGGTACGAGTGCTCGAAGAGGAACTGTTGGATCT
This sequence comes from Laburnicola sp. JP_R_19, assembly GCA_031010545.1. NCBI lineage: Eukaryota > Fungi > Ascomycota > Dothideomycetes > Pleosporales > Didymosphaeriaceae > Laburnicola > Laburnicola sp. JP_R_19. The sequence goes on from VOIT01000079.1 coordinate 61,817, forward strand.
CCGTAGCCTGCCACTCACCACCCTCGTTCAAGATGCACTGGTAGTGGATTGGACGAGCAGTGCCCTTGATGGCGACATGGGAGCAGAGGTAAAAGTCAAACTCGTGGGGATGGTGCAGCCTGCCTCAACCAAAGTACCAGCAGCGGGTTGGAGTTGCGGTCACCCTTCTCGGGGAAGAAGCGGATGTGGTGGCGCTTGCCAGCGATGACGACGCAGAACTTGGGGAGCTCCTTGCAACCAATCCTCATGAAAGTGTCTTTCATGTCGCGCACCTCCTCTTCGAGTACAGCAGTATTGTCCCTCACTAACTCCATCGCGGATATAGATTACCCGCTTCGGAGGCTGACCCTTGCCGATGCGCTGCATCCAATTCTTCGCCATGTGAGCCGAAGTGGCTCCTGGATGTTGCTCGTTGTGACCATCTCCACGCGGTGGCCGTTGGTCTGAACCTCTGCCCAGTATCGGGTGAAGTTGGCATCAGGACATGGTGATAGCAGCGAAGGATGCTGCCTCTCCAGATCCAGCTCCAGGCGCAGGGTGGGATACGTCAGCACCGATACCATGGTAGGGTCGACGCCGCCTTGGGATGATCTTCGGGATGGTGGTGGGACCTAGCGACGCAAGTGGCACCACCAATTTGGCGTTGACCTTCATGCAGACGTTGGAGATATACTGTCCGGAAGCAGTCGCGACGTGCTTCGACTGGAGAACCTGGGAAACAGCACCGAAGCGTACGTCGCAGGATTCTTGATCCTACGATATTACATCGACACTGTATTCTCGTTAGTTGAGACTTTCAAAGGATCGAGTGGGAGAATATACTTACTTCCTGCCATTGACGACGAAGAACATGATGCTGGGCGAGCGTTGTAGCGATTGCCACAGGTTGAAAGCCTTCTGGACCATCTCTCCACCATCAGCCAGATTGCCAGGGCCAATCCAGGCTTCTTGCCGTGGGTAGGGTGCGACATGATCTTTCACCGTGGGCTCTCGTAGATCTTTACGAACTCTTGAGCAAACTTATCAAGCTTGAGGCTGTGGCAACGCTGCCACGGCCTTGAATGACGCAGATACCCCATGCCTTGATCTGACGGTCGTTGTGGGGAGTGCGAACTTGCGACCATCAAGACGCCAGCGGCCTTGAAGCAAGTCCTGAGGTTTGACAGTACCCTCCCTGCTGCCCTGTCCAAACTGTACAGTCGGGGGAGGAAGCAAGACAGCCTTGACCTTAGCCGGGTTCTTGTTGATCTCAAGGCCGTAGTGGAGAAGATACGGGTCCTGGCTCCAGTTGAGGAGACGCACACCATGCATGACGGCGCCGAATCGATCCTTCGGGAGCGTAACAGCAAACTTGATCATGTTCGAAGTCTGGGTGTCGCTCAACTTGGTGTTGTAGCGCTGGTTGGGATCGATGCGGAGGACTTCCATTGGCAGGTAGACTGGCTTCTGGCGGATCTTCTTCGTCATTCTAACCACAGGGATATTGGCCATGAGGGTCATGCCGTACTTGTCCTTGAAGTATTTCGCGACTGAGATCTCATGTCCCCTGTTGTCCGGATCATCGAACTTGGCCTCCGACGCATCCATGCCGACGAACTCGTCAATGGTCCATTGCACTTCGTTATTCTTGACGTGGGTGGAAGTGACGCCGACGCGCTTGAAGCGACCCAGATCTTTCCGCATGGCAGAGTGCCTCCAGTCCCTCTTGGCCTCCTTGAAGCGAGCTTGGAACTGTGCAGGATTGCAGTTGAAAGCCTGGCTAATAGCACGGGGAAGGTCCTGTGCTCGCCAAAACGTGCCATTGGCGACATCCACGTTGACCGACAAAGACTTCTCGTACTTGTCATTCAAGACAGGGCGAAGCGAGGAGAACACGCCTTTGAAAGCTTCGACGCCGCCGCCGAGGTCGAACCTAACCTCACCACGCTGGTAGAAGGACTTCTTGATCTGGGTGTACTGCTGGCTAGGGCCCTCACGCATGACATGGTCGAGGAAGTTGATGGTGTCGATGCACTCGCTGGACCATGCAGCCGTCTTATTCAAGAACGCCTGGAGATGTCCAAAGTCGAGTTGACGGGTGTGCTTGACAAAGATCTGGTGCTTGTTGTCTCGGCCACCCTTGCGAGGCGCCCTGCCTGCGGCAGCACGATCTTGCGCCTCCTCCTCATCGAGGTCGACGGTGATGCGAGTTTCCTCGCGATCGAGCTTCTTGCCAGACCTGTGTGTGTTAGTAAAGGGCAGTGACTAGAGCTGATTGATCTTACCAGGCCAGCTTGTTGCCATCGTATATCCAGAGATTGGCGGGCTCGCCTAGCGCAGCCTTCACGCCTTTTGAGTGCCAGATCTTCTTGATCAAGGCGCGCTTGGTAGTGTCGGTAGAGGCACCCCACGAGACCTATGATATGTTAGTCAAGAAACCGGATGCGAGAAGACGAAGGGAGACTTACATCGTACTGGTGAACTACATTGACGGGGTACTTGTCGACATTGAAGGTGTTCAGGGTGACGTTGATGGGTCTGCCGACACTATTGAACCTACTCGGACGCTCAGGAAGACTACCGGGGACCTGAAGCTGGTAGTTGTTAGTATCCAAGTTCAGGTTCCGAAATGTGATCTGAGAGTAGTCGTCTTGAGGAATGCGCTGGATCGACATGATCGATGAGGATAGATGTTTTGATGAAGTGATGTACAAAGTGGAATGGACCAAAAGATAATGAAAATGTGGATATGTGAATGGAGCTGATGGGAGACGGGGATGAGAGAAGAGCGACAAGGTCGCCTTTATATACCCTCAAAGAAGACCGAGCTGCAGAAGCTGCGAGACCGGAACTACCATGAGGCGTGACCATAGCGATTGCAGGGCGTTTGAATGCCCTGAATGCTCGGTACGGTCCAGAAGGTACAGGCAGATGATGCGAGTGTAGAGGAGATAGCGTTTGTACTTACCCCACGAGCCACATACCAACCAGCGAACCCCAAGACTTCGGATATGTTCTTGAGGTCTGTCGGCTTGGAGTAGTCCACTGGGTTGCGGCCAGGGTTGATCACAACAGTAGCCGTGTCCCTATTGCCGTCGAGACGGGGGATGGACTTGGGGACTGAACGCTCAGTGGCATCATTCGAGCGAGATGAGGAGTCTCCCGAAGAGCTAGCGGTATTCTTCTCGACTTGAGCACGGCGCTTGGAGGGGCCACCCATGTTGTCTTCTGATAACACATGTTAGCACAGCTCCGTAAACAGCAAACGAGTGGATCGAGCTATGAGAGGATGTTGCAGAGTCGTTTGTCTTGGCCCGAATTTCGAAGCCATGACCACTCCACGGGAGCAGTCGTGTGGGATAAGGCGTATAGGACGCCGTAGCGATATCGCCGGGCCAGGACGTACCTTTGGTTTTGACTAGGGTCGTGCTAGGGCTTGCGGTGATCGCGATCTGGAGTAATGTCGCACCCTGGGGTTTGACAGGACTAAGAGAAGTTAGAGAAAAGTTCCAAAAGCTGAGCGAGCCACCTATGGGATCGCAACGCGCGAGAACAACCAAAAGACGAACAAAGAATGTCGATGGGCGCAATGTCGACGTGCGAGATGGGAGCGCAGGAGTGTGATGTGAGGATGTCGAAAAGAAAGAGGGTGGGAGTGATGTGAGAAGGTGCAGTCGAAAAGCAGAGGGAGCAGGCGAGATTGATAAAAACCAAACGCGGCAGGTGCATGGGATTGCCATGGTGACGCCGACTTCCCGACAAAAAGCGGGCTTGGCAGGGCTAATGTGTGAAAAGCGCGCGGCTAGAGTGAATGGAAGGAGCGGTGTACTTACAATTTGGTGGTGAGCTTCCTGAGGGTCCGATGACGATGAACAGCACCAGAGTCAGTAGTCACGAGAGGTGTTCGTAGGATGTTGTAGCTGAAGCAGTTGAGGTTGTATGAGAGGCTAATGGAGCTCGACTGAGGTGTGATAGGCTTTTAGAACGAGATCCGGAAGTTGTCGTAGTGGGTGAGGAGACGGTTGGATACGAGCAGAGGAAGGATTATATACAGTAGGGGCCCGTAAGATGCCACTAGCGCGGACGGCGTTGCAAACAGGGTGAGAGTCTCAGATACGATGGCTGACGTGGATGGGTGACGCTTGTAGTGGTGAGAGAGCTCAAGTAAGAGAGGATATACCCAAAGGAGTAGGGATGTGAGAAATTGTCCGACGAGTAAGAGAGACTCTACGCTGGAGGAATCAATGAGAAATCAGAGTAAGCCAGAGTTTTCGAAGGGTAGTGATAGCAAAGTCATTGGAGGCGTTGTAGAACGACTGAGTACACCAATTGAGATACATCCAGTACGGGGTGGAGTTGGAAGCCACGAAGTCTGTGACTACACGCCATCGTGATATGAAACATGCCCAGCAAATCTTCGTCAACACAACAATTGAAGGCATAGATGACGGGCCATGTGATAATAGGCACAACGCGAGGCCAGTGCCCGAACCTTTCTTTCGGCGCAGTATTTGTCCTGTAGCTCGGATACTATCGCTCACATCGTTCTTAACTTACCATATGGTCAGCAGGTCGCTCTCTGCATATTCGGGGGCCAAGGGGAACAGCATGGCAGAGGGATCGGATCGAGGACAATTTCGGATGACCTTTCTGTATCAGTATACGCAGTAAGCTCGGCCATATAGTGTTCGGCCACGTATAGTGATCGGCCACCCCACCACAACGCGTTACTCACTTTTATATCATCTATATTCTCAACACCACGCGTTCAAAATGGATCCCCGTGAGTTGGCTATACAATCTGCTATCTGCGATCTCAATGCTGGCGTTTTTACAAGTCAGCGGAAGGCTGCTAAGGCCTGGGGCGTTCCCCGATCAACGCTCCAAGAACGCATCAACGGTCGCCAACCCAACGCGATAGCTCACTCAAATCAACAGCGATTAACACCGGAGCAAGAGCACTTTCTAGTAGAGTGGATACTAGAAGAGGACTCACGCGCACAACCTCCCTCTCATCCACGCGTACGAGAAATGGCCACCCGAATCCTGCACATAAACGGTGACTACGAGCCTCTAGGGCAACTATGGATACCCCATTTCATCGCCCGCAACCCACGCGTCGCATCTATTATCGGCCGAACAATCGAGAGCGCACGAACAACAGCAGCTAACTACAACACTATAAAGGCCTTTCTTGAGCTGTTTAAGCAGACAAGAATAGAGCTAGGCATACAATATGAAGATATGTGGAATATGGATGAGACTGGGTGCGCACTAGGGGTATGTACGAATGCCCAGGTGCTTGCAAGCTCTTCAAAGAAGAAAGCTTACATCAAATCTCCAAAGGATCGCGAGTGGGTATCGATTATTGAGACCATCTCAGCCGTCGGCGTCAAGCTTCAATGCCTAGTCATCTTTAAGGGCAAGCATCTGCAATCTACCTAGTTCCCAGCACAAGACACACCAGATTGGCTATACACAACGTCAGAGAATGGATGGACGTCGAACTCAATTAGATATGAATGGTTACAGCGTATTTTTATACCAAATACTTCACCATCTAACAGCGGCTATCGACTCCTCCTTCTTAACGGCCATGGCTCCCATACACCTATCGACTTCATGTGGCTCTGCAAGGTCAACAGGATCCACCTCCTGTACCTCCCAGCTCACGCCTCCCACCTGTTACAGCCTCTAGATCTTGCTCCTTTCTCAGTACTCAAATCCAAGTACCGTGATAAGATTCAAGCTCTCTCTGCCCTTGATGACGCAGCACCTATTAAGAAAGAGCGCTTTGTTACATCATACAACAAGGCAAGGGAAGAAGGACTATCAGAGCGTGTTATACGAGCTGGCTGGAGGGCTTCTGGCCTCTGCCCATACAACCCAGGCCTTGTACTGCTGTCATCCCAAGTAACTAGCCGGCCAGTTACTCCTCCACTAGCAGCCAGGCTTCAGCTGCCTCAAATCCACTCTTCAACACACCTCGAAGCTCACAGGCCTTATACAAGGCTCAGCAGGCACTATTACTATCAGAATCTCTTTCACGAAGTACCCGGATAGTGCTTGGCAAGGCAGGCAAGGCTATTGCAGAGGCAAACACCAGGGCAGCCCAGCTAGAGGCTGAGAATCAACGACTTAAATATCAACTAGATACCCATAAGGTTACTCGTACAAGAAAGCGGGTTCAAGTTAACCCAAATGAGCGATTCAGCAACGTTGAGAGTATTAAGGCTGCCATTGACCAAGCGGCAGCTCAACAGGCTAAACAAGCAAGCGCTACACCAGAGAAACAAGCTCAAAAAGCAGCAGCAGCAGCGACAGCGCTTACTCTTGATTCTATGTGTACTGAGTGGCAAATATAATTGTTGTTGTTGAGAAATCGCGACTCCAAACTGTGTGGCTGTTTTGGGTGGGGTGGCCGATCACTATACGTGGCCGAACACTATATGGCCGAGCTTATAGGTAGAAACACGGCACAACGATCTTGCCAGCATGGCGAGGAATAGCACACGATTTCATCAATTGATAGACGACAACTACCTCTAGAGGAACTGAGTTGAGGATGCATCATTGCAGTGTCGTTGAAACAGACAAATGGTCGGTAAAGATGGCGTCCGCTGTCACCACATGACAAATTTCCGCAGCCAATGAACATCCCCACCCACATACTACTTCGCAGAAGCAACACCCCTCCGGGGATCACCATATTAATATGAATCATTGATTCCACTACCATGTAACTACAAGTACCCATTCCGCGTCTTCAAAGCGGATTCATCCGACTCCTTGCCCAGAAAGAAGAGTGGAGTCTACGCCACGCTATACCAATCCTAAGCATTATTGCAATCTCCTCCAATGCAGAAAGCGCGCCCTACCCAATTTGAGTTGCTAGAACCTTAAGAGGGTGAACACCCAAGGGAGAAAGGGCAAGGAAGAACGCCAATCCATGCAAAAAAGTTCCGAGAGGACTATAACGAACTCCTGGTGTCAAGATGAAAAATTTCAGATGCTAACTGCCGTGCGCAGAATGCAAAACCCAAGAATAGCTCTCTATGTAGAACCACGCGGCCGAAAGTTCTGCTCATGCCTTGATCGAAGATCAGGAACTTGCGGACCAATATGCTTCTGTCACAGCCTACTAACCGACGTTAATAGTAAGCTCGCACACAGGAAGCGAATAATCACGGCCATCCACCACCGCCGCCATACCTCGCCTGTATGTTTTGCAACTGCGCGCCAATGTGGGCAGCAGGTGGCCCCGATACGGCAGGCGCACTACCTGTCGGAGCTACATGGTTGGGCAACGGAAGCGTGATGGTACGGAGCAGATTGACCAAGCCGTCCGCTTTGAAGCGGGTGGCATGATATGTGTGTGCCGGAGGAATGATGCCCAGCAGGAAGTTGATTTCGCGCGGTAAGGGAGTTGGTCCTGCGATAGGTGTGTTGCCGCCACCGACTGCATTGTTACGCCGGGCAGCATCCAAACGACGTCCTGCGGCTCCTTTGAGCGGAGATTCTCCACGAATCATCTTGCGGGGCTGATTGAGGTCACTGTCTGCGTCTTCCAGGGGACGTTTCGGTGAGTTGGTGGCAGGAAGTAGGTGACCTAGGCGAGGTGAGTTCATGAGAGCTGGCGAAGCTAGACGCTGCTCTTGGGTCGGCGGTATCTGCTGCATAACACGGTGCGGCTCCTCCACGGTAGGTAGCACGTGTGTTGGCATAACGGGTCGCATCTGTGTCCTAGGCGAAATGACCGGACGCACAGACGTTGGATCGAAAGTAGGATTGGAGAACCGTGAGGTGAAGCGGAGAAGCTGGGGATCCTCAGGGAAAAGAGTCGCCATTCGCTGCTCCAGCTTGTTGATCTGGGCAAGTTCGCCGAACTGAGATTCGTATTCATGGAAGAAGACGAACAGCGGCTTTGTCCGGTAAGCGTTCTCTGCTTTCTGAGTAAGGCGAGTTACGACCGTTTCGAAAACGGCACGGGCATCTATGAAGCATTAATATATAAGCGTATTGAAGAGAGAGCAGAACTTACTAGTTGCGTCATTCAGCTTAAGAAGATGCTTGATATACTCGAGCGCAAAGTTTTCGTCGTCGGGGAAGAGCTTCATTCCGCGGTCGAAAATCTTGCTTGCAGCAGGATCTTGGTAACAATGATGCTCAATAAGAGCACTTGCGACGTACACGTCGCTGAGGAGTTTGCCCCTCTTACGAGCTTCTCCGAAGACGCCCCGAAATCCGCCAACCACCGGATTGACTGCGCCTTTGCCTGGCAATGCACCTTTCCCCTGCACTCGTCGCATGGCTCGCATCAACGCAATCCAGGCGTATGAGAGCGTCTTCTTCAAGGTGTGGATCTCGACGCTTGCAGCCTTTGAAATGCCCTGTAGTTGAGCCTCAAGAGCATCCTGTTTCTGCTTTTGACGTCGCGCGGCTGCACCGGTCTCGTCGTCGTCATCGTCATCATCCGAACCCTTGTCTGAGTCAGATCGGGCGGCTTCTTCTGCTGCTTGTTGCGCGGCGAAGGCTTCCTTGGCGCGTGCAATTGCCTGTTCCTCACGCTTCTTCGCCTTGTTTGTGAGTTCGTACAGCGCGTCGAGAACTTGATTGAAGGGCTCGCGGACTGCTTGACCCTTCTCAATGATTCCAGCCTCTCCATCGGGAAAGTCTGTGCGGAGCTCAATCTGGTGCGACCGCTTGAACGCTAGTAAGCAACTCTCCGGATTTGCTTCCATGCCGCTCTTCAAGAAGATGTCACCCTCTTCGTTCAGGCCATTCTGATAAGCCCACTCTGCGGCTTCGTACCACATCTCCGGCCAGAAGCGTAATGCCATGAGAGCATTCTTGTACAGGAACAAGACGCGCTTGTTATACGTCGCCCAATCATCTTCTTTGATTTCTAGCGGGTCGCTCTTTTCCCATTCGATCCAGTTCTTCCAGGCATGCACTTGCTTGGCATAATCATCGGCGCCTTCAAATCCCGCGGCAGGCGGGAGTTTTGGAAGAGTTGTGCGTCTAACGTTACGGGTAATGTTTTCGGCAACGGTGATGGCACTCCTCGCGGTCATGTAGGATGGAGATTTATCTTGGAGGTGCTTGCGGCCCTATGACAATATAAGCTTGGGGTTGAGTACTCGAGGTCTGCTTAACGTACTTGCACCTTGTTCAAGTTCATTTCGAACCTGTCGTAGTCGCGCCAGATCTCTAGTGTGGCGCTCGTAGGAACGGCAATCGCACGTTGGTAAACTTTCCGAAGAACATCCATCTTCTGCATGTCCTGCCAGCCGCTTCCACCGAGAATGCCGGGGCCGGACTTTAGAATCTCGATATATTCAGTCCAAAGCTTGCCAGCGGTGATATCTATGCCAATAGTCGGAAGCACAAACTCGTAGGCTTGGATGATAGTTTTGCGATGCTCGACGTCTTTGTCAGTTCCCAGAGGGTATCTTCGGCGCACATAATCGATGTATGACGACCACAGTGAGATGTATGGAGTTTGTGTTATAGAGCGACCGAAAATTGATTCAATCTGACTGAAGTTGCCGGGCTCCGTCTCCATCTGCACGTATTCGACCCAAATCTCACCCTGGACATATTAGCCACTATCTGTGGTCGCTTGTTAGGACAACTTACGGCCGAGGGAAGACTTGGAAAAAGCGCTCGTATACGGCGCGCGCATCCTCGATTCTATGGCGCCTGCGATGTTCCTCGATCAAGCTCAACCAGGCTTCGATGTCACCACGAGGATCTTCAGCAATGCGATCTTCAAAGATGCCAACTCTGTCCTGAGGAAGACGGGCCTTGGGCAGAGAAGCGGAGGCTTGTGTGACGGGTGCTGGTGTCCGTGCTGAGGCAACGTTCAAATGGTCTGAGGCTCCTGTCTTAGTAGCATCTGGGGCGGGGGTGCCGCCATTGGGCGCAACAGTAGTAGCAGCAAAAGAGGAAGCAGTGTCAGAAACAGCGACTGAAGAAGACTGAGCACCAGAAACACCCTGGTCTTGTGCACTAGTAGATGGCATAGCTTGAGGGGCATGTGTATTGTTGGGTGACAAAGTAACAGAACGCTGTGGTGACTCTGAAACTCCAGGAGCATTCAGCAACGCAGATCCAGCCTTCGGCTTCGCCAGAGGCATCTCATCCTCGTCGTCCTCGCTCTCGTCGACAAACCCACCCTTCGTGCGCGGCTGCTTGGCTGGCGTCGGCGCAGGCTTCAGCGCGTCGGCGGCGGCGGTCTGTGGTGTGTTCGCGGTGGATTCTGCCATCGAGACCGACTGCGCCGACGGCGAGTGCGCGTCCTCGGCTGGGTTTGCCAGTGCGCTGGCGGGATCGTACTCTTCGTCGTCGTCGTCGTCGGCGGCGGCGGCCGCCGCCTGCTGCTCGGGCGCCAGCGAGAAGTCGGCCGCGGGGTCGTACTCCTGCTGCTGCGCGGCAAGAAAGGCCATCTCGGCATCCGAGTCGGCCATGGCTGCGACAGGCAGAGCTCGATGCTGGCGACGGCAAGGGGATGGGTGCGCGCAGAGCAGGGCCGGGCTGGGCAGGGCGCTGAGCTGAGCTGGGCTTACCTACTGTCGTGTACGCGCAAGCCAGAAAGAGGGGTCGCGAGAGACAATGCGCAGTTGATGTCGGTGGACGGCTGTCTTTGTCTGCGCAGTGGGTGGGGGACAGCAGGGAGCGCGCAGCCTTTATTCGAGCGGCGGCCGGCCTGGGCGAGGTTTGCGAACAGTGAAGCGACACCGACGAGTGAAGGCGTTTCTCCGAGCCTGCTGGCTTGGCTGTGGCTGGTGCGGTCCCCGACCTATGTCACCACGGCCCAACAGGCCACTCGGCGCCATCCACACAATAGCCATCCACCATTCACTGCCGCCCCTCGAGGCCACTTTGACCTGCGCCACAGGAACATTACCGCGACTCCACATCGACGTCTTAGCAACCGCCACGAGAGCGCGGCCGGCAGAGGCGCAACCTGCCATTCTCCGAGCGCAGGCGACCAACGACATTCGGGCCACGGCCTCCCCCACAGGCGCAACCATGAACCCGCACATCTCGCTGCCCCGGCCGACAGGCGGGCCCTCGAATTTCGGCGGGACCACGCCATCACGAAGAAACGAGCTCCGCATGCCGCGCTTCTTCAAACGGTTATTCAAGTTCCCGCAGATGGACTTCGAAATGGCGATTTGGGAGATGATGAGCCTCATGATAGCGCCAAAGAAGGTCTTCAGATCAATATACTACCATGTAACATCTCCACCTGCACCATTCCGCGCTCTCCTTCTGACCCTGAGAACCAGAAACAAACATCCAAAACTTACCATCGTCCCGACCCCTCCTTCACGTACCTACTTTGCGCCTTCCAGCTTCTCACATCGCTCGCCTGGGGCTTCGCGTACACCGACGCTTTCCCGGGCATGTTGAAGATAACGCTCGTGTTTATCTTTGTGCACTTCCTGCTCTCCTCCCTTGTCATCTCCACCTTCAACTTCTTCCTGATCAAGCACATTCTCGGCCCGAACAGCAAGATAATACCAGGAAAAAGAAGAGGGCTTTATGATCTTGGGGGAGGAGAGGGAGAAGGAAAAGAAGAGCTGGAGTTTGGATACTGCTGGGATGTTGCCATCAGGGCTTTCGTACCAGTTTGGGTATTTCTATATGTGGTGCAGTTCCTCTGCATGCCGCTTGTTGGAACGGAGCATTGGTAAGAAATACTCACCTATGTGGATCTGCAAGACAGGGAGCTAACATAAGATAGGGTCTCTCTCGCTCTCTCCAACACACTCTACCTCGCCGCCCTAATCTACTACTTCATCATTACCTTCCTGGGCTACAACGCCCTCCCCTTCCTGCACCACACCGAGCTCCTCCTTGCCCCGATCGCAATCACAGTAATACTCTGGTTCGTCAGCCTCTTCGGTCTAAATCTAAGCAAGCACCTCGCGCCTATCTTCCTTTCGGGCGTAGCACTGAGGAAAGGCGGTTAACAATGTCACCCAAGGATATTGTCGCTTTGGACAGGACGATGTCGAACAGAAGGGTGACTTTGTATAATTATAGATGTAAATAAGAATCGACAAGGCGCATAGAGGCGTGGTTGGTGGGTCGATACGTTATGGAAGGTCCTTTTGGGGGTTGTAAAGCATTTCAGCGAGCCCGTACCCGACAACTTGGCGCTAGCGCTCAGTAGTATTAATGATATCAAGCCGTCGCATCTCGAGAACATGGTCCAAAATCGAGAGCATCCTAAGTCAGATCTGTCTCAACCATGCACTCATCGCATATTAAATTATTGTGCGGACATTGCGGCGTGTTTTCTTACATATATACTACAAAAAGTACATAGATTATATGTGTGCTAGGTAACGTGGTTCACCAGCGAGTGACCCACACCAGTGAGCGCGCCACCTTTGCCAAGACCCCACCAAACCATTTCATTCATTATCAGACTGCGTCGCAACACTACTTGAAAATATATACTAAGTTAATGCATCTAATTTAGATTCTTCCTCTTCAACTCCCTAGCAGGTTTGCGCATTGTGTCCAGGTTGCCTACAGATGCCACAACGCCGTTAAGTTGATGGCCCTGTTGCAGCGCGACTAGTACCTGACGACTGTTTACCCTTCTTCTGTCCACCAGCGTCCTTAGGAGTGGCTAGCTGAGATCCCTCTGCTACTATAAGTGATCCCTAATGCTGGATATACCTCCTTTTACGCGATTTTCGCCTTGTAGTCTCCTCAATTGTCTTGCGAAGGCCTACAATTTCATCCAACACTAGTGCCTAACTATGCATTGCACTTAGAGCGCCTTTTTCAAGCTTCTCAAGCACCTGCATAGTTAAAGTTGGTGATAAATCGAAGTGATCTCTAATTCTCTTGCAAGCCAGTATTAATTGCGCCTCAAATTCGCGTAGGTTACTTAGTGTTTTAGACTCCCAGGTGGTAGGCTCTTCAATGGGCAGACTAGGTGTACAGATGCGGATGTCAAGGTGCTGCAACACCTCCTCTAGATTCAATAGGACTAGCCCAGCACCGCGAAAACCACCCTTAATTGTCTCTGCAGAGAAAACCTTCAAAAACGCGGTTTTAAAGGCTAGGAGGAACTCGATCTTTGTAATGTGGGTTATCAGCCAACGCGCTAAGCCTAAGATCTTAGCACTATATGCCTTCTTCGGCGGGGAGAAACAGCCTATATCTAACGGCTGCAGCAGGTATAACAAATGTGGCGGCATACAGAGAGTAATAATCTTATGTTCCTTGCAGTAATCCTAGAACTCAATTAAGTTACTGTGTCCGTGCACTCAACGCCCGGATTCAGTCAACGCCCGCCTTTTACTAGGAAAATCAAAGAAAATAAGCAACTTCACAGCTATATAACTCTTTAGCTACTTTTTCTTTTTAAAAGCTTTCTTAATTAAAGTTATAGAGAAAGACTATCTCTATAACTCTAGAATTTTGGTTTTCTAATAATAATTAATTTTAAGAAAAAAGTATAAAAGTACTAAAACTTAAGTCTCTAAATTTAAAAAAAAAATTTTTAGAAGTAAAGTGTGCTGTTTAGAATATAGTTTATATTAAGACTTTTTTTTATAAAGGACTACTTAAGAAGATAGATTATCTTTCCTAATTTTTTTATTTAAAAAAAATAAAAAGATAATATAACTTTCTAGTTAATAGTTTTATTAGAAAGAACTTAATATAAACTATATTCTAAACAGCATACTTTACTTCTAAAAAAAATTTATTTTTAAATTTAGAGACTTAAGTTTTAGTACTTTTATACTTTTTTCTTAAAATTTATTATTATTAGAAAACCAAAATTCTAGAGTTATAGAGATAGTCTTTCTCTATAACTTTAATTAAGAAAGCTTTTAAAAAGAAAAAGTAGCTAAAGAGTTATATAGCTGTGAAGTTGCTTATTTTCTTTGATTTTCCTAGTAAAAGGCGGGCGTTGACTGAATCCGGGCGTTGAGTGCACGGACACAGTATAGCTCTTATAGCTATTAATAACTAGCAGCCAATAGGTTTCTTTGGCGCGTCCCTTTGTATACGCGTTAAAGTGTTTTAACCACGCGATACCAAGCTCGTTGTTTGTCCAGCCGTTCTCGCTGACAGCGATTACCCAATCGCCAGGAATTGACGCGTCTTCGTACCAGGTGGAGATGTGACGCTTGCCGGCGTAGATAATGAAGGGAGGGATTGCCCATCCAGCAGCGCAGATACCCTAGATCACCGTAATCCACTAGCGGTCGCCTAGCTGTATCAATTTGGGTTTCGCACGCCTCTCTAATGCTGTGACTACAAGCTAAGACCCTATAACCCCTATTAGGAAGCCTAATTCATCAAAGTTGTAGGTGTCCTTATCCATAATGCTGTACTTAACTTTAATGCCCTCTATAAGCTTGAACTACGCGTTTATAACCTTAGGATCTTCCTGTTGTACCCTCTAGTTGTCGTATAACCAAGACTAACGCGTTTTAACTTCACGTCTGCGCTTGATAAACCTGTCGGTCTAGTTGATGCTAACAGGTGGCTTTCCTCTCTGTAAACGTAGTGAATCGGCTATTGTGCGGATCATAAGCTTCGTAGGAGGGAATCCACGCGTGTCCAGCTCGATTATACGATCAACAAGCGCCTGCTCCTCAAGGAGAGTAAAATTCTTTGATTTAGGTGGGTTATCGCGTCGTGCAGTCGTTCCGTTGCGTCTTCGATTGAGCGTTCTGCGATTAACGTTATACAGCCCTGCTGCTGCTCGCTCTGTAAGATTTGGGTCTTGTTCGATAGCTCTAATTTATGATGGTATTGTTGGTGATGGTAGGGTCTTGGCAAAGGTGGCGCGCTCACTGGTGTGGGTCACTCGCTGGTGAACCACGTTACCTGGTTTTTTTTTTTTTTTTTTTTTTTTTGCGACTAAGGGGTTTCTAATAAAAATATTACAATAATAGCAGATATCCCTCCTGCTGTTGTATACACAGAAAAGCGTTTCAAGGTGTTGACAAAAAGGGGTTGTACTGGGTTTTAGTGCCTCCTGTTTTACTCCTCTCTGTGTATGGTGCGGACTCGACCTTGGTTAGAATCTCCACACGACGAAGATGTTCAATATATATTACAGTACTTATACCCAAGCTTCTAAGCTCCCAATGTCTATTTCCTAGGCCTCGATAATACACGCACAAAAAAGTGGAGATGCAGACCCGTTAATGCATCCGTAAATACTCGTACGACCATCCATGTACAAGCCATCAAGCATCGCCAATATCTTACAAACTCCTCTTCAGCTTCTCTTCCTCATAACATTGAATTTTGTCACCGGCCTGGAAGCCCTCCCAGCCGTCAAACGCAATGCCGCATTCGGTATCTTTACGCATCTGATCCACGTCCTTCTTCTGGTTCTTCAGCGAGCTTACAACACCTAGTGAATGCATTAGTACCAATTCTTCGATGACGCGCGCACAAGAGCAGGGTGGAATACTTACCATCGAAGACGATTTTGTCCTTTCTCAGTACCTTGGCCTTGGCCCCCTTCTCTACAATTCCATTTCTCACCTTCGATCCCGCAACCTTCATCTTTTTCCTGCCACCCAATCCGATCTCAAACACCATGGCGACCTCCGCCTCGCCGACGACCTTTTGCACAATCTTTGGCGGGAGCTTCTCCTCCAGTAGAGCCTTCACGTTCTCCACAACTCGGTAGATGATGTTCAGATCGAGAATTTTGACACCCTCCTTCTCCGCCATGGCCAAAATGTTGTTCGGAACGGGCGTGTTGAAGTTGATAATGTGACCCTTGGCATCCGCGGCATGTTGTACGTCGAATTCGGAGGGAGACCCAACGCCGTGGCGGAGGACGCGCGTGCCGACCTCGCCATTGCCAATGGCAGAGATGGAATCAATGACTGCCTCTACAGACCCAGAGACATCGCCCTTGACAATGAATGAAACGATCTCAGGCCCAGTCTCCTTTACCACGGCAGCTTGCTCAACGACTTCTCCCGCTTTGGCGGCCGCTTCAGCAGCCGCTTCGGCTTCGCGGCGTTCCGCTTCGAGACGTCTGTACTCGCCGATAGCCTCCATGTCCTTTGCCATTTGCTCGCGTTCATCTTTTTCGATACGCAGCTGCGAGACAGCTAATGCCTGTTGTTCGTCGGCGGCCTGAAGAACTTCGTCGCCAGCGATAGGTTGCTCGCGCCAGCCGTCCACCTCTACAGGCATGCCGGGACCCACTTGATTCACGATGATGCCAGCTTCGCTGCGCAGACTACGGACACGAGTCCATGTATTGCCAGCAACGAGGATATCGCCCCGGCGTAATGTACCGCGACGGACAAGTACCGTGGCCACCTTACCAGACTTCTTTGTAGTGCCTTCAAGAACCCATCCCTCTATGCTAGCTTTCGGATCAGCACGATGGTCCAGCATCTCGGAAAGTGTCACAATAGCTTCCTCGAGACCAGGGATGCCCTGTCCGGTCTTGCCGCTGACGGGGATAGCTTGAACATCGCCACCAAAGTCTTCCACATCGATACCATGACGGCCAAGGTCAAGCTTAACAGCATCAGGATCAGCCTGTGATTTGTCGATCTTGTTGATGGCAACAATGATCGGGACCTTAGCTGCCTGAGCATGTTTGATCGCTTCGACTGTCTGGGGCATCACAGAATCGTCAGCTGCTACGACCAACACGACAATATCCGTAACGTTTGCACCTCGGGCGCGCATAGTCTCGAAAGCAGCGTGACCAGGCGTGTCGAGGAAGGTGATCTTCTTTCCTGAGGCTAAAGGCACGCTGAAAGCACCGATGTGCTGGGTAATTCCACCGAATTCGCCTGCCGCAACACTCGTAGACCGCATATAGTCCAGAATGGTAGTTTTTCCGTGATCAACGTGACCCATAATGGTAACGACTGGAGGTCGGGCAGGAAGTTCAGCGTACTCTTCGGGGGACAAAGCGGGAGCGGGGTGAAGGTCTCCATCATCTTGCTCTGCTTGTAAGATGGGCTCGAAATTGTATTCTTGCGCAACGAGCCCAGCATGCTCCGCATTCAGGATGTGGTCCATCTGGACTTCTTCAAATCCAAGCTCTTTCAGTTTTGCCACAAAGTCTTCTGAGCGTACTTTTAAAAGCGACGCAAGATTGTTGACGCTAATGTACTCTGGGATGTAGACAGGGACAGGCCTCGCTTTTGCCTCCTGGATCTTCTTCTTGGCTTCCATTCGTTGGCGTTTGCGCTCCTTTTTGTTCACAAATCGGTCATCGTCCTCATCCTCGTCTCGCCTTGCACGGTTGCTTCTAGCTTTTTGATGATCTCCTCTTCGACGATACTCTGGCTCCTCATATCGGTTACGCGTTTCGATCGGCCCGTCGGAGTCCAGTTGGAAGCGACTCCTCCTCCTCTCGCTTATATCATTGCGGCGCCTCTCTTCTTGCGCCTCAAGGGTAGGACGAGAGCTTTCGGCTTCCGTTGCACGCTTTCGAGCCCATGCCTCCGCGGCGTCAGTGACATTGCCCTGCTGTCTCCAGGAGTCTCTCTGGGGAGCATGCTGACGAAGAACTGGCTTGTCCGGACAATCCAAACTACCGTGATCTTGGCGACCACAGTGCATGCAAGTCTTGAGGACGTTTCTGTCCCGTGATAACGGAGCATACTGGTTTCGTGGTCGTCCCGGTGCAACGTTCGAATTATTGCCCAAGAGTCGATCGATTTCTGCTTGGTCCAGTCTTGGAGGCGGCGCCCTTGGCTTCGGAGGGACTTGGGACGTAGGCCCAAAACCCTGAGGGTCAGCTCTTCGACGCAGCTGCCCGGCCCCGAACGCTTGATTTTCCAGAGCAGGACCCGCCCTTGAGTCCATATTGACATTGTATCGCGTGAACGGATTGGCTCCTCCATCCGCTCTCTGAGCATCGGATCTCTGAGTATCCGGTCTGGCATTGTGGCTCGGAAACCTATCGCCAGTTTGGCGCCCGGCGGCATTGTAACTCTGCGCGAATCTGTCCCTGCTCTGGTTACGCCCCGGGGCATCAAACAGGGTGCTTCGTTGCGGACGCCTCTCCAGCATTTGCTGCCGTGGAGGCGGATACGGCGCTCGTTGAGGTGCGTGTGATTGATAGGGAGCTCTCATTCTTTCTGGTTGCACTATATGTCTAACCCGCTGCTGTGGAGGAGGCGGCGGCGGGGGCGCGCTTGCTCTCAGCAATTGTTGCATCTTCTCCGCTTGGGTCAACCGGCGCGCTGGCGCTGGCGCTTCCTTGTAGACAAGTCCTTCGGAAGCATACTGCGGAGCTTTGCTAGACGAATTGAGGTGTCTTCGCTGGGACAGGCTCGGGGATGCGAGGGGAACATCTGCTGCTGCGAATTGACGGGCGGCGCAGAAGATGCAGACGTCGCGGGCCGAGGAAACCTGGTTAGATGTCAGCAGGGCAATGGCAGCCTGAGTAGAATGGATGCGCACCCGGAGTACACGCGTTCTCCGCATCGCTGTTGATGTGCTGCGTTGATGGTTATATTGAGGCAAGCCTGAAAAGTCGTGAAGGGATGGACATCTTGTTCCGATTCGGCCCGTTAAGCGCGTCCCGTCACAACAGCATTGCTCCACTACATAAGCAATAAGGAACCCCTGGTCCTACATAATACAAACACTGTACCTCTGTACTACAGAGGGTGAGAGGGTACAAAGTGATGGGTTATTACATGCTCATTGGTTGGTCAAGGTACCCCAGGTACATACTGCAAAAATGAGCTACAAAGAGCTATGGGTCGAGCCTATACACCTGTTTGCTTTCGCAACACCCACAACATTGCAACCCCACATAATATTCTATACCTAACTCATTCGCCTCTTGGAAGCCCACGCGATGTACCAGAAAAGGCAGGAAAAATAGGAGTCGAAAGATGGACCCTCAGCTCATGTGGTACTTCGGAGGGTGTGCGTCCGTCTCAGCCGCGTGTGCTTCCTGAAAGATGAACGTCTCGTACCAGCGACGTCGCTCTTCGCCTTGCCGCCACAAAGCATACCGCTTGTGAATCATTCGCTTTCGGAAAGTCCATGTCATATACCAGAGAAAAACGAAGAACATGAAGAGGGCGATGAAGATGAGACCGGCCAAGACGTTTGCCATGAGCACCATGACCCATGGCGACCTATCAGCCCGTTGGTCTGGGGGCATGAGATGATGGAAGCCGGCGGTTGCGAGAAGAGCTTGGCTTACGGAATCGTCTTCCTCCAGAGCTCTCTTGATGACTTGTACGACGTGGTCGCGAGTGGCTGCGTCGAGCGGTGCCATGCTATCCATCCAATAAGTTTTCTATTTGCTTGCGCGTTCGGTGGCTTACATGAGATTTAGTGCAGCAGAGCACCTAACCCACCGGTCAAACAGCCAGTAGCTTCCGTAGCTTTGTTGCGTCGTGTGCGTTGTTGAGCGTGAACCGTTAACGTCGAAAATCTGGCGAGACAGTGTTGCAGCGGTGCAGCGGTAAAAAGGCCACGAGGTGTATGACTTGCTGGGGCTCTCACGTCCCAAAAGGCGCCTGATGGGTACGGCACTGAAGCTGGTGCATAGCGATAGGTTTGCAGGGTGGACATCGAGGGTAGAAATATACCTACAAAGAAGCAGCAGCCTGGCTCCTGCCTCCACGACAATAGTGGAAAGTGCCTTTATCCGACCTTGGGACCTTGCGATCAATCAAAGCGTGTGATTACCGGGTTAACCGCCACTCTAGTTTCTTTTCAGGAACTCTTCAACCTTCTTGACGACCTCGTCCAACCCTTTGACTATTACTGTCGGCCGCCCAGCCTCCGTATGCACAAGCTCATCCACCCACCCTTTCCCACTACGGTCCACCCAACACGTCCGCAGCCCCACCGCATTGGCCCCGACAACGTCAAATGGATTGCCACTCACCAGCCAGACATCTTTCTCCTGTCCCTTGTCCGTTTTTCCCAGTTCCTTCCTCAGATGGCTGTAAACCTCCGGATGCGGCTTGAAGCGCTTGATTGACTCAACGACTACCACTTTGCGGAAAAGCGTTGCATGGGGCGCAAGATCTGGTGACTGCGTGAGTGAAGCATTGATCATTAATGAGGTGCCGTTGGAAAAAACGGCCGGGTGGATGTGTGAGTTGTCTTTAAGATGCTGAAAGACTGGAGGAACGTCGGGGAAGACCCCAAGAGTGTCATAGGCCTTCATGAGTTTTTCAATGCCATCGCTATCGAGAGATACTTCGGCTTCGGCGAGCGCATGCTTGAGGGATGAGTATGTTATGTTGGAGAAGGGCTCGTATTGTTCTGTCGGCTACTGAGTTGTGATACGAGTCGCTGGAGGCCATGGACGCACCCATGCTGTTCAGCCGCCATGTGTATTCCAATTGATACTTGCGCCACTCGGCTGCAATGATTGCAGCTTTCTCTTGACCAAAATGCTCGGCCAGTTGTTTGGCGATGCTTTCCGTCGACAGCAGTGTACCATAAACATCGAAAGCTAGAAATATTTCCTGGTCGGACGCCATGAGAGCCCGACAATGCAGAATGAATGTGGGTTTTACTTGAATAGTTTTCAAGAATTGACGATATCGAGATAGAGTTTCAGAATTGCTTGGAGACTGATGACGATGTACAGTGCCAAGCCAAAAGTCTGTTCCCCCAACACGCTAACGCGCGTACACCAACACCAACACCCTATTTTCAACACTACATTACTCCACCAATATGAGCTCTTTTGGTGTAGAAATTTCAGGAAATCGTCGCCGCAATGCCGAATTATCTGTCCAGCAACGGGATTTAATTATCGCGAAGTGTGAGGCGGGCGCGTCATCGCGGGAGTTGGCTGAGGAGTTTAACTGTACGCGTCGCTGCATCCACAATCAATCGCGGCCTCGATTAGGGCGTCCCCAGGCGCTTAATACACATGACAAGCGTGTACTCTATCGAGAGGCACGAAAAAACCTAAGGATCGAATACCCAGCCCTCCTCCGCAAGGCCTCCCTCCGCCGCATCTCTCGAACGACTGCATATCGCGCATTGAAGGCAGAGAGCCTGACCAACTTCCAGGCAGCGCGGAAGCCCAAGATCACTCGCGCGGTAGCCCAGGAGAGGCGTCAATTCGAACGGGAATATCGCAATTGGGATTGGCGCGGACAGCCCTTCCAGTTCTCAGATAAGTGCTCTATTCAAAGACGCTCCGGCGGCACATCTACATAGGTTTTTCGCCTCCCACACGAGAAATGGAGATATAAGATGATCGAGGAGACAGTTATATCAAGATCTCGCGCGGCAATAGTGTGGGCGAGTATCTAGCTTAATCAGAGAGGGCGGGTTCGGCGGAGTCCCTTAGTGATTATGCCCAGGGACCCAGCAGCTCGTCGCAAAGGATACAGCGCATAGAGTTATATTGAAGCTCTACGCGAAGGACTCCTCTGTAATTATCACGCAGGAGATATCTATATGCACGACAACGCGCCCATCCACAGGGCGCGACAGTCGCTCGATTTTTTGGCGGAACACGGCATACAACCGATCGAGTGGCCGCGTTATTCCCCCGACATCAACCCTATCGAACATCTCTGGTGGTCCCTCAAGAGAGAACTCCATAAGCTAGCGTACAAGGATCCTGATCACCCGGTGTTTCTGATCACCCCATCAAAACGCGACACCTGAACAAAACACGCGATATCTCTCTACAACGCTCATCAATATGGACGCCCGCGAGCATGCTATACAATCCGCTATTCGCGATTTCGCTGCAGGTCTTTATACAAGTCAGCGTGCAGCTGCAAAGGCGTACGGCATCTCCCAGTCTACGCTATCGATGCGACTCCGTGGCGTAACAACGAGCTCGCTCAGTCACCAGCACCAGCAGCGATTAACTCCTCGACAGGAGGACTTTCTAGTAGAATGGATCCTTGAAGAAGACGCGCGCGCCTGCCCTCCCTCACACGCTCGCGCGCGAGAAATGGCCAATCGAATCCTACGTATGAACGGCGACGATCGTCCTGTTGGCAAGCACTGGCTATACCACTTTATCAAGCGCCAGCCACGTATCGCCTCTGTAGTCGGCAGAAAGCTAGAGGCTCAGAGAGCTGATGCAGCGACTCCAGAGCAGTTGCGCGCGTTCCTAGAGCGCTATGAGCAGACTCGACAGCGGCTCAACATACAGGCGGAGAATACATACAATATGGATGAGACTGGCGTTGCTCTAGGAGTATGTACAAACACTAGAGTACTCTCTAGTAGTCAGAAAAAGAAGGCTTACATTCGGTCTCCAGAGAATCGCGAGTGGGTCTCTATAATTGAGTGCGTATCGGCGACAGGGCAGAAACTACGCTGCGCAGTTATCTTCAAAGGCCAGAGCCTACAGACTACCTGGTTCCCAGCTAAATCCGTGCCTAGCTGGCTCTATACAACCTCTGAGAACGGATGGACGTCGAAAGCGATAGGTGTTGAGTGGCTACAGCGTATATTCATACCTGAGACGGCTATAGGTGATGGCCAGTACCGCCTTCTTATCCTCGACGGTCACGGCAGCCATATTGATATAGACTTCCTTTGGCTCTGCAAGCAGCATCGAATCGAGCTCTTATACCTACCTGCGCACTCCTCACACGTCCTACAGCCTCTAGATCTTGCTCCTTTCTCTGTAATCAAGTCTAGTTACAGACGTCAGATCCAGGAGCTCGCATCACTCGACGACGCTGCGCCTGTCAAGAAGGAGCGCTTTATCACCTGCTATCATCAAGCTAGGGAGGAAGGCTTCACAGAGCGTGTGATTCGAGCTGGCTGGCAGGCATCTGGTATCTGCCCATTCAACATCAATCACGTGCTCAGCTCGTCGCAGGTCTCTCAGAGGCCTACTACGCCTACACGTCAGCAGCAGCCTCAGCAGCAGCTCCAGAGCTTCCTCTCGACTCCCCAGGGCCCTCACGATCTCTATATAGCGCAGCGCAGCGTCCAGAGCGTTGAGAATCTAGGTCGTACGACCCGGCTGCTCCTACAGAAAGCAGGTAAGGCTCTAGCAGCTGCAAATACTAGAGCTGCAGGCCTAGAAGCAGAGAAAAGACGCCTTGAGCAGCAGCTAGAGATATCTACCTCTCAGCGTCAGCGTAAGCGCGTTCGAGTAGACCCAAATCAACGCTTTGCAGAGGTAGAGAGTATTAGGGAGGCTATGCGCGCAGCTGAGGCTTCAGCAGTCCAACCACGTAGATCTACTATATCAAGCACCTCAGAAACAGCTGCTATAGCTACAGCAGCTGCAGCGCTTGAATCTATGTGTAGTCAATGGCAATTATAAGCAGCGTTGCTGAGATATCGCGCGTTTTGTGCAGGTGTCGCGTTTTGGTAGAGTGATCAGAAACACCGGGTGATCAGGATCCTTGTACGCTAGCTTAAGCGTTACCCCAATATGGGCGACCTTAGCGACGGCGATGAGGACTTTGAGACCTTCTGCGCGGCGTTGAAAGATTGCTGGCGTAGGATCCCTGATTCGCTGATTCGCAAGCTTATACTTAGTATGCCGCGCCGCCTACTTGCTCTCCGGCGTGCGCGCGGGTATCAAACCAAATATTGATCAAATAATTATCTCTATATCAATTATCAACTCTCCGGGAGCGATATTGGGGGTGCCGGAGCGCTCTGCGCGACGGGGTGGTGATGATGGCGGACCTCGCTTACCCCTGCGGGGAACAGACTTTTGGCTTAGTACTGCAGCGTCTGATACCCCGCCTCTAAGTACGCTGCGCTTAATAATGCTCACCGGGCTAAAAACAAGTAGTAACATTCTGTCCATTTTTGAGATGCATAGTTTGAGCTTGCAAACGACCAATGTTGGTTGTACGAAATACATAGGCGTGTGAGACCAGTGTGCAGCAGCATGAAGCCCTGGAGTCTTACTATCGATCTGGCGTTCGCAGTGTCAACTAGATGGTTAGCGATCAATGACCCGTTCACGCACGGGGAGAGCAGTAACTATTGTTTGTAACAATTAACAAGGTAAGATAGTATAAAGCAAATAGCAGATGAGATAGAACTAAGGAAAGCAGACAGCTACGGGAGTATAAGTAGATGTTTTCACTGTACCTAGAACACCACAAGTCGATTGGCGTTTTCAACAGTAACCATGGTGAGCATATAGCGCAATCAAGTCATGCAAGGTAGGTAACTGTTGTCACGTCCCACAGCGGACCTTTTTAGAAGAAACCCAGTTGCTGAGATGCCGAGTGCTATCTTGTAAAGCGCATAAAGAAGACAGCGTCGCTGTTGGCCAAGATGATGCTTTTATTAGATAGTGCAAATCGGACGGCGAAACAGCTGCAGTGGTCATCAGCACCTTGTTGAAACGTCTTGGGCAGAGATGGCACACCGGTCGGCACCACCGAGGAGGGAATGTATGCTTGGTCTCGATTGTTTGCTCCAGGAGAAAGAAGCTTGGCCAAGATGCAATGTTTGTACCACTCATTTCCGCTGGCCTGTTCATAGGGCAGCCTTGATGACGGTTTAGGCAATTCGATAGCGTGGGCCCGCAGTCCCTGTCCTGTTCCTGTCCTGTTCCTATGTCTTTGCACTTCGCCTGGGTGAACCGCGCCAAGGGTTTGCCTGCTGCACCAGGCGAGCGTTTGGGTTTCAGCATGCTGCACGAGTCCCAAGGCGGACGACGACCCTCATCGCTGTTGGAGCCCGCAGCGATGGCGCGACCGGGCGTGGAGGCCAATGTGAAGCTTGGAAGTCCGCTGGCACCTGGGGTTGCTGTCGCTGAGTCGTGGCCGCCGCACGTGTGGCGAGGCTAGTCGGTGCTGCCAAAAAGCCCAGACACTGTGTCGCTATAACGGACGCCTTCGCCCATGCACAGGTCGCGCCAATGTGCCATCGCCAGTAAATAATAAGACGCACCCTCTGCAGCTGCTGCCGGGTTCGCTGCTTGTCTTTCTTCGCTGCCGCTGCTGCAGTGAGTGCTGCACGCTGCACCCAACGCACACCCCCTGAACGCCAAACAGCCGCGACCGCGCTACCTCGACAGGAGCACCTGCACCTGCACCGGCACCGGCACCGGCACCGTATCGTTCAGGCCCCGCGGCCGGTTGGCCTCCATCTGACATCCAACAAAGCCCGGCATTTTGGGGATTCCATTGACACGAATTGCCCCTTGGGAGGCTCGGTTTTGGTTCTGCCGACGCACCAGGGCGCCGAGGATGAACGCATGAAGGCGGAGGGGCATCACCGACACTACAACATCGGACTCCACACCTCGGCGCAGCCATGGCGCCCTTCAGCACCAGAGACAGGCCGCGGGACCATTCGCAGCCGTCCACGCCCACGGGTCCGTCGAGCAGCATGCCCGCCTCGACACCGCCCACAAGCAGCCTGAGACCTTCTTCGACGACGCGACCCCGGTGGACGGCAGACGGAGCGGGGAGCACCAGCACCTCGCCCTGAGGGACTCGCATGACCTGTCCTTTGCCGACGGCACGCGCGACTCCGTCGTGGACAACATGCTGCTGTCGCTCGACCAGCTTCCTGCCTTGTCCACCTACCCAGCTGCCCTGTACTCCAGCCTCGACGACGATAACTTCTTCTTAGCAGACAATTCCTACCCCCCGCCAAAGCCAACACGCCACCGAGGCCATACCTACGCCTCGTCACATTCTTCCGACTACGACCTGCACGCCGATGATACCACGTCTCGTTTCCCCACATACCACGCTCGTGGACGGCGGAGTAATAGCAGCAATAACATCCCTAATGCGATGAGCCAGAGGGAGAGTCTGAGAGGAGCCTGGCCCGGCGCCAAACAGTCAAGTGGTGTGCCCGACGAATTTCAGCACGCTGGCCATATTAGGGGTGGAAAGAAGAGCAGCAAAGGCAGCGCCGCTTCAAGCGTCGACTTTGGGCACGGGAGCTTGGCCACTCCCCGTGTAGGCCTGGGACGCCGTTCCATCAGTTTCGATCATGGGAATATGACCTCCCAGACACTCCCTCTGAAGACGGAGTCCATTCTGGAGAAAAGTAGGCCAGCGTACGCGAGCTACCACCCTGCCTATGAAGCAGTCCGCAACCGACCATCCCCGCTGACCCAGGAGAGTCCAAGAGCCTCAGTCTCCTCTTGCGCATCCGCCAAACCCTCTATGCGCCTCCGCAGGCGCCTGTACCTCGACGAAAGAATAGTGTTCGGTCAACCACAAGCTTCAGAACGCTTCGCCAAAACAAGAGTTACCAGGAGCCGAACATGCGCCTTCAAGCACAGGAATTCGTCAATGCCTCTAACCTGCGGGATCTCCCACCGTTACCCGCGTTCCAAGACCCTCCCGCCCCCTCGCCGACCGTGGCTACACGGAAGCATGCGCTTGTGCCACTCGCTCCTGTTCCACGCCAAAGGAGAAGCCTGGCTTCTTCCGTCGAGTCTTTGGCGGCGGATTGCCAAAGCCCATGCCACACTTTCCAATTCATCCACCAACACGAATAGCTCAACCATGGCGCCATCACCCCTCTTCTGCTCACCGTTCTGCCGATATCGACTCTATGTATTCTCACGGCCGACCCCGAACCACTCCACATGGTCCAAACCATATGCTTTTCAGCTCAAATCCCTTCCACCAAGACGCCACAGACTGCGAGTTCGGCCCAAGCAAAGAATGAGCAGCCTACACCACCAACGCTGGCAAAGAAGCATTCTTCTTTCTTCAGACGGCGGAAGAAGTCAGTGACAGAGCCTTTGCAGCCTCCTGCTATGCCGCTCCAGTCCAGACACCCCAGAAACTCGAGGACCAGCCACAGCAGAGCCCCAGCGTTAGCAGTTTGCGCAAGATTATGAATCCATACCTAGGCGACATCGGAAGCCCAGGAGCACGCCACGATGCACGAGAGCTACCACCAGAGGCGGATCACAGGCCAAGTGACGAGCACAAAAACGGCTTCTCGCCAGGTTACAAGCCGCATAAGGATGCGACTGTGCGTACCGTCAAGCCGAGCTCTCGTGGCACCAACCACACGCCGATGCGTTCGCGGGAAGAGCAATTAATGGGGGATCATGCGCCGAGCACAAACAGTCCAAAATTCAAGCTGAAGTTGAAGAATCGCAGGACAGATGACGCTATCACGCAGGAGGACACGTTCCTTGCAGACAGCAGCAGCTGCAACGAGGATCGCAGCGGTCGTGCAACGCCATCAGGCGAGCTCGGCGCATTTGATCGTGCAGATGAAACGCCCAGGGCCACGAGTAGCCCCACTGCCTCCGCTTTACCGATTGGAGAATGGAGCGATCGCAGTGCAAAGAATCGTAACGAGTTGCTCAGGCCTCAGGTGGACAACGTTAATCGGCCAACCGCGTCACCGTCCCAGTCAGCGTCCGAGGGCGAGGTTGAGGATGACGGCTGGATCATCACATCACCCAGCAAGAAAGGGCCGGCATCCATGGCGAAGAGTACAGGCCGATCGAGACGCGTGTGGCTTGAGCCCACGTCGTCGGAAGAAAGACTGGCAGGTGACGATGCCGAGGACCTGACTCTTCCTCTGGAAGGCGCACCGTCTGCACAGGAACCATTCGAGAAGGAGTCGCCTGCCTCGCCCCCAGGAACCACGCCATCGTCTAATGGCAAGCTTATCCATGCGGCTGCAAGCCTTCCCACAGTGCGACTAGAAACGCAGAATTCCGAAGCCATGCCTGCCATTGTCGAGCACCGCGTCCGCGACGATGAGCCCAGCGAGGCCGACCGAGAGCGCGCCCTCCACATCTTCAACGGCGACGATCCCTCTGTTCAAAAGGGCCAAGCAGCTGCCGATTTGGTGATGTTACGCTGACTAGCACGCGGACGCGGAAGGCCTTTATGCAACTGTTCGACTGGACAGGCTTCAACGTACTCGCCGCCATGCGTGATCTCTGTGGGAAGCTGGTACTAAAAGCAGAGACCCAACAGGTTGATCGGATTCTTATGAGCCTTTCGGAGCGTTGGTGTGAATGCAATCCCAACCATGGCTTCAAGGCCATCGGTAAGTCTGTCGGTTCTTGAAAAATCATGGCTAATTGTGCTTCAGACGTCATTCATACCATCTGTTACTCGATCCTCTTGCTCAACACCGATCTGCATGTCGCTGACATTGAATCGAGAATGACCCGTAGTCAATTCGTCAAGAACACACTGCCG
The DNA here is from genome assembly GCA_031010545.1 of Laburnicola sp. JP_R_19. Taxonomy (NCBI): domain Eukaryota; kingdom Fungi; phylum Ascomycota; class Dothideomycetes; order Pleosporales; family Didymosphaeriaceae; genus Laburnicola; species Laburnicola sp. JP_R_19. The sequence continues at coordinate 89,914 of VOIT01000079.1, forward strand.
ACTGTCGTCCGCGTCTGCAAAGATGCACTAAAGGATGCAGCCGAGGAAACTCTTCGGCCTCAGTCGATACAATTCAGAAGGGGTTCTTTGCCTTGGACCAATCCCTGGAACAATGACAAGTCAGAGCCTAGCTCGCCTGCTGCCGACGACAGCGCTTTTCCCGCAGATGCCGCCGAGGAGCCTCTCGAGAACAGGAGAGCTCGGAGTCGTCTCTCACTTAGACCTCCGTATCGAAGTGGCTCAGATGGTATATTGTTCGATTCTGCCGTGTCTGAGTCGAATCTTCTCGTTGCGTCTCCTTACAAAGGCCCAATGAAGGGGTGGGAGCTCCATGTCGAAATCATACTCAAAGAATTTTACGACTCTATTCGAAAACAACGTTGCCATGGAGCTTCGGTGCTGCAGATTCACGAGCAGCCGTCAAGCAACAGCCTTTCTGTTAGCGGTATGCTTCGGCGCACTCCCAGCGTCCTCAGTAAAGCGCCCTCAGAGAGTATGAGCTACCGGGGTCGTTCCCAGACGGATTTCCGCAGTATGGGCAAAAACTGGAATTCCAAGGCACGTTCAAGACCTCGCCTTTATCCAACCTCAACCGTTGCCTCTAGCCGTACAAGCCTGGACGATCAATCTGTTTGGAGAGCCGGTTCAAGCACGTGGAGCAGATACTCCCATGGAAAGACTCAAACCTCCATGTCAATGGAATCCCTTGGCTCTCATTTTGCTCACGGAGACAAGCCATTGGATTTGCCAATGCTCTTAGCCAAGCTATCATCCGCGAAGAAGGCGTGACAATTTCCAGTGACGAAGAGTTCACGCGCGTCGCACCGCTCCTCGAAGACGAGACGCTGGAGCTGGCTGGAGCACCATGGGCGAAGGAAGGCATACTGAAGCACAAACATCATCTGGAATCTTTAGACAAGAAAGCAAAGGACCGTACATGGAATGAGTGCTTTGCTGTCATTGAAAAGGGCTATATGCGTCTCTTTTCCTTTAACATGAACGCAAAGTCGTTACGACAGAAAAGGTCACGACCCTCTGCCGGCGGTGTTGTGGGTGGTGGTAACTGGATGGACAATGCCGAGGCGCTGGACAGCTTCCTTCTGCGACAGACAATCGCCAGCGCTCTTCCACCGCCGGGCTACTCGAAATCCAGACCTCATGTCTTCGCTTTGTCTCTCCCAACAGGAGCTGTCCATCTATTCCAAGTTGGCACACCTGACATTGTTCGAGAATTCGTGTCCACGGCAAACTATTGGTCTGCCAGACTGTCGAAAGAACCATTAATGGGCGGTGTCAGCAACGTTGAATATGGCTGGGGAGAGAATGTTATCAACACGGCTTTGATCCGCCCGGAAAATAACCCACCAACTCACGGCCACGTACCTCGTCTTAGCATGGCGAGTTCAATGCGCAGCTCCGTGGACCATGCCACTGGAACAGTAAAAGCGCGTCTTCCAGGTGACAAGGTCACCCTCAATGACTGGAGCCCGCCCACATCGAGCATGATGGCCAGCAATCTCATGGAGGTGGATCAGCTCCGCGCCTTAACCGACTACGTGAAGAACGTCGAAGACGAGCTTTCTCGTCACAATGAAATGCGAGCGCCTATGCTCATTGCAGTAAGGTTTTTGAAATGCAGTCATTTGATCGTCACTGACATGATTAGTTCTCTCCACGCCACCCTAACGCCTCGAAGGCTATGGCCAACTGGGAACGCAAATCGTCCTACCTCCTACGGGAGATCGTTAAGTTCCGCACGTACATCGATTCGCTTACGGCCGCGCAAGCACAGAAAAACAAGATATACGCCGAGCGCGAAGCAAGTGGAGAAAATTCGCTTGATGTTCTTGATGCTGTGAACCGGTCGTTGCCGGCCAAAGAAAATGATGGTGCGATCGAAGCCCCTAAAGCTTCCGAGCCCGTCGCTACATGATATTCTATTTCTCGTTGTTTCCTATTTCCTTTCTACTATTTTCGTATTTACTGACGATTGATCTGTCGTCGCATAGGACTCACACCTCTTCGGCGTACAATACGAAGGCTACAGAAGCTTCATTCTTCCCGACCGAAAAAGGAGCACGAACGGTCTCATTCGGTCGTCTGATTATATACCCACTTTGTAATTTCTACGTCTCTTTCTCGTTCTGCATGTCCATGACGGCTCTTATTTCATTTTTTCGCCATAGCGAATTGCGCGTCGCGTTTTTGGTCTGTTGTAATAGCGGCAAGACGACGAAACGTGTTGTACGACAATGTGTCATTTTTGATGGAGAGTAAGCCGGGAAGTCGCCACATCTACGCAGGTGCATCTATCTATTCATCATGGAGGGCCTGAAAGTATTTGTTGGACGCACTGTGCTATTGTTAAAGTGTAATATAGCGGTTGCGTTTGTGTAGAGGAAAATGCGCTATGAAGTTATGCCGGGCCTTCATTGAATATTTATTTCCATGTCACAGCTTGCACATGTTCATTTGTATACCTAGGTACCTATGGGGCGTGCGTCTTACTATTCTGCAATGATGTTTAATGTGCTGTAGATGGGAGCACCAGCAGACTGCAACAGTATATGCCGTCCAGACCCACTCCCCTAGGGAAGCGTTGGAGTCAAGGAAGATTTTTTTCTCTCTTCTGACACGATGAAACAGCCGAACGGTCGCCGATGCGGTCAGACGGCTTACAACCAAGGAGGTGAGGCTGAGGGATACGATGGTAGATACTAGGTTGCTTCCACAATGAGCTCGCTAATTGGCAGGTTGTTGCACAGCACATGCAGGACAAACATCTGCCACGCCATTTCCTGCGTCCCACGCGTGGCAGACGAGGATTGCTCACTCGGCCTTCACCGTTCGCTTGGAGCGCGCGACGCAAGCCACAGAAACCCCGGCGGCGGGTCTGGATGCTTTTGCCTGCATGGCTCTTGAGCTAACCAGTACTGACTAGTTGGGATTGACATGCATGCATACGCAGGGGTCTGGAAAGGGAAGCTGAATGTCTCTTACGTCGACAACGGGTATGAAACTGGCATGGTTTAAAATGGTGCCGTGGTCTGCTTGTGAAGGATGGGGACCAAACGCGAAGAAGCACAAGCAGTGTGGTGGTCTCCACGCACACGGCAATGCACCTGTGACCCACCCCATACGCCCTTGTACTGTACCCTAAAGTCTCATTCTTCCCCCACAGTTCCCTTCTTGCGCAGATCTTCATTCATCTTCTTCGCTCGACTCCACTGTCCAGATCGTCCCGACTCCCAAGCTGGTGGCTGCACACAACTCCCGCCGCGCTTGGACCTCGGCGTCCCTCAGCCTTCAGCCTTGCGACCAATACTAACGCAGACCCCGCCGTTTTATCCGCGGGCAGCAAAATCTCTAGCCACGCCGCCCTCAGCCGCACTCTTTCCCAACGTCTCCCGCCCCGCACACAGCTACGCAACCTTCATCCGAACACCTTCGCGAGTCCTAAAGGCAGACGCGCCATCGCTTGCGCATCCCATCCGACCACTCGCGTACCGACAGCCACCCCCGGCACGGGCTCTTCCCCTCCCGTTCTAATTGAGGCGCCGCACACCAGCCACAAACAACACAGCAGCACCAGCAACAGCACCAGCACCAGCAACAGCAACAGCACTTGAGCACAGCGAGGGCCGAGCATGTCTTACTACCCGGGCCAACAGTACCACAACAACCAGCCGAACTATGGCCCACCGCCTCCCCAGCAGGGTTACGGCCCCGCGCAGGGCTTCCCGGCGCCCGGCTATGGTGCACCGTGAGTCGTATTCCTGGATATGCGTTGAGCCCTGCTGACGGCTGCTGGACAGACCCCCACAGCAGTACGGCGGCTATCAACCACCGCCGTCGCCCCAGCCGCCGTACAACCAGGGTTATCAGCAGGCACCACCACCGCAGCAGTACGGATATCACCAGGTGCGTCTGGCGTGGGAGAGAGAATGCGCGTCATGGCATGGGTCGCCGGTAGCTGATGAGCGAACAGAGCCCGCCTCCCCAGCAGTATGGATATGGAGGCCCACCTCCCCAGCCTCCGCAACAGTACACACAACCTGGTACGTATGCATTTGCTTCCCGTGAGCTCCAACTGACAAGCACAGGCAACAACCAGTGGTCACAGGGGCACCAAGGCCCTCATGGCGCGCCGCCCCCTCCACCAACAGCGCCGCAGAACTTCGGTCACGGCGCTCCCAACGGCTACTCGTTCCAGTACTCATGCAATGGCCGTCGCAAAGCCCTGCTCATCGGTATCAACTATTTTGGTCAGCGGGGCCAGCTCCGGGGATGCATCAACGATGTGAAAAACATGAGCACGTATTTGAATAGCCATTTTGGATACAAACGGGAGGACATGGTTCTTTTGACCGATGATCAGCAGAACCGATGAGCCAGCCGACAAAGGCAAACCTCCTTAGGGCAATGCATTGGCTCGTGAAAGATGCCCAGCCAAACGACTCGCTGTTTTTCCACTACTCTGGTACGCGCTGGCAACATGAGTGTGTATAGAGGAGGCTAACAGTAACAGGGCACGGTGGCCGAACGCCAGATCTCGATGGTGACGAGGATGATGGCTACGATGAGGTTATCTATCCCGTCGACTTCCGAACGGCAGGACACATTGTAGACGACGAGATGCACCGTATAATGGTTGCGCCATTGCAACCAGGTGTTCGGTTGACCGCCATCTTCGACTCATGCCACTCTGGTTCAGCGCTCGACCTGCCGTACATTTACTCCACCCAGGGTGTGGGTCAAGGAGCCCATCTGGCCAAGGAGGCTGGCCAAGGCTTGCTGGGCATTGTGTCATCTTACGCGCGCAACGATATTAGCGGCATGGTGTCCACTGCTCAAATTCTGTTCAAGAAGGTTACCCAGGGCGATGCAATATACCAGAAAAACTTAAGAACGAAGACTAGTCCAGCGGATGTTGTCATGTGGAGTGGTTCCAAGGACACACAGACCTCGTAAGTTATACTACTCACAATAGTAGCGTCAACAGGTACTGACTAGACTTCAGAGCCGACGCCTCCATTGAGGGCGAGGCCACTGGTGCTATGTCTTGGGCTTTCATCACTTCGCTTAAGAAGAACCCAAATCAGAGCTACGTGCAGCTGCTGAACAGCCTTCGTGACGAGCTTGACGGGAAATACACCCAGAAGCCACAGCTAAGCTGCAGTCATCCTTTGGGTAAGCTAGTTTCGTTCGCCTATGCCTTGACATCGCTGACTTGTGGTAGACACCGATCTTCTTTACAAAATGTAAAATCGTGCATATCAAGTCCATGAGCGGAAGGATTGTTGTGTACTTGACCAATATTAAGCGCATTGTATTCCGCTTCTTGTTTGAAAGATGGGACTGGGGAGCAAAGGTTGATGATTCGAATCGCACTTCGACTGTAAATATTGCACTGATTGCGTTGCTTATACGGATCTGTGAGCAGCGTTCTTGACGTTTAAGACCGTACTTTGTTGGATACCAAAAGGGAACACTTATTTCTTTCCATGGAGCCCAATGACTTGCGTTTTCGATATTGAGCACAGCTGCTTTCCAAATTAAGGGATGATTCCCTGGTACCTTGGGACTGATGATGAACATAGGTGACCAGCAGGTTACCTAGGTATGGCCTGTATCGGGCTACACAGTAGACATACAGCTACAGAACAAAGTTGAAGTACAGTCCGTCGTAGTATTGCTTATCCTGGTGTAACACAGTGTTAGACTTTAGTCCTAGTACTGTAAGACAAAATCCGGGGCCGTTCATGAGAAACGAAAAACCATTTCCAGCACGAGCCCAAGGAGCTCGTCTTCACTAAGGAATTTGGATGCCTTTCCGTACTGGGGAGCTTTTGGAGCGTTCATATCGACTGGGCCCAAAAGGCTGATGTGAAATTGTCGTGTACAGTGCAGGACGAGTTCTGTCAGGTCGCTTAACTAGCGAGGCTGCCGATGCCAAGAGAGTTAGCTTCCTTGGTCAGCCCTAACCCTATATTAGGAAAAATTTTGTGCAAGCATACGCACCTAGGGCACCTATGCAGCTCAGAGCGGAACGTCGCGGGGCGCCTTTCCGATCGCTCTCCGCAACCGACGCACCCTCACATTATCACCAGGGCGGCCATTTGCGAGATGTCGTCCTAAACGACAAAGCTTAGAGCTCGTCTCCACCACTCCTCGTCGTACACACCTACGCACTATGTCTCGCCTCGACGTGCGCGAGCTCCTCGAATTCAAACCCGATGGCGACGATATTGCCTCTATAATCATCAATGGTGTGCACTTTGATGCAAACGCTCTTCAACGGTTTACCTACGCCTACTATAGCAATGGCACCATTTCTAATCACTCGCACTGCTACCTCATCTTCGACGATTTCAAGCCGAACATGTTGGATAACGGGACCTGGGTCCACGCGACCACATGTTATATTCCATACTTTAGCATAAGTACGAGGGGCAAGACCAGCATCGCCTTCGGCGTGTTTTTCAGCTTGAGCATAATATTTACACTCATGAACCTGAAGAAGCATGGATCGCAGTTTCTAAGAGAGGACAAGAGATTTAGGCTTGTGGGTAGGCGCGGGCAGTGGTATTGGATGCTGTTTGTCGCAGCTTGTGCGATGATTAGTCTATTTACAGGCGTGGATGTCGATCGGTATTATCTGCAGCAGATGCCGATTGTGCTGCAGAGTTTCTTTTTATGTTGATGGTTCCCGCATCGTTGGCCATGGTTTGGGAGGGGACGAGACATTGGTGGGTGTGTCGAGTCAAATGCTGAAGATGAAGCTAATCTCTGAAGGGGCTCGTGGCAGGAACGACAGATCGTAGACGCGGATCCGTATAGCATATCACAAGAAGATCGAAGGTCGAAGGTCGAATTCTGGCTCCCGCTTGTCTTTTATCTCCTCGCCTGGATGAACTTCTTCCTAGTCATACCCCGGTCCTGGACAGCTATTCAGAAGCAAAACACACCCGAGCAATCGAATGACATAGCTCGGCCCGCCGCGACGAGCAGCAGAGGCAAAGCAGGTGCCATCATAGCGGCATGTGCCTGGGTCGTCATCATAATCTCCCTCCAGCACTCCCTACAAGTCTACAGGCATCGTGCCGCCGGTCTCTTCAATAAAACCACAGCATTCTACCGCGATTGCCCTAAGAACCTTCTTCTTAACATTGTGCTCCTTGGCGTTCGGCTGGGGTACGGCATCGCATCTGCTTGGGACTGGGACCTCTCTATCTACCGGCAAGACGTCATGCCTGGCTGGCCCTTCGGACTCGGCTACGCACCTCTCCTCCTTATTATTATCGTGTTTAACATCGGCGGCTTCACGAGCGAAAACGAAGACAAGCAACTCATTAAGCAACGCATAGCACGCGGTCGCATCCAGGACGCCGAACTCAACATCACGAAAAAGCCGAGCTGGTGGTCGCAGAATATGCATTCCCGCTTTGCAAACGATGATAATAAACTAAAAAACATGACGGCTGAGGTCACGAGCGGGAGACCGACGGCGAGGGGGCTTGGGAGAGCGGTCGAATTGGGGGATATGAGTCTTAGGCAGAGGAGTTCGAGCCGGCCGGCTCAGGATCCGTTCCGGGATGCGAGTCCAGAGGGCGAGACGCGGTCGGACACTGGAGCGCATTTGCAGGCCCAGAGACCCGAGGCGGAGAAGGGGAGGAGCGAGACGGCGAGTGTGAAGACGGAGCTAACGGGGCAAACTTTGGCACCGCAGCAGAGGATTAGGAGTATGTTGGATGTTTGAATGGCTGGGTGTAAGGGATAGGCTGGATGGCGGTTGGGTACTAACCATGACACCTGGATGAAGAGACGGCGGAGTGGCTCACAGTATCATGAAGAAACAGTGCAAGTCCTTCTGTATGCAAGAGAAAGAAGGTCACTTATTATAGCCATGCTTGTACGATTTGCAAAGCGAAATTGTAACAGTGGGTATCCTGCTTGAGCTTTCCGTTGGCCGGTCAGTGGATACTGCTTATTGTGACGTGCTCCATGACCAGCCGCGACCTGTTAATAACTATCCAACCGTCTCTTACTGTACTCGTTCAAGTTCGTTTTTGTGAGGACGTGCCTCTACTACAGTGCATGACAATCTCCGTACTGTCGTAGTGATCATGCTCTCGTGGAGCGATTGGCTGCTCGTGCCACAGCGCCAGGCAGCGATGATGTTAATGTTGGGATAAAACACCATCGACAGTCGACGAATAATTAATACAGCCCGATGCTGCCCCTTGCTCCAAGCTTATCCACCTTCAACCCGTCAGGATTAGCTGCTGACGATCATGATGTGCACTTATCGGTCTGGACGCGGCCAATCAAGCGAAGCGCGCCTGTTGTTTGGCGGTCGAGGAAATTATCACGGACAGCTCTCCACACCACCCACACTTCGCCCGTGCCCTTGATAGCAGGCCCACACTTCACATACACCCGTCTTTTCTCTGCCAGCTCGTATTCGATCAGCTACTCATCGTGCTCCAGCCCTGCACCTGCACAATCCGTCCAAGTTGTTGCAGCAAACATCCACAGCCAGCCCCGCGCACCCCGCATCCTTCCTGCATCCTTGCTCCCACCGCCGCAATGGCGGACCATGCGGACCTGAGCTCATCCGCGAAGAAGGAAACGCTCTTGCGTGCGATCCCCAATGCTTCGCCGCGGTCGCCCTGCGCCGCTCACCATGAGCTCCAGCCCGCATTTGGGTCACCGCTCAAGCTTCGCCGAGAACATGCGCGGGCAGCCCCATTCCCCACGCACGCCAGCCGTCCCTCTCGCAGCAAGCATTTCAGGATCTACTGAACAACCCACCGACGAAGGGCGGAGATCCTAAATTCACAGGAAGAGACTGGAAGACCGTCCGCGTTGGGGAGGTAGTGGACGAGAAGCAGGTCCGGTTTGTGGAACTGGATACGAGTGTTGAGGAAGCGACGAATGTAAGTTGCGATTGTACACATGAAGAGAGTGGGAACTGATTCTGACCAGTTGCTCGTGCAATCTGGAGCACCAAATGTCGTCTTGGTCCGCGAGGACGAGACATCATCCACCGCGATTGGGACCTTCGATTACAGCGACTTGAACGCCTACCTGCTACTCGTAGTCGGGCTCGCACAACCCGACGAAGCCGACATAGCCTCTTTCGACGAGCTTGCGAAGAAGGGCCGGGAAGGAAAAGCCATCCCGCTTAAAGACGTGAAAGACCTGGGCAAGAAGGAGCCGCTTATCACGCTTCCTGCATCAGCAGATTTAACAAAGGCTATGGAGGTGTTTGGAAGCGGCGTACACCGTGTCCTGATTGTGAAAGAGGGAACTAAGGATGTGATTGGCATACTGACCCAATTGAGGCTGTTGCGATTCTTTTGGGACAACAAGCAAAGCTTCCCGGCGGTGGATCAATTGTATCCATCGTTAATCAAGGATTTGAACCTTGGTACGCAGACTGTGATTGCTATCAAGTAGGCTTCCCTCAAAAGGAACAATAAGCGATAGAAGACGCTGATTGAGTACAGTGGCGATAAACCCCGGCTGCGGCCCTCGAGCTGATGAACAACGAGGGGGTAACCTCTCTACCAGTGCTAGATGCTCAAAACAACGTCATTGGTAACATTTCCCTCGTCGATGTGCGAGTAAGTTCCAGCAATACTTCCTCGTCACTCCGAAAGCTGACCATTATAGCTCCTCACCAAATCCACATCCCTCCCGCTCCTCCGTTCTTGCATCCACTTCATAGGTGTCATTCTGTCTGAACGCGGCATGAACGACGGAAAAGATTCCTTCCCCGTATTCCATCAACCCTTACTCCACCCTTGCTCACACTGTTGCGAAACTTGTCGCTACCCGCTCCCACCGCATGTGGATCGTCGACACTCCATCCCCGGCCTCATCTGGTCCACCAACTCCGTCTGCTAACCCTGCTGTATTGGCGCTTCCATCCCCAGTCACACCTCTGCCCGCCGCAGCTCCCTCGCCCGTAACCGCATCCGCTCCGCTTCTGTCCGGCACTGCTGCACCCGCCATCTCCGCATCCGCCTTCCCAGGCGCTAGTCTCTCCGGTCGCCTTAATGGCGTAATTAGCCTGACGGACATCCTGAATCTCTTCGCTAGGGCGAGTGGGCTGAACCCCACGATCCCGACGAGGCTCGCCAGGCGAGGCGACGGAGCAGCAGTTCTAGCATGCGGCGTAGTGTGGATAGTTCGAGGAGCGAGAGCATGAGTCGGTCGTTTGGAAGAAGGAGCAGTGTCAGTGAGAGAGACCCGCAGGCTAGGGGACAAGGGATTCTCAGGGGAAGGACGGCGGGCAGCTAGGAAGCCGATGATAGATGGGCACGAGGAAGCTGATGCTAATAGTGGATATGATGGACCACGGCCGCTAAGATGGACATGGAGCATGACTGGGTTTGACGAGGTGTGGGTTTTATGAGATTGATGGAGGGATTGTTTCTGATTTGAAGCTTCTGGCGTATCATCGATTCATCATTGGGTTAAGCGGCGAGTTTGGCATGGCGCTTTGCGGTGCTTTCCGTAACATGTAAACGGCTTTTTTCAAGGCTGAGGATGGCATGACTATGACGAGACCAAGATTATAACATTCAAGTGAAATTTTTCGCTCTTGCCGTTTCCTCCTACTTAGCTTGTGGTTGCTGTTCATTGATAGCACGAAGAGCGGGAGGTGTGTTTCCGCTCCCTTGCACTGGTGGCCTAACGAAATGCCCTCTGGACTAACACCACGTACAACGAGTACATTGAGGGCTTATCTGGCTTCTTCCACAGTGGGAGGTGTTAAGAAGCAGCTACGGATTCAAGCAGGAATGGTTCCTGGTAGAGTTCTCTTCTCCTGGCTATACTTCCGAGTGCTTCAACCTGGACATGTGTACATGTGTGAAACACATGCTCATCATCCACTTGCATGTGTTAGAAGGGAACTGCCATGCTCCAAAGGTCTATACAAATGCAGGTGTCATGCATATTTTCCAAAGTCCCCAATTTATCAGACCATATTGCTCAGGAAGTTTGAGCAAGATGACTAGCACGACTCCGCCCTTTTGGTTCAGCTACTGCCAGGCCCCTGTCATCGAAGTGCTCCGGAAGCTCTTCTTGGTATTGCACCTCCCGATCCCAGTCGACAATCTTCGTATGAGGACTACGCAGCCAAGCATTTAGCTCGTGTAAAAACAGGCGCGCGTGATCCCGTCCGAGAAATTCTGCTAAGAGATCTTCCCCGTGGCCATTGCTTCCTTTCAGGTCCACTTTCCTCAGCATAGCCACGATGTACGAGAGCAAGAACTCGGCGTTGCTGCTAGTGGTCGCGCCATCGGATGGACCGTCTTCTGGGTCGGTATGAAGGAATGTGAAGACTCGGAGCTCTCGCCGTATCCATGTTCGGGCTTTCGACTGGAGCTCGGGCGAGTTCGTGATCATCTCAGGAGTAACGTCTCGGTAGCCGGACAGCGGGTTGCTTCCGACGTGGAACGAGTGGAGCTTGCGGCGGTATACATGTCGGCGTCGGAGTACGGCTATGTTCAGCTGGGGTCGCTCATAGGTATGACGGGTTGTTCGTGGTCTTCGTGGAAGCCTGTGGTGGGCATGTGGGGTGCCGGGCGTATCGCGGGGTGGATGCATGCGAGGAACAGCATAGCTTCTGAATTCGGTCGGTGATTGCCAGTCATGCTGGACAGCGGTGACTTCGGTCTTGCCTGGAAGGAGGTCAGCATCCCAAAGAGAGGAGGCACGCCAGTCTGAGCAACGTACATAGCGGGCAGGTGGAACGCTGCTGCAGCCAGGACACCAAGCATATGAAGTCGAACACGCAGTGGTTGCATGGGACGGTGATGGCGCGCTCGTTCAGGGCGGAAAGACAGATGACGCAGACATCTTCGTCGGCGTCCGGGGCTGGTGCGGCTTCCATGCGCTGGTGTAGAAGGGTGGGAGGCAGAAGGAAGAGGGAGGGACCAGCTTCCTGCTTCCGACGTGGCGGAGGTGGCGGCCGCGGCAGGTAGCGAGCACGGACCTCAACAATCGCAACTTTCTGAAGTTCGGGTCTGTCTCCTCCTCCACGACACTGGAGCGAAGTTGCTGCCAGCTGGCGTGACCGATGCCAGTCCTTAGTCTACCAAGGTACCACAGTTTATAATCCCCACCGGCTTGCATGCTGCTCGCCGCAACCAAACGCTTTCTCTCGCCTTCAACGCTTCGCACACTGCCCACGATGATCGCAACCTCGACGCGGCCTGCTCCCAATGCAGCTCGCAACGGAAATGGAAAGCCCGCCTACCACACTGTCACCGCGCTCAAGCGATGGTCGTGCGATGACAGCGATCTGCCGTCCGTGGCCGACATCAAAGCCATCCACATCTACGATTTCGACAACACCCTGTTTGCGAGCCCGCTGCCCAACAAGCAGATCTGGAATGGGCCTACCGTGGGCCAGCTTTCATCGCCCGACGCCTTCGTGGACGGCGGCTGGTGGCACGATTCGAGCATACTAGCATCCACTGGCGAAGGTGCGGACAAGGAAGAAGCACGCGCATGGAAGGGTTGGTGGAACGAGAACATCGTGTCTCTCGTGGAGCTGTCGATGCAGCAGAAGGATGCGCTGACCGTGTTGCTTACCGGCCGCTCAGAGCATGGCTTTTCCGACCTCATCAAGCGCATGGTGCGGAGCAAGAAACTCAACTTCCACATGATCTGTCTCAAGCCGAGCGTCGGACCCGCGGGCCAGAAGTTCAAGTCGACCATGGAGTTCAAGCAGGAGCTCCTGAAAGAGATTGTGTATACGTACAGGGACGCAGAGGATATCCGGATATACGAGGATCGGGTCAAACAGTACGTCGCACCAATACTCGTTGAACCTCGCGCTTTCTAACCATGTGCAGCACCAAGGGTTTCCGCGATTTCTTCTTCCAATTCAACAAGGACCTGATGAACGGCCAACTTCCCACGACGCGTAAAGCTATTGTCGCCGAAGTGGTGCAGGTGGAGGAGAATGCTACTCAGCTCGAGCCCGTCTTGGAAATCGCACAGATTCAGCGCATTATCAACTCGCACAACTTGCAGGTCAAAGCCGGCAATGCTCCGCCGGGAATGCCGCCCTATCAGATCAAGAAGACGGTATTCTACACCGGGTACATGATCGCGCACGCCATGAATGAGAAGCTGTCCTCCTTAGTGAAGCTTCCTCCGGGCACGCCCGAGGGCGATGTTCGCTATCTCGCCAACAGCATCCTCATCACGCCAAAGCCTTGCCCGAATAGCATCCTCGAAAAAGTAGGAGGCATTGGTGCCAAGGTAGTCTGGAAGGTGACGGGCGTCTCGTGTTTCGAGAACAAGCTGTGGGCGGCAAGAGTGGAGCCGGTTCCGAAGACGACCAAGATCTATTCTGAGAATCCCACGCCTACTGTGGTCCTCGCCATTAGGAAGGGCGGAAGACCGGCAGATGCAGCCCGGATCCAGAACTGGCACCCGGTACCCGAGGAGGAGGCATACACGTTCGAGAGCGTGGTTGGCGAAAAGGTGGTCTTGAGGATCGAAGAGGAACATGCAAACGAGAGCCAGTGGGAGAGTTTCTTCCCCAACAAGAATCACAAGCGGCCACATAGTGCTGAGGATGGTAATGGCCGGCCGCAGCAGCCACGTGCGTTCGACGACAGCAGGCGGCCAAAGGGACCCTCCAACTATCGGGGAGGCAACCGGGACCGCGGACACGGAGGGTTCAAGAATGCAGGATATGGCGGCAGGGGAGGACGAGGTGGCGGTGGCCACCGCGGGGATCGCGGCGGTCGAGGTCGTGGTCGGGGAGCGCCGTCGTCGAGTTACCGAAGCCTGGATGACGTTGGTGATAGAAGCGGCCAGTCGGGCCAGGCGGACCCGGGTCGCTATTACTGAGTTTTGTTTTGTTTTGTTTTTCGGTGTGGCGCTGTACGATATTCTCGCTTTTCGAGAGCATGGGCAGACGAAGGCGTGCGCATACTGAGGGGGCTTGTCTTGTAGCGTGGAGTGTGGTCCGGGCAGCATACGAGTTGTGAAGAATAGATACCCAGAGTCCTGAGCTCACTTGCGGAAATATCACTCTGCAGCACCTGCTTTCGGCACTGGATGGACGTGTCTATGGAGCACAGGCTGCCTCGTCTGGCCGAAACACGCCAACCCGCAACCAGTTAGCTTGCCCACCGCGGTGCGCCATCATGACCGCCCGGGCGCTCGTCGGCCCGTGTGCATCCCTCCCCTCCGATCACCTTGCCGCTTCGACTGGCCTCCCATCCCCTCTCGGCCAGTGATCCTCATCATGCCTCTAGCCTGCGTGACCTCGCGCTGTCTGCTGCCTGGTGCTGCGCCTGGAGTGGCTCGGCGCTTTTTCTTGGAAGTTAGAACGAGCCCCTTCATATACCAGCCATAATTCCGGGCGCGTCCTCGGAAGCTACCTAAGGTAGAATCGCTTACCACCGTACAACTCGACGACCTCCCGGTTTCGGACTCTTACCGGCCTCCACTTGCGTAAGAGTGCCTCGTCTCCCAAGGCCTCACCACGGCTAAGGATGGCGTCCTGGGTGAAGGGTATAAAAGATGGGGCTCAACATGCTCGCCCGCTCCTCAACACCGTCGCATCTCCCACCGCGGAAACAATGGCTTCTTCAGCACCTTCGATAAGAACGCTCTCGAAGCTCGCCCTCAGCGGCGCCCAGGTGCTGCTCGGTGGCGGACAGACAGTGCTCGGAGGAACTCCACAGTCATGCTCGAACCCGCAGTTGAGCTGTCACAACACTACTATTGTGCAGGACCTGTGTTGCTTGAATGCTCCTGGTGGACACCTACTTCAGACACAATTTTGGGACACAGCCCCCGCAACTGGACCTGATGATTCTTGGACCATCCATGGTCTATGGTACGCTTGTTCTTTCCTCGCGCATATCTTGGCAGTATTGGAAAGCTAATTGTCGAATTGATCCAGGCCGGATCGATGTGATGGCACATACGATGCGAACTGTGACTCTACTCGCGTCTACTCGAATATCTCTGCCATCATTCAGTCATTTGGCAAGACAGACCTTCTAGACTACATGAACACATATTGGAAGGACTACAAGGGCGATGACGAGACATTTTGGGAGCATGAGTGGAGCAAACACGGAACATGCATCTCCACACTAGAGCCTGAGTGCTATTCCGATCACAAGCCCACTGAGGAAGTTGTGGATTACTTCCAAAAAGCGGTCGACCTTTTCAAGTCACTGCCCAGCTACGAGGTAGGTCTGGCAGTGTCACCTCCTCAAGTGGGAAGCTAATCTTTGTAAAGTGGCTCGCAGCAGCAGGCATCACCCCTTCCACCTCAAAAACATATACCACCGCTCAAATACAAGCCGCACTCTCTGCCAACCGCCCCGGTGTCACGGTCACCTTAGGTTGCAAGTCCGGAGTATTCAATGAGATTTGGTACCACTACAATGTCCGCGGATCCGTTCAGACAGGCGAGTTCGTAGCCTCTGATCCAGATGGCACGAAGTCCACCTGTCCTTCTTCCGGCATCAAGTACCAGCCCAAGAATGGCGGCAGCACTCCTGCTCCAACTACTACTGGCAGCGGATCCTCCCCGACAAGCACCAGCACCCCTGGTACGCCCTTTAGCGGTAAGGGTTACTTAAATGTCAACGTCAGTGGTTCGAAGAAGGGATGCATTATTTCTGCGGGTACTTGGCACACCACGGGCACATGTGCTACCTTCACTGCTGCTACATTGGGCAATGGCTTCACACTCACTTCGTCAAAGGGCAAGTGCGGCGTGGTATCTGGTGCGTTCACATGCGGAAGCGGTGTGAGCACGGCAACGGCTTTCACGAGTGCAGACGGCAAGCTAACCGCGGGAGGGAATGCCGCGTGGAGTGCCAACAGTACCGCGAGTGGAAGCACACAGGAGAAGGTATTTGCGGGTGCAGACCACGCCTCGCAGATAGAGATTGTGTGGCAGGGAATTTGAAAGATACCCTCTCAATTTTAATCGATATACATTGTTGTGAGTATGGAGTGGTTACTGACATGAGCACGGGCATGGTGCACCCAACTGATTTCACGTGATAAATCACGTGACTGATCACTAACCTTAGCGTACAGACTTACTATGGCCGGTTGACGTCCCTCTCGGTGAGAATAGCCAAAGGAAAACACACATATACATTGCTGTTTGGTGCGTAGTAGGGAATATGGTTCCATGCTGTCTGTGTTCGTGTTCCTCGTTCCAGATCACTAGAGGTCATGAGGCTGCTCTTGGGCTTGTCTGCATACATGCATATAGGATGGTGTTCATTCTGGTTTACTCTAAATCAATGTGGAAAACAAAACTCGTTCTTTGCTTGTCATGAATGAATTACGTTTGGATATTAGTATGGAAAACTGTGGATTGGAAACAGTAGTGTGATGTGTGCACAGTGTCTGTCGAAAATCTATGGAGATCGGTTCATGTATAATACACTATCACTCTCCCAACGCCTGCGTCATCTCCTTGCCAACATGATTACGCTTTCTGGAAGCACTAAAAAAAATCAACCTGCAGATATGTGCAACTAGTCGGCTCAAATAAAACAGACCCTTTAGTGATGCCCTTCCTAGGTCCCAAAATGTGGTGTTCACCTGCGCATGTTTGGAGAAGGAATTGTTCTTCCGAACTGTTGGATGATGGTTGCATATGAATTGCGTGCAAATCTTCTCCTTCCTTTCACTACGCGGTTTCTTCTGTGTAGGGGTGGGCATTCGAAAATGTTTGGAGTTTGGACACATGGTCCATCAAGCTGTTCTGCTAGGAACTCAAACAAAAGTTGATCACCGAATTGTATACCTTTCTGTCTGTTCTTTTTCGGCAATATCTGTGTGTTTTTCAAAATACGATAAAAAGGTTAGCTCTGGTTACACATTGATTCGTGCTATTGATCTTCGTGAGCATCGTTTTATGCTTCGTCCAAGTCCTAGTTTTAACATCGATGTACGAAAATGCAATAGCTGGTCCCTGTGAAAGTGGTCGTCGGCCACACAGTAAAAGTACGACATCCGTAATGTACTTCTTCGAGTTTCTGCCATGTTATCTACATTGCAGAAACCTACGTTCTATGTTACTCGATGCGGCGAGGTGCATGTGCTTCGTTGTCAGGTTTCTGCCGTGTAACAACGGGAGACCCCGCGCCTCTTGGCAGCTCTCCGGATGGAAACACGTCCCACATGTGCACGTCTCACGCAGCTTTTGTTGTGGTAGTCTTCCTACTCCATTGTAAACTACATGTCGCAGAAATAAGGCTCTAACCAGGTGCAATTACGTGCCCGTAATTATATAAATAGCACTATTTTAGCCCTACTCCTTTTCTATAAGCGTATATAACGTGTCCGTGCGCGTGATGCGCGGGCAACACCAAAAACGCTCTATTAAAAACGAGGCTATAGAACCACCTACAATTAATATTATTACAAGATTTTCTTGTAGGGTAGTAAGTTAATAGCTGGATTTTATTTGCACTATTTAAATCTATCTAGAAGCTTACTGTCGCTTACCATGGGTGCGGGGTCAATGCGCGCCGAGCCTCAATGCGCGCTCAACACGAAAACACCTCAAGCTTCAACACCACCTATCGCTACCAATATGGGGTCAATTGAGGCTGCGCTTGAAGCGATACAATCGCAAGAACCTGAAGACTCTATTAACTATACAAAAATCGCGAAGGAGCATAGCGTTGTACGCTATACGCTCACCCGGAGACACCAGGCTGTAACGCAGTCGCGTACAGCTGAGGGAATCAACCGACGAAAACTTCGCCCTCAACAGGAGCAGGAGCTTATACGCTATATCAAAAAACTCACTCAGCAAGGCCTACCACCTACACGGCAAATGATCCAGAACTTTGCAGCCTGTATAGCCAAAACGAGCGTTAGCATGTACTGGGTTGATCAGTTCGTCAAGCGACACAGCATTGATCTAGTTTCAAGATGGACAGCTGGAATGGACAGCAATCGCCACAAAGCCGACTCAGAGACAAAGTACAGCCTATATTTCGACCTACTACAGCAGAAAATTAGCCAATACGATATCGAGCCTCAGCACACCTACAATATGGACGAAAAAGGCATCCTACTAGGCATTACTACTCGCTCAAAGCGGATCTTTAGTAGGCAGCTGTACGAGAGCAAGGAGGTGAGGCAGGCTATTCAGGATGGTAGCCGTGAGTGGATTTCGCTCCTAGCCTGCATATGCGCCGACGGATCGGCTCTAGATCCAGCCCTCATCTATCAGGCTGCCTCAGGTAGCCTACAATCAAGCTGGGTTGAAGAAATCAACCCTCAGGAACACTCAGCCTTTATCACCTCATCGCCTTCTGGCTGGACAAATAACGAGATAGGCCTCGCGTGGCTTAAGCAGGTGTTCGATCGCTGTACTAAGGAGAAAGCTGGACGCTCCTACCGACTACTTATCCTTGACGGCCATAGATCCCACCTTACTATAGATTTTATCAATTACTGTGACCGGAATAGGATACTCCTAGCTATATTTCCGCCTCATTCGACGCATACGCTACAGCCGCTCGACGTTGTTATGTTTAAGCCTCTCTCCACTGCCTACTCAGCTAAGCTCTCAGCCTTCCTACACAGGTGCCAGGGACTATCGTCAATCGCAAAAAGAGACTTCTTTAGCCTATTCTAGAGGGCTTGGGGTAGCTCGTTCAGGAAGCTATTGATTATTAAGGCCTTTAAGGCTACTGGCATAGCACCACTCAACCTAGAGGTTATACTTAAGAGATTCACTAAGACCAGCCTACCTGAGTGGGAATCAAGAGAAAGCTCAACCTCAGTACTCAGCGCGTCTAACTAGAGGAAAATCGACCGGCTCCTAAAGGCTGTAGTAGATATAGGGAATAGTAATAAGGCAAAGAAGCTGAGCCGAACAGTGCACTCAATTGCCGTACAAAAACAGCTACTACAGCATGAAAATGAGGGACTAAGAGCAGCACTAGGCAATGAGAAGAGGCGTAGGAAGCGTGGCAAGCCTTTGCTAGATAACCAGCCTACTGAGTACTTAGGGGGTGCTGTTTTCTAGTCCCTAAGGAAGGTGCAGGAGGCACGTGATCGTCTACAGCAAAAAGAGGCCAAGGCAGAGCAGCTAGTACTCCAAAAAACTGAGGCAGCTGAGGCTCAGAGGGCTAGCTAGCAGCTGAAGGCTAGACTACTCTAAGAGAAGCGCGTTGCGAGGGCTGAGGCTTAGGCAGCTTGAGCGAAGGCAAAGGCGGATTAGGCAGCTGAGCGAGCCTAGAAGCAGCAGGCTTGTAGGGCTTAGCAATACTACAAGAATAGTATAAAAATAGCTAAGAAAGGTAGCAAAAAGGCATTAAGGCTACCTAAGCAGGGCATAAGGGAAAAAAAGCTTATTAATAAGGCTATAGATGCTGCTGAGGCCTCAGGTGCTGCATCACAGCCTCTACAGCCTTAGTCGCGCCGGGGCCGGAATATTAGAACTCCGAGTAGATTTTTATAGCTATAATTAATTATTAAGATTTATAGACCTTATCACTAGAAATTCTTATAATAATAGCAATTGTAGGGAGCTCTGCAGCTTCAAGTTTAGCTGAGCTGGTTTGGTGTTGAGCGCGCATTGAGGCTCGGCGCGCATTGACCCCGCACCCATGGTACCACTCAACGCCCGGGCCCCCACAACGCCCGAAAATCAATATTGCCACCTACTATTGCAACACTCATATCTCCGCCAATATACACAATATGGAGGCTGCGCTTGCTGCAATCAAAAGCTTACAACCAGGCGAAAAGCCTAATTACACAAAAATCGCCAAATTATTTGGTGTTGATCGCTCTACACTATCGCGCCGCGCGCAGGGCAAGCAGGGCACCCGGGCAGAGAGCGCAGAGCAGAAGAAGTTTCTCAACACCACAGAAGAAAAAGAGCTTACAAAATACATATACGAGCTCACCAAGAAAGGCCTGCCTCCTACAAGGCAAATGATACGCAATTTTGCTACAGAAATCGCAGGGAAAGAGCCAGGAAAAAACTGGGTAGAGCGCTATATCGCCCGACATGAAATTGACCTTGTATCGCGATGGTCCTCTGGTATCGACGCCTGTCGCCAGCGCGCTGATTCTGCTACCAAATACGCCCTATACTTCAAGCTATTAGGCGACAAAATAACTCAGTACGATATCGACAGTCGCCATATATACAATATGGACGAGAAAGGCTTTCTTATTGGTATCCTCAGCAAGATGAAAAGAGTGTTCTCTCGCCAGGCGTACGAGCAAGGACCTCACAAGCAAATGCTCCAAGACGGCAATAGAGAGTGGATAACAACAATTGCTTGTATTTGCGCCGACGGCATTGCGCTGACGCCAGCCTTGATATATCAAGCTACTACGGGCAATATACAAGACTCATGGCTTCAAGATTTTGATCCAAAACAACACAAAGCCTTTTTTGCGAGCTCATCAAGTGGGTGGACCAACAATGAGGTTGGTTTAGCGTGGCTGCAGCAAGTATTTGATCGCGAGACCAAGGAGAAAGCTCGTACAGCCTACAGGCTACTCATACTTGATGGCCATGGCTCTCACGTCAGCATCAAATTTATCACGTACTGTGATAAGAACAAAATACTACTCGCTATCTTTCCTCCGCACGCTACCCACACGTTACAGCCTCTTGATGTGGCGATGTATAAGCCTCTGAGTACGGCGTACAGTACAGAGCTCTCAGAGTTTATGTACAATTGCCAGGGCCTCTTAGCAATCACCAAACGCGACTTTTATCGGCTCTTTAACACCTCCTGGCAAAAAGCCTTTCAAGAATCAACAATACTTAAAGCTTTTGAGTGTACTAGGTTGTCGCCCTATAACCCTGACGCTGTACTCAAAAAGTTTGTAGCAGAGCAAGAGAGCGCATTATTAAGTCGCAGTAACTCGTCAAACCTCTCTGAGTCTGATTGGCGCAAAGTACGGCAAATACTCAAGGAGGTTGTTGCAGAAGACTTCGCCAGAGAGCGCAATCAGTTGTCGCAGAGCTATCACCAACTTGAGGTCAAATATAAGATCCTACAACACCAATACAATCAACTCGAGCAAGCTTTCTTCAATGAGAAGAAGCGCCGCCAGCGTGGCAAACCTCTCCTACTTGATAAACCTGATAATTGGTATGGCGGCGCCGTATTTTATTCTCCCGCCAAAGTACAGAGGGCCCGTGAGAGGCAAGAGCAAACAGACGCTGAAAAAGCTTCAACAACAGCAATTGTCAGAGGCGCAACGCCAAAAGCTTCAAAATAAGCAGCAAAAACAAGCTCTTAAAGAGGAGAGAGCTCGCGTACGTTTGGCGGCGCAAGAACTGAGGGCGCAAGCAAAGGAGGCAAAGGCTCAAGAGCGAGCTGAAAAGCTCCGTCAAAAACAGCTTGAAAAGCAACTCAAAGGTGATATACAATTGTCCAAAAAGGGTAATCGGCAGAGCCTTAACCCTCGTACACCTCACAAAACTACTCTTGAGAGACCTCTGAGTACTGTTGTTGATCAAAACTGTACTGAGGAGGGAGAGCCCTCACCCGCGCAGGCTACGCGCACCCGTACAGTACGGCTCCCACAGCGTTATCGCAAGTAATTTATTGTTGCGCAAAGGCTTAATATGCTTCTACGAGTGCTCCTCTAAAAAATCTGGTGATTTTACTATATATTTGGCGTTGTATAGGTTCTGGAGTGTTGCTCAAAACGGTGGCAAATTCGGGCGTTGAGTGGTAAGCGACAGTAACGTTGCAGCTGCGGCGTGTAGATTTGGTTAGGGCAGCAGATGCGCCCTCTAAGGCCTCCTTAACATCTGCAGCATTAATAACGTAATTACTTTGCACTCGAGTCGATCATTCCATCGAGTCGATCACTTTGCCAAGACCCCACTAAAACGTACTATCAGCAATAGTACAACGCGATGCCTCAACCACACAACAAACTACTAGCGTTAAAAGAAGCGCGTATATAGCTTGCGATCTAGGCTATTAAATAAGACGTAACACTCTCTTAGCGATGCGCTGCAGCCCTCTATAACGTCTCTTAAAGTACACTTAGCAACTAACGCGCTAAAAAGACGTTTAGACGCAACTGCGCACCTAATAAAATAAGACTTAGTATAAGAGAGGAGTAGGTAATTATGCAGCATATACTTAACCTAGACGTATAAGAATTTCTGCCCTAGCTTAATGCTATAAAAGATATAGCTAATTCTTTACTAGCTGCATACTACTATAAGCTAGTTAGCTAAAGGTAGCCCTATAACTTTGTTAAGCGCTAGCTAAAGCTTTAAGTTAAGTTTAATTAAAAGTACAACTATAAGAGAGCCTTCTAGAAGGATTCTAAAGTAATATAAGGCTAGTTCTAGCTTATAGAGAATATAAAGGCTAAGTATAATATTCTAGATAAGAACACCTATAATTTTAACAAGTTTAGCTTTATAATAGGCATAATATTAACTAAAGTAGTAGTTATAGGCTCTAAGCGTTAAGAATAGCTAAAGTAAGTATAGTAGGGCAATAGAAAGTAGATAATAGTTATCTAAGGTATTAACACAATAGGGTGGTAGATTCTACTCTTTATTATTTTTAGAGGCAAGCACTACCTCTTTGCCTAGTATAAGAAGAAGAATCTATCTTGTAATTAGATTATTATAGTCTCTAAGAATAGCTAGATAATAAATAAGCTTAGTTTATAATAGCTAAAGCACTTTAATAAGTATATAAAGAGGCGTACTATTAGTAGAGTATATTTACTTATTATTAATAGCTATAAAAGTTATAACTTACTTAAATTCTAAAATTACTATAAAAAGAGTAATATTAATATTTTCTATATACCTCTATATTTGTCGCACCTCTTATAGCTACATAATATAGGTTGTTTTACGCTATTAAAAAAGGCATATAGGCGCTAAGCGAAGAATCTAATATATAACTATATTACGTATATTACTAAAATTAAGTTATTATCTTACTTTATTACTACTTTTAAGGGTTTAATTACTAAAAGTAATATTAAAGAAGGCTTTTAAGATACTAGCCTAGTGTCCTATAATCTAGAAGTTATAATATTATAGCTTAACGTTTGCCTATATACGCCTTTACTTTATACTATTTATAATAGTATATAGAAGTTATAAACTCTATAAAATAGTATAGAACTTAGGTTATAATTAATACTAGTTAAGTAGAGGATTTAAAAGTATATAAATAGTTTTCTAACTTATATAGTTAAGGTAGTAAAAAAGCTTATTAAAGACTCTAAGCTAATAGGGTATTCTTTAGTATTAATAACTAAACATAATACTAAACTTTAAGCTACTAATAAGGCCACTATATAATATAAATTACATAAAAAAAACCGAGTATAGCGTAAAGAATTTCTTATAGCTAAAGAGAGCTAGTGGCTAGCCACTCTAAAGAAGTTTAGGGCGCGTAGTAATAGGTAAAAAGCAAAAAAGAGAGTGCGCGCTAATAGAGGCAAATCTGTTTAATAGCGCTATAGACGCTATAGTAAGCCTAGATATAATAAAATAACCTATAGGTAGCCTATAGAAGTAGATTCTAAATAGATTAGCCTATTTAGACTATTAAAAATAGTTTCTATTAACTCTATACTATTATAAATAATATAGAACTTAGTAGGGTCTTAGTAAAGTAATTAACTTAATAAAATAATTAACTCGAGTGTAAAGTAAGTTAATATGTTTCTAACACTTTTTACTTTAGAAAAATAGCTAAAAGGCCTTTCTTTTACCTTTTTAGACTAGTTGTAGAGCTATTTCTATATTATAGATTGACTTTTAGGCAGCGCACTAAGCTGCCTTTTTAGCTTTTTTTTTTATCTTTTTAGCTATTTTTTACACAATACACTTTTTCTACTAAATTTTTTTTATATAACTTAGCTACCTTCTTTAGCTTTGCTGTCTCTACTTTTTAAAGCTACTACTACTTCTTCTTTTACTTTTTAATAGATTAATAAACACGTGCCTTTCTTAGCTTTCTTAGTAACTAAAAGACTGCTCTACTATAATATTTCTAACGCTATTAGAGATCTAGAGTCTTACCTTTTTTTCTATGCTTCTTCTTAATAGATAGTGCCTACTTAATCCTATTTATCTTATACTTAAGTAGCTTATTTTAGATAGATAAATAGTAAAGTAATTAATAAAGCTTTTATATCTCTACTACTTTAATTCTTAACTATAAAGTATATAAGCCTATTTACCTTTTTCTAATTATAATTACTAAGTAATAATAGAGAGCTTTCTCTTAAATTATACAATTTAGTAAATCTATTAAAAATTATATTTAGCTTAGGTAGTAATATAACTATTGCCTTAAAAGAGCTAAGAATTATTAATTTCTTAAAGGAAGTCTTCTACGTATTCTAAAATAGGGGAAAAAAGTCGCCTTTAGTAATAGAAGCTAGACCCTAACTTCTATAGAGGTATATTAATAGTTCTATTAAGTAGGCTATTAATAGACGCTTAAATATTATAATATTAAGTGGCTAAAGTATATAAGTTAAATAAGGAGGTAGAATAGTAAGCAAAATTTTATTCTAATTATAGTAGTTAATAAAGCCTATAGTAATATAGAAACTATGACTATTTAGAATTAGAAGTTAATATAATTATTAGATCTTCTCTCTTATATAGCGATTAAACACCTATTTAAGCTAGATAAGCCTAATATTATTATTTGTCTAGCTAGAGGATAATAAGGTAATAAAGACTTTATAATCTCTTGCCTTAATATTCTCTATCTAGCTTAATTAGATACCCTTATTAGTAGTCTTATAGATAAGGCTTAGTAGTAGAGCTAATCTATTAGCGCAGATATATGCTAGAAGCGTAATCTATACACAATTACTATTCTAGAGTAATATTCTAATCTTCTTCTTCTTCTATATTTGTCTGCTAAATATTCTCTTTAATCTACTAATAATACTAATTAGAAAGCCTTTCTTATCTATATTATAGGTATAATAAGAATCTATCTAATATTAATTATTCTTGCTGTATAGAAGGTAGAAATAGAGGCAATATTTATTTACTAAATTAGCTTTATAGTAATTACTATCTATACTAACTATCTATTATAAAATAAAATAAATACTATATTAGTTAATAAAGCGGGCAATCTAGCTCTTACTAACTAGCTCTTTTGCTATTATAGAGGTAAAGTTCTATATTATCTCTCTAGTAGAAGATATATATCTCTCTATAAGTCTTTTAATATATTATATAAGCTGCTACTCTTACTATAGGGTAAGCTTTTACTAGCTAGAGTTCTTAACTTATATAGAACGCATTATTCCTTAATACTTTTAGATTAATATAGACTATATAATACTATATTTAGTAGTAGTTTATATATCTAAGAAAGCTTCGCCTAGCTCTATTAATTTAATATTATTAATCGCCGCTTAAATTGGATCCATATTGATGGAGTTGTCGCGTATTGAAAGTAGGGCGTTTTGGTGTTGCCCGCGCATCACGCGCACGGACACGTTATACATTAGGAAAGTTTTTTTAAAAAGGCTACTCAGACATGCGCAGACGTGCGCAAAGTTGCACATTTGTGCGCATTTTTGTATAAGTAATTTATTAGCACAAAAATGCTTAAAGATGCGTAAAGATGCGCAGAGATGCGCAGACTTACGCAAATGTGCACAAATAAGCCGGCTGACGGGGAACCTGCGCACCCCCAGAACCTGTGCACCCCCACCGAAACGTGTACCCGTACGAAATACGCGTATTTTATCAACACTTCTTATTCAATATGGATGCCCGCGAGCAGAGTATACAATTAGCTATCGCGCAATTCAATGCTGGTGTTTTTACAAGCTAACGAGCTGCTGCAAAGGCCTACGGTATTCCTCCATCCACCCTACGCGCTCGACTAGGTGGCATAACGAACAAGCACGCCAGCCACGCCAACCAACAGCGATTGACGCCGGATCAGGAGAACTTCCTAGTAGAGGATCCTTGAGCAGGACGCAAATGGCTACCCTCCCTCACACGCGCGCGCGCGAGAAATGGCGATCCGAATTCTCCGTATGAACGGCGACGTCGAGCCTCTAGGCAAGCGGTGGATACAAACCTTCATACGGCGCAACCCTCGCGTTGCCTCTGTTATTGGAAGAAAGCTAGATACTAGTCGCGCTGAGGCAGCTACTCTAGAACAGATCTGCGCGTTTCTTGAGCTCTTTGAGCGCGTTAGAATCAGGCTGGGCATACAGGCAGAGAATATCTGGAATATTGATGAGACTGGTATTCCCTTGGTGTAGGTACCAACTCTAGGGTGCTCGCAAGTAGCCAGAAAAAGAAGGCTTACATCAAGTCGCCAGAGAATCGCGAGTGGGTCTCAATAATTGAGGCTGTATCAGCTCTAGGGCAGAAGCTGCCCTGCGCCGCTATATTCAAGGGCCAGAGCCTACAGACAACCTGGTTTCCGGCATCTATACCAAATTGGCTCTATACAACCTCAGAGAATGGATGGACCTCAAAGGAGATAGGCCTTGAGTGGCTGCGCCGGCTGTTTATACCAGAAACAGCGCCCGAGGGTGGCCAATACCGACTACTCCTCTGCGACGCGCATAGTAGCCATGTGGATATTGAGTTCCTCTGGGCTTGTAAGCAGGCTCGAGTAGAGCTTCTATTTCTACCACCTCATTCAACACACCTCCTACAGCCACTAGATCTATCAGGGTTCTCAGTAATCAAGTCAAACTATAGAAATCTCATCCGCGACCTGGCGAGCCTCGACGACGCCGCACCTATTAAGAAAGAGCGATTTATTTGCTACTACTACCTAGCTAGAGAGGAAGGCCTCTTAGAGAGAGTAATTCGGGCTGGCTGGCGTGCTGCTGGCCTTATTCCTTACAATCCTAACTAGGTAATTCAATC
Source organism: Laburnicola sp. JP_R_19 (assembly GCA_031010545.1). Classification (NCBI taxonomy): domain Eukaryota; kingdom Fungi; phylum Ascomycota; class Dothideomycetes; order Pleosporales; family Didymosphaeriaceae; genus Laburnicola; species Laburnicola sp. JP_R_19. The sequence goes on from VOIT01000079.1 coordinate 116,843, forward strand.
CTCACAGGTTATTGGCAGACTAGCAACGCCGCTACGCCCACTTCAGGATCTCGGCGCAATTAATATACTCTATCGCACCCCTTAGAAACCCTAAGACGAGTACGCGGCTCAGAGAGCTATTGAGAGATCAGAAAACCTATCAAGATCTACGCGCTGACTGCTCCAGAAAGCGAGTAAGTCAATAGCTATTGGTAATAGTCGAGTAGCAAGGCAGGAATCAGAGATCTCTCGGCTACAGTATCAACTAGAGGCTACTAGCTCTCAGAGGAAGCGTAAACGGGTTACTATTGATTACAATCAGAGATTTGCCGACGTCGAGAGTATCAAGCGTGCGATTGATCAAGCTGCTGCTACAGAGGCTCAGAACTCTAGGCCTAGAGCTCAGAGACGTGTCGCAACTACAGCGAGGGCAGCAGCTGATACTACTTTTCAATCTATGTGTATAAAGTGGCAACTATAATAGGCGTTGATAAAATACGCGTCTTTTTGTTCGCGGTGCGCGTTTTGGTGGGGTGCGCAGGTTCTAGGGGTGCGCAGGTTCCACGTCAGCCGGCTTAGTCTAAATAAGTAATTTTTTTAAAGTTTTATAACTTTATAACTAGTAAAGCTATAATTTTAATTTTTTAATAGATTTATAGAGATAATACTAGTATTTAATTATTTAATTTAAAAATACTATTTTTATTACGTAATTAGTTAGTAATTAATAGAAAACTCTTGATTTTACTAGTTATTATATACATTACGTAATATTATTATATAATAATATATTACTAATAATATATTATTTAAATTTTTAAAAAAGTTTTAATAACTATAAAGTACTAAACAAGTTAGTAAAGGTTATACTTTTTAAAATAGTGTTTTTTACAAAGCCACTAATTTTCGGCTAATCTAATTCTCTTAAATAATTATAAAACTAAATTTTTTTCTATTTTTAAACCTATAAAATCTAGAACTTAGAGTTAGGCAGAAGTTCTATATAATACACTAGTAATTAATCCTATTATATTAACTACTAATTACTATTTAGTAAGAGACTTTAACTTTATTAGAATTTTTTTTTTTAGCTTAGTATAATTTTGCTTAAATATATATAAATATGTATAGGTATATATAAACCTACTTAAATATATAAGTATATATAGATATATATAGATATATATAGATATATATAGATATATATAGATATATATAAACTTACCTAAATATATAAATATATATAGGCATATATAAATCTATCTAAATATATAAGTATATATAAATATATTTAAGTAAGTATATAAGTATATAATAATATAAGAAAGTATATATAAATCTAGATAATATAATAATTAATACTAAATTACTATAACTTACTATATTATATTAATACTTATAATTTACTCTAAGTACTCTTAAGTTTAACTCTAAACTTACTATATTATAGTAGTAGTTATAACTTTTTTTACTACGCCCTATATTAATTCTAAATTACTATAAGTTACTATATTCTAGTAATAGTTATAATTTTCCCTAAATACGCGTGCGTTTAATTTTAAATTACTATAACTTACTATATTATAGTACTAGTTATAACTCTTTTTACTATAATTTACGTTAATTCTAAATTACTATAAGTTACTATATTTTAATAATAGTTATAATTTTCTCTAACTGTGTATGCGTTAAAGTTCCTTTAGTTAACTTTTTTTATTATTCTAAGGTGTATTTATTAACTTTTACCTTAGTTTTATATAATCGTAATATTTTATAGTATACTAACTCTAAGTCTAAAGTAGTTTTTTTATTAAAATATTTATATTTCTCTACGCCTATTATATTCTTTATAATTACTATATTTACTTTCTTTAATAACTACTTACGCTCTATTACTCTTTTTATATTAATCTAGCTATATTTATTATAAAGTAAGCGCGTGTTTATAGCTAAATTTTTTTACCTTAGCTAAACTAGCTATTACCTAAACTATTTAAGCTTCTTAATTTTGTAAGCTAGTAATTCTACAATAATATAGTTTATATTTATAAGATTAATGCTCTTAGTATATAAGTCTATAGTTATTATAATAACTTTTAATAAGTATTAACGTTGTTAAATATATTAACAATTATTCTTTACTTAGAAAAGTTTATTTTACTATAGGTAGGTGCAATATATATTTTATTTTAAATAATTTAGATAATAGTGTAAAACTTCTTAGTAATATCTACTTAACTCTTAAGAAGGTTCTATACACTTTGCGGCTATGAGTATAGTAACTTATTATAATTTATAATATATATATATATAATAGCGTTGAGTAATATAATTATTAGTATTTTTATCTTAATTATAATTTTATTCTAGCGTAGCTTTCTATTAGAGTAAAGCCTTAAATACGCACTTTTCTTTAATACTTTAATCTTCTAAATATACTATTATATATACGCCTACTTTAAATTACTCTTAATAGTTTTACTAAATTTAGTAAAAAAAAGTAACACTTTATAGTTACTAAAAATACTTTATAGTTAGTTAGAATATATATCTACACTATACATATTATAAAATTTAATAATTAATAGCGCTGTGCCTACAATATATAAGTTTTAGTAAGACTTTAATATCTAATATTAATTAGTCTACTCTATCCTTATATTCTAGACGCTTTTTTTCTTTATTTATAAACTAAATAATATTTTTCTAAATAAGTTTAATATTTTCTATTTTTAGTAGAGGCTTTCTATATAGCCTTTATATATGTTTATTATATTTAATTAATAGCATTTATATAATATTTGCTATAATCTTACTATATTAAAAAACTCTTAGTCTTTAAGTATAGTATATTTCTTTTCTTCTTCTTACTTTGTGAGCAGCCTACGTGCTACCTTTTTAAATTATATTAAGAGTAAATAATATTTTTCTATATAGCTATAAAAGAGGGTTTACCCCTTATATACTAGTATTTACTATAGCTACTATTAGTAGGCTATATTTAAAGGTAAAGTATTAGAGTACAGACTCATATATTCTTATACTTTTAAAATTATAAGATTTTTCTATATATCTTAGTTACTAAGATATTTAAGTAATAAAGTATAAAAAGTAGTTTATAATAAGCTTTTAGACTTACTACCTACTTTATTATATTAGTTAAAATAGCTCTAGTGTCTATACTAAATATTTTAGTAATATTATTATTATAAATTATTATAAATCTTATAGTGTATACTACGCTATATTATATACCTACTATAATTTATAATAGTTTTAATCTCTTTTAGCTATATTATTATACTATAAGATTCTATAAACACTAGCTAACTCTTTATTTATTAATACTTAGAATAGTGTTAGGTTAACTAGCTATATCTATAATAGTAGCTAAAAGTTATTAAGTATACTATAGGTTTATTACTACTTTCTTTATATATATATTACTCTTTAAGCTAGTTCTTTATAATATATCTTATTAGTTTATATTTAATAGTAAGCCTAAATAGTAGTTTAAGAAATTTTGCTCTCTATACTTAGTATAGTAGGCTTAAGATAATATTTCCCTAGTTACTACTAGTATTTACAACTATTACAATCTAGCTATATTCTATTAGTATTTAATAGTTATATATTTATAAATTAGTAGAGTAAGGACGTAGTAGTATATATTAGTCCTATTATAGATATAGACCTACTACTATTTTAAGTAGATAACTTATCTATTTTATATCTTTATATAATATTAATAATTATTTTCTATTTTATAATCTAGTACTCTATAATTAACCTTACTAGATAGGAGTAGAACTTTTTAACACTAGAACTAGACCTATTAGTATTACTACTATATTGCTTACTCTATATAACTATTTTAGCTAATACTATCTACTAGTAGAAAAGTATTATAGAACTTAGGGCAAGAGTCTATATTATAAAAAATGCAATTATATTATATAATATTATAAGTATAGCCTACTTAAGTATAAATATCTATACTATTATAGTATATACCTATTCTATTATATAAGCATATATCTAGCTAAGTTTAGTATTAATTATTATATTTGCTCTATAAATAATTATTAGTATAATTCTAGTATTATATAGAGTTATAGTAACTTACTATAGTATATACTATATCTTAGCTAGCTATTATTATAATAATTACTGTCTATACTTAGTATCTTTAAATCTACTTTTACTAAATAGATTAGTACTATCTATATTAATAGTCCTTTATATTTTATTTTTATTAATATCTATTACACTATATTAGAGTAATAAAAGTATTAGTAAAATATATAGTAATAGTGTATAAATTCTCTTTATACTATTAGTTTATAATAAAGTGTAACTAGACTAAAATAGGTTACTATTTAAATTATAGCTTTAGTAGAAGCTACTCTTTTTCTTATTCTACTATTATTACCTCCCTTTAATTATTATATACTTGTCTAACTTGCTACTACTTAGAAAATTACTTTTTTTATTTTTCTATTATTATTATATCTTTCTTTAGTTGTCTAATTTACTATCTAAGCTATTATTACTAGTAGAAAATATAGGTATAGAATCTATTATTTATTAGTTTACTATATTTTATACTAAGTTATATCTAGTAACTTTTAATTCTTATCTCTTTATATTTATAATATATTAGGGTTAGAGTCTATATTAACTATACTATATTATTTATAGAGAGATGTGTATACTACTAGTTATAAGGCCTTCTTATTACTTAGCTGGCCTAATAGGGCCTTATGCCTCCTTTAAGTCTAGTAAGAGTTTAGATAAAAACCTCCCTTACTTTAGATAAGGGCGGGTAGCAATTTGTCTTATTACTACTTACCTCCTAATATTATCCTATTCTGCCTTACTAACTATTAGGCATTCTAGTAGCGTCCTTATATTTAAATCGCTCCCTTATAGGCAGCGGTAGAATTCTCGCTGCCATAATAGTAATACGTGGGTCTAGTAAACGCCTTGCCTCCGCGAGCCAGAAGCTAGGCGGCCTATTTAGGAACACTTAGCAGCAAGCTAGTGCTGTTAGGTAGGCAAGAGAACAAGTAGAAGAACTTGAGAAAACTACCTAATAAGAAATTAATAATAGCCCTAAGGGCTCGTAAGCTTCTTAGACAAAGCTAAATATAATAAAAGCTAATAAAAGGGCAGCTGATTTTATAGAACTACGGGACTAAGCGTATAAGAAATAGAAATAATAGGAAATATAATATATTAAGGATATTTAATAATAATATAAAGCTGGCAATATAGCAGCTCTTAATAAGCTTACTAGTACTCTATATATGGCTACTATAGCCATATTATTTCCAGTACCTAATAAATAAAGTACCTTACTATAACTACCCCTACTATATACTTATAACTATAAGCGCTATTGTAATTATAATTAATAAAAGTAAAATTATAAGTTTTATTTTTTATAAGCACTTTTTTACTTTATTATAGAAGATTATATAGTTGTAAGGGAGCAATCGGGCTCAATTGTTGAACAGGTTGAATTGCTATAATGAGGATACTAGGTGCCGCATACTACCTGTGTGGCAGCGGTCCTAAGGGCGCGCTGGTACTACCTAATTGGGACTAGCGCGCGGGGCCGGATTAACGTTGGGCCGACCGGAGGTCCGATGGGCCGATGGGCGGCGATCCCTAACATTACCCCCCCCCTCCAAAAGCCTCAGCTCCGGCGAGGCAAACCAAGAAAAACCATGCCAGAGGCGCTAATCGCGTGGCTTAACAAATATCGTGAACCATTGTGATTCATTATGAACCATTATGGACCATTTAAGACCATTCAAGACCATCCAGAAACATTGTAACAAGTAAAACAACCATTAGATAACCTCCCCCAGTACACAAGCTGGTGAAGTGAGCGCCCACCACCGCGCGTCACGGTGGTTACGTCCAACAAGACGACCCAGGCGTCTCCTCAGGTGTAGCCCAGAGAGAGGCCTGTTACCCAAAAAGGTCGTCCAAAACAGCCAGTCAGCGGGCGCTCCACATGCCTGTCCTGGCAGTCTCGCGGCATGACGTCGTGTCAAGAGGTACCTTAATCTCACGCATGTGCGTACGTGAGGGCCAGAAGCTCGGGGTCCCCAACTCTATCGTCCTGGAGGTACATAACTATAAGATCCTTGTATAACGCCAGATCTTTATACAGGGCATGTGGGCCAGGTTTCCCATCGTTGTCCCTGTGATATGCTTTGACAGCTTTCTCGCAACCCAACATGTCTGTGTAGGGCTGCCACTCGGGGTTAGCGTTCCACTTGGGGGAGTTTTCATACCGGACTCTATACATGAGTAGCCCCTTGTCGCCCGTCAAAGGATCCTTGCAGCGACGGTCGACCTTGCTGTCGACTACGGAGTCGACGTAGTAGTCCTGCAACCCCGCCGGTGGGGTGACAGGCGCGTCTGTCGCGACCGTGCCCTCCTTGTCGGGAAGCTGGACGGCCTTGGGGGCGTCATGTAACAGCCAGGCGTGAAACCATGGGTGTACGTCACGGTAACTCGTGGGAAGCTCCAACCGGTACGTATGGTCGCGAAAGACCTCTGCGATGGGAAACGGTCCCAAATTCTTGACGTCCAGACCTTTGTTGGGACGGAGGGACGGAATATTGCGCGCGTCCAAATAAACCATATCCCCAACGGCATATGCCGCGGGTTGTCGACCCTTATTCGCGTAAAACTCCATTTTCGATTGGGCCCAGGCCAGATTTTCATTCATAAAGCGCATGACGTCTTCGACGCGACGAACCATCCGCTGGGCGTCCTCGCGTTGCAACTTCTCGTGACGGTCCGTTGCCGTGACCGGGTGACGGGTTCAAAGCCCCGTCGCGGCAAGTAGCCCTTAGTCGCAAGCAACGGCGCGACTCCAGTAGACACGCTTTCTTTGCAATTCGTGGCGAGTTGCGCGATGGGCAACCAGTCGACCCAGTCGTTCTGCGTGTAATTGACGTAACAACGCAAATACGCCTTCAGGACGGCATTCATGATTTCCGTCTGCCCATCACCCTCTGGGTGAAAAGCCGTCGTGAGCGCGGGTTGCGTACCCACCTGTCTGCAGAGCTCCCTCCAAAAGTAGGACGTGAACTGGGCGCCGCGGTCGGAGACGACGGTGTCGGGAAACCCCTCCTCGCGCCATACGTACTCAATGAAGGCTCTGACGACAACCTCGACGTCCAGCGATGGAAGCGCAATATACTTGTGTTGCTTAGACAGGCGGTCGACCACCACCATAATATGACGATAGGTGACTCCGCCGCGCGTGCAATCTGGCAACGGAGTAATAAAATCAATGGAGATATCTTTCCAGAAACGCTTTGGCACTGGCAGCGGGCGAAGGAGTCCTTGTTTCTGTTCCTTGAACGGCTTTGAGCGGCGGCAGGTGACACAATCGCGTGTATAACAAGCAACCGTATCCGTCATGCCAGGCCAGTAATAGTGCTGGCTAACCTCATAGTACGTTCCTTTTCCCTGCGTGTCCTGCCCCCGGGGGTTCATGACACGACCGTACAATGTCCGTGCGGAGGACGTCGTCGAAGGGGACGAAAATCCGTTTCCGGAAAAACACCAAACCGTTGGTGACGTCACAGTCTTGTAATTCCACCTTGCGTTGTGGTCATGTATCACCGCTGCCGGGAGACGTCGCATGCCCTGTTGCTTTGCCGCGACAATCTGTTGCAGGACGGGATCCCCGGCGGTCGCCTGTTTCAACCGGTCCGTCATACCAACGTGACTCCATACGGAGGGATCCTCGCTCAGCAACTCCGCCTGTCCTGGCGAAGTGGCCTCGCGACTCTCCGGAGGGCCGTCGTCGACTGTCCTGTCTTCGACGGGTCCCTCCTCACTAAGAAGGTATAACCTCGCGGCGAGGCTGACTACCGACTCCTCCGTTCCCACCAGCATTTGTGCGAGGTAAGCAGCGTGCAACGCTCCTTCGGCGGGACGCTCCGTGAGCAGTGTGACTGTCTTCGAGACAGGTTCGGATGTGACTGCCGGCGGGGCAGGTTCGACGCGGTCGGGCGTGAGGATCGTTTGCGCTTGGTGTTGAAGACGATCGTCCAGTACGTCACGTGGCAAGTCACCCGGACGACGGGTGAGAGAATCGGGCTTTCCACCCTGCCTGCCCGGCCGGTAAGTAATCTTGAAGTTGAACTCAGAGAGGAATTCCGCCCAGCGAGCCTGACGACGGTTCAACTGTTTTGTGGTCATGAACCACTCCAGTGCTTTGTGGTCTGATATCACATTAATGAGCGACCCGTCGGACAGCTCGGGTCGCCAGTCTTCGAAAGCCTTGACAATCGCGAGAAGTTCCTTGTCGTAAATCGCGTAGTTGCACTCCGCCGGTATCATTTTTGTGGACATGAAGGCGACAGGACGCAGGGCGCCCTCATGCATCTGAGACAAGACCGCGGCGACGACAAAGTCTGACGCGTCTGTCTCAACCCACGTCTCTAGGTCTGGGTCGAAATGTGCCAGGATCGGGGCTATCGTGAACGCGTTCTTGAGCTGCTCAAATGCTTTGGCGGCGGGGCCTTGCGGGTCAAGAGGGAACTCCGCAGAAGCCTCTTTGCGGGTCAGGTCTGTCAGCGCTCTTGCTAAGCTCGAGTAGCCAACAATGAATCGCCTATAAAAGTTCGCAAATCCCAGAAACGACTGCACCTCACGCACGTTAGTGGGGAGCTGCCATTCAGTTATGACGCGGATCTTGGCGGGATCCATCTCAATGCCGTCGACGGTGAGGATGAGTCCCAGGTATTTGACCTTCTTAACCGCGAACTCGCACTTGTCAATGTCAAGGTACAGCCCAGCCTTTTTTAAGCATTGACAGACTCTGCGGACGTGGTCCTTGTGTTCGACCAACGTCTTGCTGAAGACCAGGACGTCATCGATGTATGCCGAACAAAATTCATCTAGGTATTCCCGCAGCGTCTCGTTGATGTAAGACTGGAAAGTCGCCGGTGCGTTGCACAATCCAAAAGGCATGACAAGGTATTCGAACAACCCATACCGTTTGCAAAGGCGGTTTTATGTTCGTCTCCATCCTTGATGCGCACCTTGTGGAAGGCCGCGATGACGTCGAGGACGCTGAACCACTGCACCCCAGACAGTCGGGAGAGCGTCTCACGGATGTTGGGTGGCGCGTTCTTGTTTTTTACCGTAGCGGCGTTCAGCTGACGGTAGTCGACACAGATACGCAGGCCTCCATTGGGCTTCTTGACGACTAGCACCGGAGCCGCAAAATCTGAGGTGCTGCGTCGCACCTCACCCGTACTGAGCTTCTCGTCGACGTACGCCTTCACCGCCAGAGCCTCCTTTCTGCTCATACCGTATAGCCGGGCGGCGGGGTGCTTTGCCCCAGGTTCTAAGTTGATCTCATGGTCCACCCCAGGCCGATGAGGCGGGAGCTGGTCTTCTGGCACCATGAAAGCCCCCCACTCGTCCCGAAGCCAGGCAGGTAGTGACTTCAGTATCTCCTCCTTTGTCTTGTCAGGTTGATTCATCTTCTGATGAAACTTGTCAAAGTCTTCTTGAGTCAAAGCTGCGAGATCGACACGAAACAGCTGCGCAAACATGGCCTTGACGTCAGCGGCGTCGTCTGACTCACTCTCGTCGTCAACCCCGCTGAGCTCCTCGAGTCGCTGCATATGTTCGGGATATAGCCAGGTGGCGTGGTGGTCGGCCTTGAGGGCCATGAGCGAAGCGGCGTACCCGGAGACGACTTCAATATCCATTCCGGCATACGCAGGTGCGGCGTCCTCGGTTTAGGCAACTGTTGTTGACAACCCTTGCTGGTGACGATGACTAGGAGCCCTTTCATACAGCAGTTACTCATGCAATAGGGCTTGTCGAAGGTCATAGTCTTGTCTTTCCAATCGATATTCGGGTTGTGGGCACTCAACCATGACATGCCGAAGATGACGTCGTATCCCGACATGTCGACGACGTATGCCAACTCCTCGGAGAAGTGGTCCCCGTGGTACACAGGCAACACCGCCGCCTTCGTGAGTACTTGTTTCGTGACGCCATCGCCGAGACGCAGGCGGACGGGCTTCTCGAGCGAGACTATGCGGAGTCCGCGACGAGCGACGCAGTCCTTACTCACGCACGTGTTTGTCGCGCCCGAATCCGTAAGACCGTTAACGGTGATTCTGCCTCCGTTGGCAGCCTGGAGCTGACACTTAAAGACAAATTGTGCCCCATGTATCAGCGGTGTCCTTGTCGAGCGAGTTCGCGCGGAGTTCGACAACCTTCTGGGGCTGCGACGACTGTCGAGTTAGCCGCAGCTCCAGCTCTTTGATCTTGCGTAAAAGTTTTGGTAATAACTCTTGAGGTCCCTGCTGACGACTTTCAACAGGGACATCTAGTTTTCCGACAGGTCGGCTTCAGTCGACGCGGTGGGAGCTGGCGACGAAGGTTGGATGTCAACCGCAGCGAGGCCTGCGTCGACGAGGGCCTTGATCTTGTTGGCTGGTTGCTGCGGTTTGCCCTTGCACGAAGCGTCCTCATCCTTGCGACGGTGGCCTTTCTCGCCACATTTGATGCAGCGTCCTTCGTCCATCAGTAACTTAACCTGGGCGTTGGTACGACCGAAATGTTGCCACCGGCATTGTTGCTTCCACCGCGACCGCCTCCCCCACTGCGACCGCCTCGATTGTTATTATCGTTGCCCCGCTGCTGCGCAGGGCCCTGCAGCTTCAAGATCGTGGCCCGATGACGTATCTTTTCGATAAATGATGACCATGAGTCCGAGTTTGACCATTGCTTGTCGGCCTCCAACCGCGATGGTTTCAAGAGTCGGATGGCGGTAATGATTTTTCTGCTGATCGGGAACGTCGACAGGTGCAGTCGCGATCTCAAATCGGGACAGCCATCCTTCGAAGCTTTCGCGGTCTCCGATCTTCAACTGGTCGCCCTGCATGGCTGCGTACGCCTCACCCATAGGATCCGCCGCCACGTAGCTGCGGTCCAACATGTCGAAAATGTCTTCAGCAGACTGAAAGGCACCGGGCTTGTCGAAGTCCATACGATGCTCCAAGCGTTGATACGCCACGTCAAGGGTGTGATTGAAGATGAACTCCATCTTGGCGTGTTCGGTCGTGAAGACATGGTTGTACGCGCTCAGGTATGAGCGTACAGAACTCTTCCACGGTTTGTAATTCTTGCGGTCGTCTGAGCCTTTGAACTTGTCGGGCTCACGAAGACGATGGCCAGGAGCCTGACCAATGCCCGTTAACGCGGACGTCGACTGGCCACCGGGCGTGTTGGCACGAGCGGCACGGCCAGTGTTCGTAGCGGGTATCGCGGGTCGCAGGGTGCCTGCTTGCGACGCGGCGTATGTCTGAGCGTGGCGCTGTCGGATGATCTCAAGGTCTTCGGCGTTCAGATCTTGTTGTACATGCGGTGGTACGTCGGGTGGGGCGAACGTCGCCGCCTTCAGCTGATCTTCCAGATCCGCGACTTTCCGCTCTTGTTCCTTCGCGCGGGCACGGTATAGTTCTTTAAGCTCCTTCAACTGGTCGATACGAGCGAGCGCCTCTGTTACCTGGGTTTCACGCTGGGCCGAACGATGACACTCGACCTGCAGGTTGCGCTCCGCTTCCAACAGGGAAAGTCGTGCGCGTTCTGCCAACTCTGCGGTGCGGTTGCAGCGATCTTCTAACTCAGCCTCCCGCTGATGTCCTTGGTGAACCTCATCTTCTAACTCAGCGGCGCTGTTGGCGTGCCCCACGAAATGGCCAAAAAGCGACTTCGGCCATCCGCGGGTGGACGTGGCTTCTTGCAACGACTCGCCGTCGCGAATGTCTGCCACCATCTCCCATTCTGGCTCGGTGCCTTCGGTGGGTGAGCGGAAGACTTCGAAATAGAGTAGCGGTGCGTCGGTATCCTCGTCGTATCGAAGTCGCAGCCGCGTATTCCTGGTGGGCTGCTCCACAACGTCGAAAATGGATTTCCTGCTGGAACCGCGACGCCATCCACGCGACGGCCCGTCTATCGTCAGTTTGGGGTACTTTACCGTGCCACCAACAGGGATTTCCGTAGGCTGGCTGTCCAAGGTGACATGCTTGCCGGCGCCGCTTGCGCCACCTGCACCAAGCATGTTCAAGTCCTCCTCATCCAGATCTTCTGTGATGCGAGGCGCAGGGGTCTGCGGGGCAGTTCCGAACTGTTGGGTCGCGCTCTCGTTAGTTGGGATGGCGGGCCCGCTTGTGCGCCATCCCCCAGGGATGTTTCCGCGATTCGCCATCTCGTTGGTGGTACCGATAGTGTCGTGAGGTTCAACCAACGGTTCGGGGTTGTTGAGCCTAGCCATGCACCGTCGCAGGTGCGGTCCCTCTTGCTGTAAGAGCGCGATATACGTCGTCGCGAGTCGTAAGTCAATCAAAAGCCTGTCGTGGCTTGCGCTCTGTCGTGAGCGTGCTTTTGTTGACCTAGTATAATGTAAGGGAGCAATCGGGCTCAATTGTTGAACAGGTTGAATTGCTATAATGAGGATACTAGGTGCCGCATACTACCTGTGTGGCAGCGGTCCTAAGGGCGCGCTGGTACTACCTAATTGGGACTAGCGCGCGGGGCCGGATTAACGTTGGGCCGATCGGAGGTCCGATGGGCCGATGGGCGGCGATCCCTAACATAGTTACCTTTAGTAAATAGTACCTATTTAAGGACCTTTAAAGTTAGTTTAAGCTATATTCTAACTAATATTAATAGATAGACCCTAAATAAACTCCTACTTAGTAAATATTAATAAAATAAATACTTAATACCCTAGGCACTCTATTAGAACACTAGTAGATAGTGTTTAAGGTAATAAAGAACTACTACTAAAGGGTAGATTAGTCTCTAATAGACTTCTTAACTACCTTCTTTTTTTATAAGATAAAATTAAGAAGCAGAATAAGTATTATAGAATAGCTAAATTTATAGCATCTATAGACAATAAGCTATATAAAAAAGTTTTATATTACTTACCTTTTTAAAGGGAAATTTTTATAGAGGTAAAAGAAATTGCTAATTGCCCTTACTAAGAGAAAGAATAGTTTACTAAGAGTAAAGGTAAGTTTAAAAACTTATTAAAAAGGCCTAAGTTAATAATACCCCCTACTAAGTTAGCTAGGCTAGCTAAATATAGTAGAAAGAAGCGTAAGGACTATAAATAGTCTATCTTAACACAGAAGGAAAAGAATAAAGATAATCTAAAGTTTACTTACTAAAACTATAGCCAGAAAGGCTATATTTCCCCTAATTATAAAAAGAAAAAAAATCTAGACTTATCTTTTTATTTTAAGAACGTATTAAAGTCTATAAGAAAAGGTAAGGGCTAGTAAAACTAGACTCTATCCTATTAGCTATAATTACTAAGTATAAAAAGAAGAAGCAGCTTAGAAAGCTCTATAATATACTTTACTTAAAGAGGCTAACTATAATAATAGTATAGGCTATAGTAAACAATTTAGGCTTAGTTAAGGCACTAGTTAATAGTAGCGCTAAATTTAACGTAATTTCTACTTGCTTTATAAAAGAAAATAATTTAATAGTAATATCTTCACTAGACTTTATAATAAAGGTAGTAAATAGTGCAAATATTACTATATATAAATTTATAGTTACTAAAGTGTATTTAATAAATACTAAAGTTTATAAAAAAAACTATTAGGTTCTATTTATAGTAGTAGACCTAAGAAAGTATAAAATATATTTAGAATTACTATAAATTATATATATAATCTAAAACTTAACTTTTATATAGATAAATTATTATTTTAAGGAAAGTTAGAGTAGAATACGCTTAACTATACTAAAGTGGCCCTTAAAGATATAGAATAGTTTAGTTTAATAATATTAGACTTAACTATAGAATTACACGCGTATTATATTAGCTATATAGGTAATAGAATATTTATAATCTTAGTAGAGGCTATAATACTACTAGTATACTAAGAGTTTACTAATATAGCAAATAGTAATTAATTAGAGGTACTTAGAAAATACTCTATAACTAACCTAGGTATTAATTTTTTCTTTAGGAAAGAACTACCCTATTAGCCCCTTTATAACTTATCTAAGAGTAAGATAAGTATTTTATATAAGTATATTTTAAATTACTTGTAAAGAGGCTAAATATAATATTTAAAATTACTAGCTAGAGCACTAATTCTATTTATAAAAAAGAAGAATGGTATATTTAGACTATATATAGATTATTATAGCTTTAATAAGATTACTATTAAGAATTATTATGCGTTACCTTTAACTACGAAGTTCTTAGAAAGATTAGTAAAAGTAAAGTTCTTTACTAAGCTTAATATCTAAAAGGCATATTATAGAATAAGAATTAAGAAAAATAGTAAATAGAAGATAGCTTTTTATATAAAGTATAGACACTTTAAGTACTTAGTAATACTATTTAGTTTAACTAATACTTTAGTAAAATTCTAGAAATATATTATTAAGATTCTAGTAGGACTAATTAATATAATATATATTATCTACAATCTCTTTTATTAGTGCTACCTTAAAACGCTTTTCTGCGTTAATAATAATACGAGAAATAACTGCTATTATTATAATATTTTTATTGGAAATCCTCTTAGTCGCAAAATAAAACCATATTATCTATTTAGATAATATACGTATTGTCTCTAATATAGAAGAGGAATATAAATAATATATAAAAGAAGTTCTTTAAAGGCTATATAAGCCTAAACTATATATTAAACATAGTAAGTATAAGTTTTATTAGAAAAATCTAAAGTATCTAGGCTATAATATTAGCTAAAAGAGAGTTAGAGTGTATAAAGACTATATAAAAATAATTATAGAGTAGCTATTTTTAAAATTGTGTGTACTATTTAAATATTTATTAGTTTTATAAATTATTACTAAATATTTATCTTAGGATTTTTAAAAATAGCTTTACCTGTTACAAAACTTACTTAGAAGGGGTCTAGTGCTATCTAGAGTAAGTAAGCTTAAAAAGAAAAGAAAAGCTAACTTTTATATCTAGATACGTAGGTAAAAGTAGCTTTTAAAAAGTTAAAGGCTATATTTATAAAAGTACCTATATTAGTTTACTTTGTGTCTAATAGAAAGATAAGACTTTAAATAAATATCTTAGATAGCGTAATATTTAGTATATTAAGGTAGAATATGTATAGATTTTATAGAGCCCTATAATAGCAACCTATTAGTCTTTTTTATAAAAGCTAGATAGTATATAACTTTACTATAATATATATAATAAGAAATTACTAGCTATTAATAAAAGTGTTAAATATTAGCAACACTATCTATTAAGTATCCTATTTACAATTTATATAAATTATAATAACTTATAATAGTTTATAAATATAAAGAAATTAAACTACTAGTAGGTTCGAATCTATAAGAGGCTAGCAAAGTACAATTTTATTATTATCTACTAGCTAGGAATAGAAAACATAGCAGATAGACTATTAAGACGCTTTAACTATATAAGTAAGGCGCAACACCTAGTAGAGGAAAAAAATAGGACTTATATAGAGTCTTTAGAAATATTGTTAAGTAGAAATACTTTTAATAAACTAACTACCTAAGTAATTAGTATAACTATAAGATTATAGTAAGTAGCACTCTAGGTATAAAGGCGGCTAAAGAGACGCGAACCTAATAGAGTAATTATAGAAAAGCTAATATTATTACTAGATAGTAGCTCTAAATTTAACTTAAAGACTAAGGATAAAGTTAAGGCATTAAAAAAACTTTAGTTCTAATAGTTCGGCAAAGAGTTATTAAAAGAAGATATAATAAAGTAAAATAAAATTAAAGTGCTTATAATAAGTATAGAAAAGGTAATAGCTCTTTAAATATACTATAATAGCCCTATACAAGAGTATTTTAGGGCTAAGAAGATATTAGAAAAGTTAAGAAGGCATTTTTAATAGAAAGGAATATAACGCGAAGTTAAGAACTACTATTAAGACTATTTTAGTAATAGTAAACTATCTAATAAAGATAGCCTATTATATATCTACTAGGGTATATTAGTATATAAAGAACTTGGCAAAAGTTTAGATTTAGAATATTATTAGGTTATATAGTACTTCTAAGACAATTTTATTAAATATAAGTCTAATAATAAACTTTTACTAATAAGACTATTTTTAATATTACCTTAATACTATAAGAGTATTATTATTAGCCTATTACCCACAAATAGATAGGTAAACTAAAAAGCAAAATTAGACGCTTAAATAGTATTTTTAATATTTTTACTGCCTAGAATAGAATAACTAGGTAAAGTAGTTACTAATTACAGAATTTACGTATAATAATAGCATAAATATAATAACTAGAGTAACTTTTTTTTATATATACTATAGAGCTAATTCTTATATACTAAAATAGCTTAGAATACTGCTTAGTAATAGAGAATTACTACTAGGTATATTAATTATAGCAAAAGTTATTCTACTATAGGCTTAATATAAAGTAAACATTATAGTAGTAAATAAGTACTAAAAAAAGTACGCTAATAAGAAAAGAAAGTAATTTAGTCTTAAACTAGGGAATTAAGTGTTTATATCTACTAGATATCTAAACTCTACTTAACTTAAGCGTAAACTTAATTAGAAGATTATTAGACTAGGCATAGTAAAGTACCCTATAGGGAAAAAAGCTTATAGAGTTAATCTTTTAAAATTAAACGTATACTTAGTTTTCTATATATTATTATTAGAGCTATATAAATAAAGGGAAGCTACTAAATCTTAAGTAGGTTCTATTATAGATACCCTACGTATATTTAGTAATAACATATACTATATAGAAGAGGTGCTAATATTAGAGATTGCCGCCTATTAGTCTATTAGACCTCCGCTTAGCCTAATATTAATCCGGCTTTGTGTGCTAGTCCCAATTAGGTAGTACTAGTACACTCTTAAGGCTGCTACTATATAAATAGTATACAACACCTAGCATCCTTATTATAGCAATTTAACCTATTTAACAATTGAGCCCAATTGCTCTCTTATAGCTAAAGAGTAAGTAGTTATTAGTTAGAATCTAGAAATACCTTATTAAATAGAAAGGTTACCCTAAAGAAGAAAACTTATAAGAGCTAAGTACTAATCTAAGTGCTAACGCTATTAATAAGTTCTAAAAAAAACATATTCTAAAATAATATTAAAAATACTCTTACTTAGGTTAAATAACTATAAAAAAGAAATAAACAAAGAAAAGAACCTTTTTAGAGAATTTTATTTCCATTTTTATAAATAAGAGGTTAAACTTAGGTTAATTATATAGTTAGAAAACTACTAGAACAAGTATACTTACTATATTTATTTATTTTTTCTCTATAAAGAGTTTTTTTACTATAATTATAGAGGTGTATAATAGCATTAGGTGTTATAAAAGTAATATTAACTTGAAAAGATTATAGTATTTTTAAGGAATAGTTAAAAAGGACTATAAAGAACTATAAGAGTATATTACACTTTACTTAAAGCTAAAAAAAGAAAATATTTTAAAACCCTAGATTTAAGATACTTTAGAGTATCGCTGCCAATTAAATAACGCTATTTAAGTCCTAATAGACTTCTATATTATAGAACGCTATTACTTTTAAGAACTCTAAGGTATAATAGCCCTAGAGATTCCTCTTATATATATATATATATATATATATATATTAGCCTAAGGCCCCTAAAAGAGCTAAAAACACTACTAAGAAGCTAGAAAAGCACTATCTATAACTAATACTATAAGTAGGGCTCTTTCTATTACCCTAGTATTTATAATAATATATAAGCCTATATTTATTTTATAATTATATTAGTATATAATATAATAGAATAAAAGATAGAATTATAAACCTTATTACGCTTAGGCATTTTACCTTTATAACTAGTATAGTTAATTACCTTTTTATAATAATATTACTTTGTCTTATACTTTATACTAGTCTAAGTACGCTTTTTAGTAAAGTAATAGGTAAATTTATAAATATTACTACTATTATAAACATGTAGGTTTTAAGCGTAGGGCTTAAATAAGGTAAGAAGTAATTAGTTAATAGAAAGCGCTATAAGGATAACTATACCTACTTAATATAGTTTATAAACCTTTTAATAGTTTTATAAATATATTTCTTATTTTTTTTAGAGTTACTACTATAAAGAATAATTTAAGTAGTTATAAGATAGTTAAGCTTAGTATTAAAGTTAATAGAGCACTATATAATCTTAGTTAGTAGTATAATAGCGCCTAATAAAGGTATATATTACTATAAGATAATATTTATTCTAAATTAAGTAATCCTTATACCTAGATAGTTAGACTTTATTAATCTAGATTAATAGGACAAGCTTTATATTTAGGAAATAATAAGTATATAAAATATACTCTTTATAGATAAATTTAATATAATAAATATAAGACTTAGGGATAAAAGGTTAGTTATAAGCTAACTCTACCTGCTATATAGTAAGCGTCTTCTTAAGGGCTATTATACTATAGAGAAAAATATTAGAATAGATTAGAATATATTAGAATAATAAGAGTAAGATAGTATATACTAAATTAACTAGTAAAAGTATAAAGAGTAAAGGTAGTATAAAAAAGGCTAAAACTAAAGTAATTAATATATTCTATTAGTAGCCCGAATAGATTAGTCCGCCGAATAGTTTTTGCTAAGACTACAACACTTTACTATAAATTATAATATTTTAATAACACAACGAGTTATTATCTAATTAAGAAGGTAGAATTAAGCTTGCCCTTTACGCCTATTAGAATAAGCAAATTTTAAGCCTACAACGCGCTACTATAGTATATAATATTCTAAAGTCTACACTAAGTAATTAAATTAACAAAATTATCGCCTAAGCAGATATATAATTAGGCATGGCAAAGCTTACTATAACTAAAGAGTAGACGCTTATATAGTATATCCTTAACCAAGATTTGTAAGAATTTGTACTCTAGCTAAGTAAAGTAAAAGATATAGCTAATAAACTACTAGCTGCGTAGTATAGAGATCCTATAGAATAATACTAGGCTTAGCGCTTTGTAAAGCGTGTACCTAAGCTTAAAATAGCTTTTAATTAAGCAAAGAACTAATAGAGAATATAATATAAAGACCTAGAGGTTATAAATATATAGTTTTAGCTAGTAAAAGACACAAAAGCTAAGTATAGAGTATAGGATAAAGATATTTATAACTTTAATAAAATAGGCTTCTAGAAAGAAGTTATTAGCTTAATAAAAATTATAACTAGTTTAGAAAAATATTCTTAACCTATGCTTGTTTAGCTAGGCAATCGCAAGTAGATTATAGTAATTTAGAGTATTTACACTACTAAGTCTACTATTCTACCCTTTATTATCTATAAAGAGCAAGTCTATATCTTAGCGTAGTATAAAAAGACTAGTATTCTCCGTAATTAGAAGCTCTTAGTTACTAAGACTAGCTAGACTAATAATAAGCTTAGAGTCGCGTAATTAAAGCACTTTAATGTGTATACAAGGCCGCGCATAGTAGAATTATAGAGATTACTTATTCTAGATAGCTATAAAAGCTACTACTTCTAAAATTTTAAGAATTATTGTCTAGAATAGAAGATCCTAACACTCTATATACTAGCGCACTTATTTTATATCCTCTAGCCACTTAATATAGTCTAATTTGCGCTACTAAAGCTAAAGTACTTTTAGCGTATACAAGACTTAGCGCGCTAATGCTTTTTTTATATTAATAAAGAGGGCTTTCTACTAGCCTTTTATAACGCGTTTTTTAATATATTTATACTAGAAAACTATAAAAAAGCCTTTAAAGCCTCTAGACTTATTTCTTTAAATATATTAGTAGTAGTAAATTGCCTTAATATATATATTTACACTCTACCTTAGAATACTCTACTAGATACACTATAGTAATCCAGGACCCTAAGTAATACTCTTAAGTTTGGATTCTAGTTAAAGCTCGTACGTAACTATTTTATTTAGTCTCTACCTAATCCTAAATTAAGCTACTTATAGCTTATAAAAGGTACTAAACTTATACTCTACTATAGTGTACTTTAAGAGACCTATATTAAGGAACTTAAGGAGCAAATTAAGGTTCTAACAAAGCAAAAAACGCGTAAAAAAAGCACATTTAGAAAGGCAGGACGCTAGGCTTTACTTAGGAAGCAGATTTAGAAGTAGAAAGCCCTTTAATTAGGGTAAAGTTATTAAAAAGGACGCGAGGAAGTAGTAAGGGAGAGGCAGGTTCCTTAATATAACGCTGCTATAAGAGGTGCAAAGAGCCTAGGCATAACGCAAGAACTTATTAGATAGAGAAAGAGATAGAGGAGAAGTTAGATATTACCCTTAGTAGCTTATTTTTAGATAGTGTTAATAGTAAATTAGAGTAATTTTATTATAGGTTACTATAAGGCCAAAAATAACGGGTTAATTTTATTTTATAATAGTACGTACTTAGTAACTAAAAATTAGATAAAGTACTACTTAACATATAGTATACTTTACTACGAATTATAATAAGTATACTATATATTGCCTATATATAGTAACGTACTTTGCACTCGAGTCGGACACTCCATCGAGTCGGACACTTTGCTAAGACCCCACCAAGTTCTGTACTATTCACGATAGTATAGAGTCAACATAAACTATTTTCAATAGTCTAAATAGGCTAAACTATTCAGAATCTACTTCTATAAGTTGCCTACAGGTTTTTTTATTGTGCCCAGGCTTGCCGCAGCGTCCACAGCGCCGTTGAGCGGATTCGCCTCCATCAGTGCGCACCCTCTTCTTTGCCTTCTTGCCATCACTACGCACCCCAAAGTCCTTTAGAGTAGCCAGTCGCTGGCCCTCTTCAACTATAAGGACTCCTTCTTGCTGCAATCGCTTTCTTTTATATAATTTACGTCGTGTGGCGGCCTTATTAGCAGCTTGAAGTTTAGCGTTGCGTTTGGTCATCAACACCAAAGAATGCCCCATCAGCTCAGCGCCTTTAACGAGCTTTTCCACCGCCTCAACCATATAAGTTAGGGAACTATCCACATGCCTTTAAATCCTCTGCTTAACCAGCGTCGATTGCGACCTAAGTTCTGTACTATTTCGCGGAGTTTGCGACTCCTATGTACTATCGCGAATAGTACAAAGTGGAGGCGTACGCAGGCGGACGTCAAGCTGCGATATCACAGCTTCTAGGTTGTGGGGCACTAGGCCAGCACCTCGAAAGCCTCCTTTGATATTACTTTCAGTAAACGAAGCCTTGAAAGCAGCAATAAAGCAAGGCAGGAACTCGATTTTAGTGATGTGCGTGATGTGGTTGCGCATCAAATCCTCAGCTTGGCGCCCATACGCCTTTTTTAAAGGCGCGAAACAGCCCACATCAAGTGGCTGCAAGAGTGCGACGAATGCGGGCATACAGAGAGTAACAATATTGCTCTTCTTACAGTAATCCTGGAATTCGAGCGAGTTGTGACTTTCGTGGCCATCGATAATGAGCAAACGTGCTCCACCAGTAGTACGCCTCTTTGTATGCTCATCAAAGTGCTTCAGCCATTGCAGACCAAGCTCATTTGTCGTCCAGCCGTTCTCAGAGACTGCAATAACCCAATCATGAGGTAGATCCTTCTCCTTATACCAGGCGGAGAGGTGGTGCTTGCCCCCGAAGATAATGAAGGGTGGGATCCACCAACCCATCGCGTTGATGCCTTGGATGACTGTTGTCCACTCCCTATTGCCCTGCTGCACCTGCTTTGGCCGTCCTCGACGCTCAGAGCCTGTGACTACTGCTCCAGTCAATATCATGCCCATCATGAAGCCTGCTTCATCAAAATTGTAGGTGTCCTCGTCTAGGATACTATGTTTGGCCTTCATATTCTCTACAAGCTGGAACCAGTCTTGTATCACCTTAGGATCCTCCTAGAAAGCTCTCTTGTAGTCGTACTTTCGATTAAACTTGACTTTAAGCTCTAGCTGGCGCTTAACAAAGTCATAAGGCTACCTCTAGCCAACTAGCTTGTAGTAGCGTGCAGCCAGTAAAGAATCAGCCATATCTTTTATAGCATCAAGCTAAGGCGGAAATCCTCGCGCGTCTAGATTGAGTATATGCTCCACAATCGCCTGCTCCTCTCTTATAGTAAGTCTTATTTTATTGGGTGCGCAGTCGCGTCTAAACGTCTTTCCAGCGCATTAGTTGCTAAGTGTACTTTAAGAGACGTTGTAGATAGCTGCAGCGCGTCGCTAAGAGAGTGTCGCGTCTTATTTAATAGCCTAGATCGCAAGCTGTATACGCGCTTCTTTTAACGCCAGTAGTTCGTTGTGTGGTTGAGGCATCGCGTTATACTATTGCTAATAGTACGTTTTGGTGGGGTCTTGGCAAAGTGTCCGACTCGATGGAGTGTCCGACTCGAGTGCAAAGTACGTTATAGTAGATAATATATTATATATTATAGAAAGTCTTATTATAAGTTCGTACTACTAAGAAAGACTCCTTAGCTTTGCGCGGCTATAGCAGCCGCGCAAAAAGGCTACACAATATAAAAAGTAAATTAAATAGTAACTTAGTATATTATAAATTATAGTAGGTTATTATAAGTTACTATAAAGTAATATTAGTAGTATTTTATAATAAGTTATAAGGGACCTCGAAGTTGCTAAGAAAAACTATTCGGCAGACTAATCTATTCGGGCTACTAATAGAATATATTACGCTAAGTCTTACTTAATAGTATTTTTAGCTTCTAAGTTAGTTAAGTGCCCTAAAGCACCTTAGTAGCGTAATAGCGTCTAATATAATAATTATTATAATTATATAGTTATAAGACTAGTAATAATTTACTTTTTAAGTAGAGATAATAGGATATTACTTATTTTAATCTTCTATGGCAACCTAGATTACGTTAATCCTAAAAGAGGAATACTATAAGGCCTCTCTATTACTTAACTAGTCTAATAGGGCCTTATGCCTCCTTGAAGTCTAGTGGGAGTTTAGATAAAAACCCCCTCTTACTTTAGATAAGAGTAGGTAGTAATTTATTTAATTACTACTTATCTTCTAATAATATTCTATTCTGCCTTACTAACTATTAGACGTCCTAGTAGTGTTCTTATATAGTAAATCTATAGTACTAGATGCAATTATTATATAAAATAGGGCTAGATAGTATAATAAATACTTCTATATATTATTTATAAGTACTAAAATAAAAACTTCTCTTAAAATAAATATATACTATATTTCTTCTCTTTCTATGCAAATAATAGATAGAAAAAATATTTTTTAAAGTAATATGCACGTGTAGAAAGAATTAAATAAATATATAATAAAGAAATAGTGCTATATATAGGCTCGAGAGAGCTTATATAGATAGACTTAAAATAATTTACTAATAGTTTTATTGTAATTATTAAGGTATTACTAGAGATTAAAAACTCTAAAGTCTAGTTTAGGGCCTTTTTTATATACGCATTAGTAGAATTATTCTTTCTATTAATTTATTTCATCTTAGAAATCATATAGCACTTATACAATTTGTAGAGTAATATAATATTAATTATAAAGAGCTTTTTATTTATATTCTTAGTTATATAAAGTAGTTATAAAGAAACTTTAAATTTATATAAATAATTATAGAAATTAGTAGTAGACTAAGTGTATATATAATCTTCTAGAGAGTTATACTAATAGTAATAGTGTTATTAAAGCCTACTACTATACTATATAGCTTGCTAGCAAGAATATTTCGTATTATGTTTTTCTATTTAGGTAAATTCTAGTATATAATATTTACTAGAATCTTAAGGTTATTACTATTACTTATATAATACTTATTATCTAGAGTAATTAGAAATTTTAGCTATAAGCTTAGGTCCTTATTATTAGCAAATAAGCTATTAGTATAAATAAATAGCTTTGCGCGATATAAATCTAATAGTATAAAGATAAGACTATACTTACTATTATTAATTTGCTATTAGATTTTTATATTTTATACCTTAATATCTTTATATAAGGACAATATAGTCTAAGTAGTAATAGATAAATTAAATATAGCTTCTAGTTAGTATATAGATATAATATAGGCGCCTCTTATATACTACTCTATATACCTTTAAGTAGTGTTCTTATCTTTAGAGTTAATTATGTAAAGGCCCTTTGCTTGCCCTTTTTCTATAAGAACTATAGTATTATATATAAGCTAAATTCATTTATAATTAAACTTAATAGGCTAGTTCTTAGTAAGAATAGTTTTATCCTTTATATAGAAGGCTACTTTTTTAAGTTCTGTTTCTTCTCTTTATATAAAGTTTTTATTAATAATACTAAGAATATAATTTATTTAAAGGCTAGTAATTGTAAAGATATATTTTCCTTTATAATTAATAAGCAAATATAGGTTATATAATTAAGTCTTTATACTAAGTTTCTCTTTATAGTAGTTATAGTAGATTTTAAACTAGTAAATATCTAAGTTAGCTACACTATAAAGTAGTTATATTTTATAGAAAGTTTATACGTAGTGTTTTAGAAAGTCTAGTATAGAGTATATAATTTAGCTTATTAGTAGAGTAAATATAGGCCTAAGTAATATTTTATAGTTTTAAATATATTTTATATATTGCTTAAAGACTTACTTCTAATATAAAAGTAGGCGCTAGCTTATCCTTTAGATAGTAGATAATTAGGTAAGAATTTTATTCTTTTTCTTATTAAAGTGTCTAGCAAATACACAATAGAATTTCTTATATAGTTAAGTAGTCTTACCCTTAACTTCTTATATAAGGTAGAGGTTAAAAATTCTGCCCTTATACTTAAATAGGTTAAAGAAAAGAATTTTAAATCTACTATAAGTAATAAAAGCGTTTATTTTTATATAATCTAATTTTTTTTAATAGGTACTTTAGGTATTGTAATTATACCTTTTATGTAGAGCTTTAGAGATAGTTTCTAATTACTAGTCTTCTTTTAGGAAAGAAATATAGTATTCTTTTTTAAACAGCCTCTCTTTCTTTTCTCTAAAGGATCCCTTTATATAGGGGTAATATTATCTACTTTATATAATAGTAAAAGAGTATAATTTTTTTATAATAGTATAGCTTAATTTATATATAGTAAAACCTTACTAGACTATATTTTAAGTTAAAAAATATATTTTTATTTTTAATACCTTTAATCTTCTATAGGCCTATCTATCCCCCTTTTTTCCTTTAGACTATAATCTTAGATTTAAGTAGAAGCTTAAGAACTTTATATATGGCTAATAGACTAGTAGTATAGATATAAAACTATTTAGGCCTAATATGTTCTATTAGTAGCCCGAATAGTTTTTCTTGGCAACTTTGAGGTTCCTTATAACTTATTATAGAACACTACTAATATTACTCTATAGTAACTTATAATAACCTACTATAACTTACATTATACTAAGTTACTATTTAATCTACTTTTTATATTGTGCAGCCTTTTAGCGCGGCTATAGTAGTCGCGCAAAGCTAAGGAGTCTTTCTTAGTAGTACAAACTTATAATAAGACTCTCTATAATATACAATATATTATCTACTATACTATACGTAGGTAATATATAGTATACTTATTATAATTCGCAGTAAAGTATACTATATCTTAAGTAGTACTTTATTTAATTTTTAGTTACTAAGTGCGTACTATTATAAAATAAAGTTAACCTGTTATTTTTGGCCTTATAGTAACCTATAATAAAATTACTCTAATTTACTATTAACACTATCTAAAAATAAGCCACTAAGAGTAATATCTAACTCTTCCTCTATCTTTTTATTTATCTAATAGGTTCTTGCGTTATGCCTAGACTCTTTGCACTTTCTATAGTAGTATTATATTAAGAAATCTGCCTCTTCCTTACTACTATCTTGCGCCCTTTTTAATAACTTTACCCTAATAAAAGGGCTTACTACTCCTAAATCTACTTTCTAAGCAAAGTCTAGCATTCTACCTTTCTAAATGCGCTTTCTTTTACGCGTTTTTCGCTTTATTAGAACCTTAATTTGCTTTTTAAGTTCCTTAATATAGGTCTCTTAAAGTACACTATAGTAGAGTATAAGTTTAGCACCTTTTATAAGCTATAAGTAGCTTAATTTAATATTAGGTAGAGACTAAATAAAAGAGTTACATACGAGCTTTAACTAGGATCTAAACTTAATAGTATTACTTAGAGTTCTAGCTTACTATAGTATATCTAGTAGGGTACTCTAAGGTAGAGTGTAAATATATATATTAAGGCAATCTACTACTACTAATATATGTAAAAGAATAAGCCTAAAGGCCTTAAAGGCTTTTTTATAGTTTTCTAGTATAAATATATTAAAAAACACGTTATAAAAGGCTAGTAGAAAGCCCTCTTTATTAATATAAAAAACGCGTTAGCGCGCTAAGTTCTATATGCGCTAGAAGTACTTTAGCTTTAGTAGCGCAAAATAGACCATATTAAGTAGCTAGAGAATACAAAATAAGTGCGCTAGTATATAGAGTATTAGAATCTTCTATTCTAGACAATAATCTATTAAATCCTAGGAGTAGTAGCTCTTATAGCTATTTAGAATAAGTAACCTCAATAACTCTACTATACGCAGTCTTGTATACGCGTTAAAGTGCTTTAACTACGCAACTCTAAGCTTGTTATTAGTCTAGCCAGTCTTAGAGACTAAAAGCTTCTAATTATAGGGGATACTAGTCTTCTTATACTACGCTAAGATATAGACTTATCCTTTATAAATAATAAAGGGCAAGGTAGTATACCTAATAGCGCAAATACTCTAAATTACTATAATTTACTTATAGTTATCTAGCTAAACAAGCATAAGTTAAGAATATTTTTCTAAACTAGTTATAATCTTTATTAAGCTAATAACTTCTATCTAGAAGCCTATTTTATTAAAGTTATAGATATCTTTATCTTACACTCTATACTTAGCTTTTGTATTCTCTACTAGCTAAAACTATATATTTATAATCTCTAGGTCTTTCTATTATATTCTCTATTTATTCTTCGCTTAATTAAAAGTTATTTTAAGCTTAGGTACGCGCTGTATAAAGCGCTAAGTCTAGTATTATTCTATAGGGTCTCTATACTACGCAGCTAGCAGTTTATTAGCTATATCTTCTACTTTACTTAGCTAGAGTACAAATTCTTACAAATCTAAGTTAAGGATATACTATATAAGCGTCTACTCTTTAGTTATAGTAAGCTTTGCCATGCCTAATTATATATCTGCTTAGGCGGTAATTCTATTAATTTAATTACTTAGTGTAGACTTTAGGATATTATATACTATAGTAGCACATTGTAGGCTTAAAATTTGCTTATTATAATAGGCGTAAAGGGCAAGATTAATTCTGCTATCTTAATTAGATAATAACGCGTTGTGTTATTAAGGTATTATAATTAATAGTGAAGTGTTGTAATCCTGGCAAAAACTATCTAATAGACTAATCTGTTTAGACTACTAATAAAATATATTATAGTATTATTAATAGTTTTAATAGCTATTTAGAGAATATTCTTCTTATTTATATAATTTTTTAGTTTAGCCTTAAAAATATTAAAGGCTTTATAAAGAGGTGCGTAAAAACACTTAACCTTTTTAATTACCCAATATACTTTTATAGCTATCTACCTATAAATTATACTAATAATTTTTATATAGTTTTTAAACTTATTAAATATATAGTTTATACCTAGGTTATATATAATATAGTTAGGTAGACCTTAGTAGATATTAATCTAGTATCTATAGAGGGCTTTCTACGCATCTTATATAGATATTAATTTCAAGAAAATTATAGCTAAAAATAATATATCTATATTTATAATATATAGTGTTTCTTTCGTTTTAATACGTATAATATTAATAATAATCTTATAGTTAAAGTAAGTGTTATTCTTAATAGCAAACGTAAAGTAATATAAAGTTTATTTATATAATTAATAGTAGTGGTAAAACTTTTAAATTTTATTTAGTATAGTAATATCTACTATATGGCTAGTATTAGTAAGCATCTTTTAGTATCTTTCTATATAGAGGTTCTCTTATACGTATACCTCTAGCTATACTTTACTAATAGTAGAAATCTTTACTATATCTATATTCTATAGTTTACCTTAGTATATTATATAGTATTAATCTTTAAGAAAAACCTATTTTGTATATTTCTTTAGCTTTATTTTATAAATATATTTGCTAGTTATATAGTAAAGATAAGTAGTAGTAGTTACGTAGAACACTTAGTTATTACTATTCTTATTATTTTTACTTTGTTTTTCTTTTTTATATAAAGTAAGTTTCTTATTATTATACCCTTCTATATTTTATATATAGAACTAAATAGTTTTATATAAAGGCGTTTTATTATTATACTTTTTATAAAGGGTAATATATTACCTTATTACACAGGTACGCTTATTACGCGAATAGTTAAAAGACTAATAACCTTTTCTATAGTGTAAAAAATACTTCTTTAGTCTTATATAAAGATTATTTAATAAGAATCTAAATTATAATAATAATAGTATAAATTATTTATAAAATCTTTATCTATAAGAGACTAGTAATCTCTTTTTTTATATAGAAAAGTTATATTTCTAATTAGTATAGTATATATTAGTCTTTTATAAGTGCTAATTAGATTAGTAATTAATTATACCCTAAATTAACGTATAGGGATTCGTAAATAGGGCTTTATAGGTAGGCTTAGAGGTAAATATAGCCTATTCTAGCTCTAGGTATCTATAGTATACTTATATAATAGTAGTATAAAGGGGAATTTCTTTAGTAAAATTTATACTTAATGCTTTTTATATAAGAGTAAGCCTATTAATTATTATCTCTAGAACTTTATATAGACTTTTATTAGATTTCTTGCGCTAGTATTATATAAAAGTTATTATAGTCTAGTTTATTTAATACTAGTTATAGTTAATAGTAATATTATAGTAATTATTAAGTGCTTTATATTAGTATTTTTATAATTATTTAGAGTAAATAGTATGTAGATAATACTATACTATATAGCTAGTAAGGATATTTAAAAAAATATTTAGGTATTAATTCTTATTAATATCTAAGAGTCTATATAGATCTATAAAAATTCTAGTTTTATTTACTAATATATTATATAAAGCTTTAGTATAATTATTATTCTTATTTTATACCTTTTAGAATTAGATTATCTTATTAGCTAGAACTCTTTTTAGAGGTAGGTTATGCTTAGGTAGAAGCTTATATAGGTTAGATTATAGTACGGGGTTTTTTTATATAACTAAGATGGTTTCTAATAAAAATATTATAATAATAGTAGTTATCCCTTCTATTATTATTAATATAGAAAAGCGTTTGAAAGTAGTGTTAATAAAAAGGGGTTTAGATTATAGTATAGGCTTAGTTTATATAGATTAGTATAGTGTCTATAATTTATATTTAACTAGTAATAGCTCTATTCTATATAGCGTTTAATAATTGCAAGTAGGTAGGTAAAATAGTAGTTAGGCACTTTATATAAAGAGTAGTAGTTTATTTAGTTATTTATATAACTAAATTTACTTTTAGTACTTATATAAAAGTTTTTTAAGATATTTATAGGAACCTATAGCTTTATAAGTGCCTATAGTAGTAGTAGCTTACTCTATTTAGATTTATATAATAGTTTAACTAGCTTAGGTAGAATTAGCCTTAGTGTCTATATATAAGAAGTTAAGTAGGCCAAAGAAGATAGTATTATATAACTAGTATTAGTATTATCTTAGTCTACTTTATATAGTTTACTAGTACCTATAGCTCTAGTATTTATTTTTAGTATAGTACCTTTTTTTGCTAGAACTATAATAAGCTCTCTTTTAAATATATAGCTTAACTTTAAAAAATAGTATTTCTTTTATCCTTTAAAGTCTTTCTAGAATAATTCTAAGAAAGCTATCCCTTTTTAGTATAATATATAATAATTAACGTGGTTTACTAGTATGTAACCTACACTAGTAAGCGCGCTACCTTTGCTAAGACCCTACTATCACTAATAATACTATTATAATATAACTATCTACTATGTTTTCTAAGCTATCTAATAAAGCTCGATTACTTATTGCTATTAGAGCTATTAAACAAGACCTAAATTTTATAGAGTGAGCAGTAGCAGAGCTGTATAATGTTAATCGCAGAACGCTTAATTAAAGACGCAATAGAACGACTACACAATGCAATAACCTACCTAAATTAAAGAATTTTACTCTCCTTAAGGAGCAGGCGCTTGTTAATTGTATAATCAAGCTAGATACGCGTAGATTTTCTTCTACAAATCTTATAATCCGCACAATGGCCAATTTACTATGTTTATAGAGAGGAAAGCTACCTATTAGTATTAACTAAACAGATAGGTTTATTAAGCGCAGATATAAAGTTAAAACGCGTTAGTCTTAGTTATACAATAACTAGAGGGTATAATAGAAAGATTCTAAGGTTATAAATGTGTAGTTTAAGCTTATAGAGGGTATTAAAGTTAAGTATGGCATTATAAATAAGAACACCTACAACTTTAATAAATCAGGCTTTCTAATAGGGGTTATAGGGTCTTAGCTTGTAGTTATAGTATTAGAGAGGCGTACAAAACCCAAATTAATATAGCTAGGCAACCGCTAGTAGATTATAGTAATCTAGGGTATCTACGCTACTAAATAGGCAATCCCTCTCTTTATTATCTATGCCGGCAAGCGTTATATCTCTACCTAGTACAAAGACGCGTTAATTCCTGGCAATTAGGTTATTGCTGTTAGTAAGAATAGCTAGACAAAT
This sequence comes from Laburnicola sp. JP_R_19, assembly GCA_031010545.1. Taxonomy (NCBI): domain Eukaryota; kingdom Fungi; phylum Ascomycota; class Dothideomycetes; order Pleosporales; family Didymosphaeriaceae; genus Laburnicola; species Laburnicola sp. JP_R_19. Next base: position 147,662 of record VOIT01000079.1, read on the forward strand.
AACAAGCTTAGTATTATATAGTTAAAACACTTTAATACGTATACAAAGAGACGCGCTAAAAGAATCTATTAGTTACTAGTTATTAATAGCTATAAGAGCTATAACTTAATTAAGTTCTAGAATTAATATAAGAAATATAAAATTATTACTCTCTATATGCCACTATATTTATTACACCTACTATAGCTATTAAATATAGGCTATTTCTCCCCACTAAAGAAGGCATATAGTGCTAAGATCTTAGGCTTAGCGTATTAGCTAATAACCTATATTACAAAGATTAAGTTCCTCCTAGCCTTTAAAACTGCGTTTTTAAAGGTTTTCTCTACAAAGATAATTAAGGCTAGTTTTTACAGTGCTAGGCTAGTTCTATTAAATCTAGAGGAGGTGTTATAGTATTTTAATATCTATATTCGTATATCTAGTCTGCCTATTAAAGAGCCTAATACCTAGGAGTCTAAAATACTAAGTCACCTACGCGAATTTAAGGCGCAATTAATACTAGTTTGTAAGAGAATTAGAGATTACTTTAATTTATTACTAACTTTAACTATACATGTGCTTAAGAAGCTTAAAAAAGGCGCTCTAAGTATAATACATAGTTAGGCACTAGTGTTAGATAAAATTATAGGCCTTTGCAAGATAATTAAGAAGACTATAAGGCAAAAATCGCGTAAAAGGAGGTATATCTAGTATTAGAGATTACTTATAGTAGTAGAGGGATCTTAGCTAGTTACTTCTAAGGACGCTAGTAGATAAAGAAGGATAAATAGTTATTAGGTACTAGTCGCGCTGCAATAGGGCTATTAACTTAATAGCGTTATAGTATCTATAGGTAATCTAGACACAATACGCAAACCTACTATGGAGTTAAAAAGAAAAAATCTAAATTAGATGTATTAACTTAGTATATATTTTTAAGTAGTATTATAACGCAGTCTAATAATAAATAAAATAGTTTGGTAGGGTCTTGGCAAAGATAGCGCGCTTACTAGTGTGGGTTACTTACTAGTAAACTACGTTAGTAATAGTATATACTAATTATAATTATATTTATAATAAAAAAAGTTTATTTACTAGATTAATTTTATTTTTCTAGTACTTAGATCCTATTTCCTTATATAGTATTGCCTCTAATATTTCTATCTTTTTAGTATACTTATTATATAATCTAGTATATTTAGGTATATTAGTATTATTTTATAATACAAAGGTAGTAAAGATAAGGGCTTTATATAAAGTAGTATTAGGGGTTGCTATTATATAACTAGTTTATTTAATAGGTTAGTTATATAGAGAATTACACTTTATTAGTATTTATTATTATCTAACTATATATTTATATAGTTACTAGTAATATACTTAGTGCACTATTTTCTCTACAATCTTATATAGTAGTAATATCTACTTACTAACTTATTAAAAGAGTTAATTTACTATCTTTATAAATAAGAATAAGTTTTATATATCTTATATAATTACTTCTTTTATTTTATATAGTAGTAATATTTACTTACTAACTTTATACAGGTTTAATCTACTATTCTCTTATATATAAAGAATAGAGTATAATAAAATAAATTATATAGCTAATAATAACTTATATAATCTATTTTTACTCTTACTAATTTATAGTTAAGAATTAGTTATTTACTAATTAGTATTAAATAGATACTTTATAGCTAGCTATATAAATATTAATATCTAATACTCTATATTAGTAAGTGTAAAGAGTATATAGAATAATTATAAAAAAAAAGAAAATAATATAATAGATAACTTAGTATTAATTACTTATCTTTACAAAGGGTGTAGATAGAAAGAAGACAATTCTATAGTATATAGGCTATAGTATATAGGCATTACGTAATCCTTATATAATACTATTATATAGTAATATTAAAATCTTAATATTCTTAGGTACTCTTACCTATATAGTATATAGATATATTATCTATTATATCTTATATAATAATACTAACTATACTATAAAATATAGTCGTATTATAGCTAAATAGTCTAACTAGGTCCTATACTATTACGCTATTAGAAATAGAGTCTTATATTTTATAGAAAGTGTATTATTATTAGGGATTGCCGCCTATTAGCCTATTGGACCTCTGCTTAGCCTAACGTTAATCCGGCTCTGTGCGCTAGTCCCAATTAGGTGGTACTAGCGTACTCTTAAGGCTACTACTACACAGACAGTATACGGCATCTAGCATTCTTATTATAGTAATTTAACCTATTTAATAATTAAGCCTAATTGCTTCCTTATAATTATATTAATAAGTTCTATTTTAACTATAAGTATATAGACTATATAAATTAATTTTATTAAAATCTATAAACTACCTATAATTTATATATGCACTCTTTAATTTCTTACGCCTAAGAATAAGTAAGTCTAATAATAATAGTGTGTACACATAGAGTTAAATAAATAAACTTAATAGTAGGCGTAATTATAATTCTAAGTCTATTATACACAAAGTATACTATAATTATTAGAATTACTTATACACACTATAAATAAATACTTATATAGAATATATAGTAGCTATTTTAAACTCTAATATATCTTAAATTACCTAGCTGGAGTGTTATAGTTAGTATTACTAAAGTAGTATACTTATCTTAATTAAACTAGTAGTATCTATACTACTACTATTCTAAAAATATCTAAATATTAGATATACTAGTATAGAATAAAGACGCTAATTTAATTCTAATAAAAATAAAAGCTAAATATACTATAATTAAATTTTTAGTAAATAGTATTACTTTTTTTAGCAAATAGTGTCCTATAACTTAAATACTATATAAGAATTTTTATACTATAAGACTAAAAAAGTAGTATATTTATCTTATATTAGAGAAAGAGAGTTCTAGATACTAAAATCTAGATTCTAAATATACTTCTTTATATTCTTTATAGAACACTTTAAAGTATAGTTTAGATTAAGGGCTTAAAGAGTTTATTTTTATACCTATAAAGCACTTATTATATATAATATATAAATAACTATAGTTTATTTTATAACTAAGGGGCTTTTATTAAAAATATTATAATAATAGTAGTTATTTCTTTTACTATTATAAATATAGAAAAGTTTTTTAAGGTAATATTAATAAAAAGAGGTTAGCGTGTTATAAATAAGCTTAGCGCGCCTACTTTAACTAAAAAAAAAATTTATATATAAAATATAGTAAGGCTATATTAATATACTAGTTTAAAATTAGAGGAGAAGAGAAATAAAATAATAGTGCTTGTGCTATAACTAGTATAATACTATAACTATTATTTTCTCTACTATTATTTATAAAATTGCGAGTAATAGCTATATTAGTAAGTTTGTGCTATTATAAAATATATACTAAGTAGAAGCTTATATATTATAGGTATACAAATCTTAACACTTTATCTCTATATTAAAGTTAACCTTAAGCAGACTTCTACTACTATTATACTATTTTCTACTATCTATCTAAACCCTAATACTAAAGACGCTATTAATACTGCCTAAAAGTATACTCTAAAAATCTATTTACTTACTACTATTACTAGGTCCTATACTAGAATATTGCTTTATTTATAAGATTATTAATAAAAAGTAAGTATACTTTACTTTATATAAGATAGTTCTAGTATACTAGTTAGGCTAATAATAAATTAGTAACTATAGGTGTTATAATAGATATATAGGGTTACTACTATAGTTTTTTATATTACTATAGCTTAGAATAGTGGTATTAAAGGGCAAGATTAAGAGAAAAAAAAGGTATTTATTAATAAGTTACTAAAGAAAAAAAGTGTTGCGTAGATATATTATATTCTTATAGTTATTATAGTATTAAATAAGCATAATATATAAGTGCACTAGAGTAGTAGCGCGCTTATAGTATAATTACTAATAATAGTAATAATAAATTAAAAAGTTAGTTTTCTATATACACTATAAGTAACTTTTAATAGGTATTAGAGTGCTTATAAATAGTAGGGCGAGTGTATAGTTTATAAACTATTATTAACTATTATTATATTAGTAGAGACTTACTAAACTATATTTTTAAGCGCTAGACTAGAGCGGCCTTTTTATCCTAACCTACACAGGCTTAAATAAAAAAAATATAGTTAAAAAGAGTAATTAACACTAAATAAATAATGCGACTATAAGTAAATATATAAATATACTTTATTTAAGTGCGCCCTATATTATTTTAGAATTACTATAGCTTACTATGTTTAAGTAGTAATTATAATTTCTTTTACTATACTCTATATTAATCCTAAATCGCTATAAGTTATTATGTTCTAGTAATAGTTATAATCTCTCCTAAATACGTATACATTTAATTCTAAATTACTATAACTTATTATATTATAGTACTAGTTATAACTTTTTTTACTACGCCCTATACAAATTCTAAATTACTATAACTTACTATATTCTAGTAATAGTTATAATCTCCTCTAAATACGCATATATTTAATTTTAAATTACTATAGCTTCTTCTACTACGCCTTATATTAATTCTAAATCGCTATAACTTACTACGTCCTAGTAGTAGTTATAATTCTATCTAAATACGCGTGTGTTTAATTCTAAATTACTATAACTTACTATGTCCTAGTAATAGTTATATTTTACTTTAACTACGCATATTATTAAATTTGTTTAGTTAACTATTATAGCTACCTTTTTATATTAAGTAGCCTCTATTAGCCTTTATATTAGTCTTATTCTATCTTAACGCCTTGCGATATATTAGTATCTAGGTTAATACCTCTACTAAAATTCTTACCTTTACTTATACCTATTATATCCTTTATAATAACTATATTTATTTTCCTTAAAAACTACTTATACTCTGTTACCCTTATATTAACTTAGCTATACTTATTATAAAGTAAATATGTGTTTATAACTAACTTCTTTTACTCTAGCTAGACTAATTATTAGATTAACTATCTAAACTTTATAATCTTAAGCACTAGTAATTTAATAATAATATAGTTTACACTTATAAAATTAACACCCTTTATATATAGGTTAATACTTATTATAATAACTTTTAATAAGCTATTAATACTATTAAATACGTTAATAATTATCCTTTACTTAGAAAGGATTATTATACTATAGATAAGGGCAATACACGCCTTATTCTTTACAATTTAGTTAATATTTTAGAACTTCTTAGTAGTGTGTACTAGACTCTTAAGGAGCTTTTATATACTTTATAACTATTAGTATAGTAAATAATTATAATTTATAATATATATAATAGCATAAAGTAATATTATAATTAGTATCTTTATTCTAATAAGGATTTTATTTAGTCTTAACCGAGACCCATAGTTAAATTTTTCGATTTTGAAAATAACGCGGTTATAGGTAATTACTGCCTATAGCCAGTTTAGCAGCATTTAAACGTTATTTAACTACTTAGTACCTCTCTTATTACACTCCCTTAGCTTCTAAAGAAACTTATTAAGCTAGCGTACAAGGATCCTGATCACCCGGTGTTTCTGATCACTCTACCAAAACGCGACACCTGCACAAAACGCGCGATATCTCAGCAACGCTGCTTATAATTGCCATTGACTACACATAGATTCAAGCGCTGCAGCTGCTGTAGCTATAGCAGCTGTTTCTGAGGTGCTTGATATAGTAGATCTACGTGGTTGGACTGCTGAAGCCTCAGCTGCGCGCATAGCCTCCCTAATACTCTCTACCTCTGCAAAGCGTTGATTTGGGTCTACTCGAACGCGCTTACGCTGACGCTGAGAGGTAGATATCTCTAGCTGCTGCTCAAGGCGTCTTTTCTCTGCTTCTAGGCCTGCAGCTCTAGTATTTGCAGCTGCTAGAGCCTTACCTGCTTTCTGTAGGAGCAGCCGGGTCGTACGACCTAGATTCTCAACGCTCTGGACGCTGCGCTGCGCTATATAGAGATCGTGAGGGCCCTGGGGAGTCGAGAGGAAGCTCTGGAGCTGCTGCTGAGGCTGCTGCTGACGTGTAGGCGTAGTAGGCCTCTGAGAGACCTGCGACGAGCTGAGCACGTGATTGATGTTGAATGGGCAGATACCAGATGCCTGCCAGCCAGCTCGAATCACACGCTCTGTGAAGCCTTCCTCCCTAGCTTGATGATAGCAGGTGATAAAGCGCTCCATCTTGACAGGCGCAGCGTCGTCGAGTGATGCGAGCTCCTGGATCTGACGTCTGTAACTAGACTTGATTACAGAGAAAGGAGCAAGATCTAGAGGCTGTAGGACGTGTGAGGAGTGCGCAGGTAGGTATAAGAGCTCGATTCGATGCTGCTTGCAGAGCCAAAGGAAGTCTATATCAATATGGCTGCCGTGACCGTCGAGGATAAGAAGGCGGTACTGGCCATCACCTATAGCCGTCTCAGGTATGAATATACGCTGTAGCCACTCAACACCTATCGCTTTCGACGTCCATCCGTTCTCAGAGGTTGTATAGAGCCAGCTAGGCACGGATTTAGCTGGGAACCAGGTAGTCTGTAGGCTCTGGCCTTTGAAGATAACTGCGCAGCGTAGTTTCTGCCCTGTCGCGATACGCACTCAATTATAGAGACCCACTCGCGATTCTCTGGAGACCGAATGTAAGCCTTCTTTTTCTGACTACTAGAGAGTACTCTAGTGTTTGTACATACTCCTAGAGCAACGCCAGTCTCATCCATATTGTATGTATTCTCCGCCTGTATGTTGAGCCGCTGTCGAGTCTGCTCATAGCGCTCTAGGAACGCGCGCAACTGCTCTGGAGTCGCTGCATCAGCTCTCTGAGCCTCTAGCTTTCTGCCGACTACAGAGGCGATACGTGGCTGGCGCTTGATAAAGTGGTATAGCAGTGCTTGCCAACAGGACGATCGTCGCCGTTCATACGTAGGATTCGATTGGCCATTTCTCGCGCGCGAGCGTGTGAGGGAGGGCAGGCGCGCGCGTCTTCTTCAAGGATCCATTCTACTAGAAAGTCCTCCTGTCGAGGAGTTAATCGCTGCTGGTGCTGGTGACTGAGCGAGCTCGTTGTTACGCCACGGAGTCGCATCGATAGCGTAGACTGGGAGATGCCGTACGCCTTTGCAGCTGCACGCTGACTTGTATAAAGACCTGCAGCGAAATCGCGAATAGCGGATTGTATAGCATGCTCGCGGGCGTCCATATTGATGAGCGTTGTAGAGAGATATCGCGTGTTTTGTTCAGGTGTCGCGTTTTGATGGGGTGATCAGAAACACCGGGTGATCAGGATCCTTGTACGCTAGCTTATTATCTATAGTATTAAGTAGTCTTATTAGGTTTCTTCTCTACTATATAATATATCCTAGATTTGCCTTAGTCTATTAAGTAGTCCCTATACACATTATTAATACGTACACAACCTAACCTAATAAATAGTAGTATAGACTATATATATATATATATTATATAGTAATCTAGTATAAGTAACTTAACTAGAAGCTTATTACTATTAGCTATCTTAAGGTTAAGCTTTTTTTAGCAATAATTATAAGCTTATTAATTAAGTTTTAGAGATATAAAAAGAGGTCTATAGTAGATTAGGCATACTTAAAGTTAAACTTTGCTTTGTAGCGTAGTTATATCTTTATCTTATTTAATTTAGCTATAGTTATTAGTTATAGCGGTGCGCAAGATAGTAGCGGGATTAGGCTCTCTTTATATAGGCAATAAGCACTCTAACCTTATTACTACCTATATAGGCAAGATAAGTTACTACTTAATAATAGTTCTAAAGTATAGTTAAGTTAACCCTGTCTATATACGTAATAGTCTTGTGGGGTGCTATATAATAAGCGTAATATTAACTTAGTTACGTATATTTATATAGTATTTATTCTATAGAGCTAGCATATAGAAAAATAAGCTATAGCTAGATTTTCTTTTGTGCTATAGTATAGTTGCGGGATATAGCTTTGTTCACAAAAAAGGATTTTATTTTAGTATAGCTTTTTATTAGTATTAAGCGTAGAACGCATACTTTTTCTTAATATTTTAATCTTATAAAGATATTATCGTAGGTATGCCTACTTTAAATTGCTCTAAATAGCCTTGCTAAAATTAGTAAATAAGGATAATACTTAAAGGTTACTATATATATTATATAGTTAGTTAGAATACGTATCTATACTATACTTATTATAGAACTTAATAAGTAATAGCGCTATGCCTATAATATATAGGTTATAATAGAATTTTAATATACTAATATTAATTATTCATCTTTTCTATTTTACTCTACACTTTTTCTTTTCTTATTATATTTCCTACATAGTATTTTATATTATATCCCTACTAGTCGAGCTACACTTTATTAGAATATTATTCTATATAAGTTTTATATTTAATATTTTTAGTACAGGCTTTTTATCGAGCCTTAGAGTATACTTATTTTGTTTAATTAATAGCCTCTATATAACATTTACTATAATTTTACTATAGCTAAGAAACTTAGGGTCTTTAAGTATAATATACTTATTTCTAGTCTTTTTTTACTTTATAGACAGTTTGTATAGTGCCTTTTTAGATTATATTAAATATTAATATAATTCTCTTATATAGCTATAGAGGAGATTTTGCCCCTTTTTTAAGCTATTTTAATAAAGCTTCTACTTATTTGCGCTTTTAAAATTATAAAACCTTTTTAGTATTATAGTTACTAAGACTTCTAAGCTAGAAAGTAAGTGAAATAGTTTGGAATAATTTAAGGTCTATTTTCTCTTCGTATTCTAGATATAATCTAATACATACTAGAATGCCTATTATCTACTTTTTCTTTTATAGTTTAGTGTTTATAGAGTATACTTAATATCTATAATTATATTAAATATACATTATATTTTTTATTCTAGAATATATTGCCTATATCTATAAGCTTCTTAGGTATTTCTATGTTAATTTTCTCTATCCTAATAATTAGGACTATTCTTCTATTTTATAAGTTAATTAGATATAGCGTAAGTAAAATATATATTCTTTAGGCTTTAAGACTTACTATCTAGTATATTATATTCGCAGGAATAGCTTCTAGGTTTAGACTAGATATTTTCTTAACTAGGTCTATATATTTATATATAAACCTATTCTTATATAAGATTATATTATATGCCTACTATAGTATATTAATATCTTTATTTCTATTAGCTATATTACTACACTATAGTATTCTATAAATACTTAGTAGCTCTTTATTTATTAACGCCTAAAAAAGTGTTAAATTAACTAGTAGCTCTATTTTATATACCTAGAAACTATTAAGCATACTATAAATCTATTTCTATTCCTTTTCTACCTATATATAATATTTATTAACTTTTATAAATATTATTCTTAGAGCTTATTCTTTATTACGCGCCTTATTAGTTTGTGTTTAATAATAAGTTTAAATAGTAGTTTAGGAAAAGTTATTATTAGCACTTAGTATAGCATACTTAATATAATATTTGCTTAGTTACTACTAGTGTTTATAACTATTATAAGCTAGCTATATTTAGATAGTATTTAGTAGTTATATATCTAAGAATTAATTAAGTAATGATATAGTAGTAGGTGTTAGTCCTAGCTTAGGTATAGACTTACTATTTCTTTAGCTAGGTAGGGCTCCTCTATTTCTTATTCTTATATAAAGTTAATAACCTAGATTATAAGCGAGTCGCCCACCTCGTCAACTTTCTACGACGCGTCACCTACAAACTACAATGGCTCAACCAACTTCTACTCAATTGCCCTGCAACGAAGCAGATATCTACCTTGCTATCCTAGCTATTAATCAGAACCAAATTCAGACTGTACGAGAGGCTGTACGGGCTTATAATGTCCCCCGGTCAACGCTGCGCGACCGACGCGCCGGGAAGCCTGCGCGACGCGATTGCCAGCCCAACTCAAGAAAGCTTACCAAGCTAGAAGAGGAGGTGATTATCGAGTATATACTTGATCTAGATTCGCGAGGGTTTGCGCCTACTCTAGAAGCTGTGCGGAATATGGCGGATAAGTTGCTCGCTGAGCGCGGCAGTGGCCAGGTCGGTCAACAGTGGCCTAGAAACTTTGTCAAGCGAACAGACAGCCTTACTACGCTGTTTAATCGACCGTACGACCACTAGAGAGCGCTCTGCGAGGATCCAGAAGCTATACAACGCTGGTTTAACCTCGTAGCGCGTACGAAGGCCACCTACGGTATCCACGACGAGGACACCTTCAACTTCGACGAGACTGGCTTTCTAATGGGCAAGATATCCTCCCAGCTAGTTGTCACAGGATCAGAGAGACGTAGCCGGCCAAAAGCAATCCAGCCAGGTAATCGCGAATGGGTCACAGTGATCCATGGAATCAACGCTGCCGGGTGGGCAATCCCGCCCTTCGTCATTTTCGCTGGCCAGTATCACCTCTCTGCCTGGCATGAGGGCGAGGATATACCAGGCGACTGGACTATCAGGCTTAGCGACAACAGTTGGACTACCAACAAGCTTAGTATTGCCTGGCTACAGCACTTTATCAAGCATATAGCAGCGCGTAGGGTAGGCGCGCGCTAGCTGCTTATACTTAACGGCTATGAGAGCCACAAGTCGCTTAAATTCCAAGAAATCTGCAAGGATAACAATATCTATACTCTCTGTATGCCGCCACATTCGTCGCACCTCCTGCAGCCGCTAGACGTTGGCTGTTTCTCGCCATTAAAGCGGGCGTACGGGTGCCAAGTGTCGAGCCTGATACGCGACTATATCAACTATATCACCAAGCTTGAGTTCCTACCTGCCTTCCGCGCCGCCTACGACTAGTTAATTACAAAGGAGAATATCTGCGCAAGCTTTTAGGGCGCTGGACTAGCCCCACATAATCTAGAGGTAGTGATCTTGAAGCTTGATGTTAAGCTAAGGACGCTGTTGCCAGCAACCCTACTAGAGGCTGTGTGGGAGGCTAAAACACTTAGCAATGTGCGCAAACTAGAGGCTTAATTAACGTTAATTCGCGAGCAGATTCGCGCGCATAAGAGCTCGTCACCTGCTTCTATTATTGAGAGGCTTAATTAGCTAGAAAGAGGCTCTTCTAAAGCAATGCATTAAATGGCGCTTATGCGCGAGCGAATCTTAAGCCTTAAGAGAGCAAATAAGTCGGGTGGGGTAGTTTCCGACACCCCGCAAAATTTCGCCGCTGCCACCACTTGGGTTGCGAATATGCTCACAACTTTATCAAATAGATTTATAAAAATATAAAAAAATTGTATTCAAAGTATTTAATCGCTTTCTTTATCTATGCTTAAATCACAATCAAGATATTGTTGTGTTCGTCGTCGTTCTCGCGCCGAACGTCAAACTAATAGCTGCTCCGCTTCCTCTTCAGAGCTACTTTCCTCCTCTACGATAATAACCTTCTGCGATACGTTTCTCACTTTGCGAACACGTTAAGAGGGCACCTAATTAGCCTACAAGAGAACCTCTGCAAGACTTGCGAAGCGTTCGTTTAGATTAATTGCGACTTTGCGGCGTTTTAGCGGATTTGCTTAATTAACCTACTCGCGCAAGGAAGCAATCTTATGATTTTTTGTGGTGACCTCTATTAAGGTACGGTCAAATGCCTTGGCGGTAAGCTGAACACATCGTCGTGTAGTTAGTGAGAAGCTCTTTTTAGAAAATAGCTTTACAACATCGCTGCCACGTTTTGGCGTCCTGATATCCTTAGTAGAAGAGGGTGGTGTTAACAGCCGTTCGCGCACTACTACCCAGCGAGAACCTAAGGGCTTCCTTACATTCTTAGGGTACAGCCCTGTTGCTTTCCACCCAAATCGGACACACTGCTCTCGAAGGCCGATTTTACACGCTTCTGCATAAAATTTGAGAAACTTGGCCTTCCTAAGCTTCGTTGCATCTGTCTTAGCCCTATACTTGCTAACAAAGCGCTGATACGCTACCTTTAGGCTAGAGAAACAACTAAGATCTAAAGGCTGGAGTATATGTGAAGTATAGGCAGGGATAAAAAGCAAGTAGACATTATTTATGTAATATGCAGTTATAAATTCGTCTAAGGTATGACTGCTATGGCCGTCAACAATGAGCAACTGTGTCTTAGACGGATCGTCAGGCTTAGTCTAGGGCAAGAACACCTTCTCTAGCTACTTAATAGCAATATTATTACTTGTCTACCTATTTTGCGAGAAGGTAATATGCCAGCGAGGATGTTAAGTTAAAAACTCCTTCTTAAACCACTGCTCCTAGATGCTCTTAGCTTTAAAGATGACTAAAGGTTTAAGAACGACGCTAAGCGTAGAGATACACTCTACTATAGAGGTCTAAGTATAGGCATTTATTGTCTTAACTGGTATAGCATTAGGGTTCTCTTGCGAGGAGCCTATGATAAGCCTATTAACTCCCTGGCCCTCTATGATACCGCCCTCGTCGGCGTTGTACCTGTGTTGGGAGGGAATCCAGGTCACGGTCTTGTATAGGTCGAATATTTGCCTGATACTTTTAGGAGTGGCCGCATTTATGTGTTCCTAGCTAGTCTGGCGGCCTAACTTTGACTTGATGGCTGGGCGGCGTCTTATGAATTGACTAGTCCACTCCTTCCCTAGGTTCTTGTGGTCACCCTCTCGCTTGAGAACGGCCGTTGCGATGGCTTGCACTTGCGTATGGGTTGGCGCGTAACTAAGGGCTTCTTGATGGAGAATCTAGCGCTCTATATGCTCTTCTTGAATAACTGAAAGCTGCTGTGCACTGTTGTGGGCATGTAGGTGGGGTTGGGCACTATTAAAGCGGCCGCGAAGAGTGTTGCGTGGTACCCTATGTTGAGTAGCAGTAGTAGCTAAAGCGACCCTAGATTTAAGGTTTGTAAGTGTATTCTAGACATCTCCTTCTGTATAACTAGCCATTTAAAGTTAGAGAAAACGATGCAAAAGGAAAAATTGAAATTGATGAAGAATTGAGGTTGTAAGAATTATTTTTCGGTCAGCGTGTATGGTGGGGGAGCGCGATTGCGGGGCTGTCGGAAACTACCCGGTGTCGGAAACTACCCCACCCGACTTAAGGCTGCTATAACGCGCAAGAATTGCAAAAAGAAGCAGATCTAGAAGTAAGGCACTCTATTAAAGGTAGAGGGAGAGGATATTATTACTCAAAGGGCTGTTAAACAGCAACTTAAGGGAGAAACGCGTCAAGGCAAGGCGCGATTGGGTACGAGCCGGCAGGCCTTAGCGCGCTGCGGTCGCTGCAGAGAGACTGGCCATAACTCACGAACGTGTGAAAAGCGTACTGTAGATACTACTTGAACTAGGACAGCTCTTATATTAATATTATTTTATTGCGTTGTGGATGTACAGGCTATAAAAGGCTGAGAGAGTTGACAAGGTGGGCGACTCGCTTGTAAGGGCGACTCGCTTAACGTGTCTGTGCGCGTGCCGAGCCACTTCGCGTGACGAGCCACCCAACACCAAAACGCTAAATAATCGCCTGAATTTGACGCGTCATAACTCCACTAATATGGGGGCAATTGAGGATGCAATTGCAGCTATTAAATCTTTAAATCTAGGGGAATTATTTTCGTACAGAAATATTGCTGCCACCTACGGTATAGATCGAACTACGTTATCCCAAAGACACAAGCGCGTTCAGGCACCAAATAAAGCTAAGAATATTAACTAGCAGAAACTTAACCCACAGCAAGAGCAGGAGCTTATAAAATATATTAAAGGACTTATAAAGAGACATATACCACCTACTAGGGAGATAGTACGAAATTTCGCCTCTATAGTAGCCAAGGAGGTAGTTAGCGAGAGCTGGGTTACCCGCTTTATTAACTAACACAGCATTCATCTTATCTCGCAATAGACAGTTGGTATGGACAGCAATCGCCACAAAGCTAATTTAGGGGATAAATATTGCCTCTACTTTTAGCTCCTACATAATAAGATTAATTAATATCAAATAGATCCTCGTCATACCTATAATATAGATGAGAAAGGCTTTATAATTAGTGTTGTTGGCAGATTAAAGAGAATATTCAGCCAACAAATGTGGGAGAAGAACGAGGTTAGGGCATTACTCTAGGATGAAAACCGCGCGTGGATCACGCTCCTAGCATATATATGCGCTGATAGATCTGCTCTGCCTCCTAGTCTGATCTATAAAGCTGCTAACAAAGGCATCTAATCAGCCTAGGTAGAAGATATTAAGGCAGGAGAACATAAAGTCTTTATCACCTTATTACCCTCTAGCTGGACAAACAACAATATTAGTCTTGCCTGGCTTGAATAGGTATTTAATCGCTGTACAAAAGAGGAGACTTAACGAGCATATTGGCTCCTAATCCTAGACGGCCATAGATCCTATATTACAATGGATTTTATTGACTACTGTGATAAGCATAGGATCCTACTTGCTATCCTACCTCCTCATTTAACTTATACGCTTTAGCCACTTAACGTTGCAATATTCAAGCCTCTATCAACTGCCTACTTAGCCAAGCTCTTGAAATACCTCAACGCAGGCCAAGGCCTAGTTTCTATTAAGAAGGGCAATTTCTTCCCACTATTCTAGAAGGCATAGCAGGCCTCCTTTAAGGAATTAACAATCCTTAGCTCTTTTAGAGCAACAGGCATATCCCCACCTAATCCTAATCCAATCCTCGATAGATTTACTAGATCTTAAGAATCAAGAGAAAGCTCCTCATCCCTACTAAGCGATTATAATTGGAGAAAGGTGGATAGGCTCGTACGCTCTGCAGTTAAGGATCAAAGTAGTAAGGATACGCAGAAGCTTCGTCAATCGCTCCACTATCTATCTGTTCAAAATAAGCTACTCTACTACGATATTAATAGGCTTAGGGAGGCACTGTCTACAAAGCAGAAGCGTAAGAAGAAGGGCAAAGCTCTAGATCTCCAACAGCGCAAGGAGTATCACAGTAGGTCAGTGTTCTAGTCACCTAGGAAGGTAAGAGAGGCACGTGTCTGTTAATCTATCAAGGAGCAGGAGGATAAGGAGCAGCAGCTTTAAAAAGCAGAGACAGTAGAGCTAAAGAAGGCAGCTAGACTATATAAGGAGAAAATCTAGCAGGAAAAGCGTGCTGCGCGAGAGGTAGCAAAGGAGGCAAGAGAGAAGGAGAGAGCTAAAAAGGCAGCTTAGCGCGCTGCCTAGAAGTCTGCCCACAACGCAAAAAAAGCTCTACAGTCATCTAAAAAGGGTAAGAGGAAGGCCTCTTAACTATCTCTACAGAGCAGAAAACGTCAGAAACGTGTTGTTAATGCTTCAGATGTTAAGGAGTCCTTAGAGGGCGCATCTGCTGCCCCAACTGTCTCTACACGTCGCAGCCGCATCGTCAAGCTTCTAAACAGATATAAATAGTGCAAATTGATCGCAAGGATCTATTTAGTGCCCCTCTAGAAAATCCTGTAATAATATTAATCGTGGGTGGCTCTATAGCTTCATTTTTGCATAAGCTGTATTGGTGTTGGGTAGCTCGTCACGCGAAGTGGCTCGGCACGCGCACAGACACGTTATAATCTAGGTTAATATAAGAAACTATAGTAGAAACCCTACGCGTCTATTATAGCGCCTATAGTTACTACAGTCAACTCTCGTTATAACGATGTCCGTTTTAGCGATATCCTCGATATAGCGATATTTTTCGCTTGCACGGATTCAACTCCACACAATCTACCCCTGTATCCGATATTCAATATCTAATACCACTTCAGCGCCAAGTATCGTTATAGAAGCTATGGGCCGCAAGGGGATATCCAATCATGAGAGGAAGGCTCTCCGCGCCTGGGCCTTCTCTCAGCAACCACAGCCACGACAGAAAGCTATCATCGCATGGTTTGAAGCTGAATTTGGCAGAAAGCTCTCCCAATCAACTGTATCTGAGTCTCTCGACGATCGCTTTCGACACCTCGACGCCCTACCTGCCTCCGCCTCCGGTACATCCATATCCGATACAGCCTACCGCTCACGAGCGGCTGCCTGGCCTCTGCTTGAGTCTATCCTGTATGAGTGGCAGCAGGGAATACAAGTGCGAGGGGACTAGTATCAGGCGATATACTTGCTGAGAAAGCTCGAGAGATCTGGCGTCAGATTCCAGCCTACCAGGGCCAGGCTATTCCTGAGTTCTCGTCTGGCTGGGTATCAAAATTCAAGCAGCGATATAGGATAGCAGAGGTTACACAGCACGGCGAGCAGAGCTCTGTACCAACGCAAACAGCAGCCGAGATGGTAGATGTACAGAACATCTGCATCCGATACCCAGACAGCGATATATTCAACATGGACGAGACTGGGCTATACTGGAGGTGGGCAATATCAAGAGGGCTAGCTACTGCCTCAATGCCTGGTGTTAAGAAAGATAAAGCTAGGGTATCTATCATGCTCTGCTGCAACGCTACTGGTACTGAGCGCGTAGCACCATGGGTGATAGGAAAGTCAAAACAGCCTCGAGCTTTGCGAGGAGTTAATATATTAGCTATTGGCTGTGTCTGGGGGGCCTCTAAGAAGGGCTGGGTAAACACATCTATCATGGCTGAGTGGCTTGCTGCATTCTATAGCTATATTGGCTCAAGGAAGGTTGTTCTTCTCATGGACAACTACTCGGCCCATCTTTCTGGCCTTCAACAATCGCCGCCTCCGTCCAATATCGCGATCCAGCTCTTACCAAAGAACTCAACAAGCATGTATCAGCCTCTTGATCAGGGTATCATCCAGAACTTCAAGACCTACTACCGGAGGCAGTGGCTAGCGTTCACGGTTAAACACTACAACCTTGGCCTTGATCCATTCAAATTCATGACGATTCTCTATACGCTCCACTGGATAGCTGAATCATGGCTGCTCGATATTAAGGATACTACTATCCTACACTGCTACATCAAGAGCACGTGCATCCCGAAGAGGTGGCTAGATCCTAGCTCTGGACTTGATAGAGAGGAGCCAATAGAGAGTCTATATCAGGCTGCTGCCCAGGCTGGCCAGATCCAGGATCCTATGGCTATAGAGAACTTTCTCAATCCAGTAGATGAGGATTTAGAGGAGGAAGAGGAGGATACATCCCTACAGGATATCGTAGTTGCTCAGCTAGGGCTTGTTCAAGGATTAGAGGAAGAGGAGGAGGTGCTACCTCCTCCTGCTCCAAGCGCTGCAGAGGCTCTTCAGGCTGTACAGGTTCTACTCTGCTATCAGGAGTATCAGGAGACTGCAAAGTATGAGGATATATCCTATATGAAGCGGCTAGAGAGGTCGTTGAAAGCTCAGTCAATCAGAAGTATGAGGCAGTCAACAATTTCGGAGTGGCTGCAAGTCCGCCAAGACTAGCTTAATAATCATCGATTAAACGATATTTCGATATAACGATAGAATTTGCTGTGCACGGATTAATCGTTATAACGAGAGTTGACTGTAGTTTGGTGGCCCCTATGTAAGCTACTAGGTTAGAGTGGTCTAGTAGCGCGCATTTAAAGCCTCGTCGTCTGACGAATCACCTGCCTCCGAATTAGAGTAGTAGGCAATACCAAGTTTAGTCAAATCAAGATCGTCTACTGCTTGTACATTCGCTTGTGTAGCTGTCTTCTTAAATAGTTGCAGCAGCTCAAGTGTTTGTTCTCCGTCTTACCACATCGAAAACAGGCGTTGTGCTGAATGCACCACGTCTTGTCGTGACTGTGGAGGGGCGAGAAGGGAACAGCGGGTCCGGAGCGGGGCGTTGGTTGTTCAGCTGCCGTGTACGAGGGCTTTAATCCAGAGGGTGATGCCTTGTAAGGGGTCCTCGTACGCGCCTGAAACGGGTTTGTCGTGTTGTTGTCGCGGAGAGTACGGCTGGCGGCGGTTATCTGGCGTTTAATCGCTAGGTAGTCAACGTTAGAGTCTTCTATCTCTTTCTAAAGCATTAACTTAAGACTCTTAGTTAACTTAAGTCGTAATTCGTTCTTCTAGGTTTTTGCGTCTAGTCTACCTTTCCTAGCTAGGCTCTTAAAAGCCTGCAGGAACGTCTAGGCGTCTATTTTATTAGAGAGGAAGAGCTTATAAAACTTCTTATATACCTGCTAGGGAGCGAAGGGGTTGCAGTAAGTCTCTTCTAGAAATTTAAAAAGTGCTTTAGGTCTATAGTCTTCTTAGAGGGCCTAATTTGTTCAACGCTAATTTCGCGCTGCCTCTTAAGGCGCGCCTCTAAGGCGGCTAAGGATAGCTTCTACTTAGTTATCTTAATTGTCCTTATTATTATTGCTTTAGTAATAGTCTGTGTTTACGCAGATTTTGTTGCGCATATCCTCTAGCCAATCTTTAATGCTAGGGCTAGGTTGACCTTTTCTATAGTACTTGTTAACGTCGGGTAGCTTCGCGGAGCGTCCTGGCTTAGACACACTAGAGGGGGCGGCGGAAGCGTGTCTGCCCCAGGGCACGTCCATCTAGGCGCCGTTGGCGAGCTTGGTTTGCACGTATCTAGGGACTGGGGAGTAGCGAAGGGTGTCCTCCTGTTGTGGAGTGGGCACCGCGAGCTGGGGCAGATTTCGTGGTGCACGTTGGGGCGCGGCTGGGCGGGATGAGCTCCGCTCGGCCGCCTGAGGGCGGGGCGTTCCTGGGCCGGGGGGTTTTAAGGGGACTTCAGTGCGGTGTTTCGGACCATGACGATCTTCAACAGAGGGGAGAACTTTCTCAGGGCTAAACAAGTCTTGTCTAATAGCTGCCTGATCGGCAACATTAGACTAGGAGTCAGAATCTTCTAAGACTGCGTACACTAGGTGGTGAGGTGTTGTTGCCTTAAGTATAGCATAAGCTTGTTCAAACATATCAGCGCGCTCGCACAAGGCCCAAACGAGGACCTCCTATTTAGGGTCTTCTTTAGACTTTGTAACAGCCCTGGTCACCAAATCTGGTGCTGTCTCCAAAAACAGACCTCGAGAAAAGCGATATCGAGCCCGAAGCTGACAGGTGGCCAGTAACTGTTTCATTTCCAAACCGTGCTGGATCGATCGGTCTGGCTCGAATTTTCCCGTAAACGCGTTATACTTGCCGGTAGCTTTAAGTTCAGCTTCGCCTTAGTGCGCAAGCCACTCAAGCTCTGCTGTCGCAAATTCGTTAGTTAGCTGGTCCACTTAGAGTGTAGCGACGTGGTGCTTGTGCTGTAAGTTGTAAAGAATTCCTTTAGGGTAGACCTTTTTTAGTAGTTTAATAATGCTCTTTTTCTTTATAGGGCTAGGGTTAAGTAGGGAAATCTTCTTAAGGCGAATGTTGTGTAGACTATCGTTAGCGGGGTGCAGGCGAACGTCCACCTCTGTATCTTCGATCCTAGAGCTGTCCAGGGGTACAGAGGACGCAGGGAACGTTCTAGGAGTCTCTTAGATTGAAGGGCGGCGGTTAGCCATAGTGCGGGCAGTAGTGGGGTGGTTGTTATTTGTTAATTGTTTGTTAATTGTTTGTTTGTTCTTAGAACGTTAGGACTTTTTAAAGCGGCCTCTCTTAATAGACCTTAGGGCAGTGAAACACAAACTCCCTAGCGCTAGGGATCCTTCCTAGCGACTAACAAACTTCCTACCCTCGTGCGACAAGCAGAGGCGGGACTCAGAAGCGGCCTCTCTCAATAGACCTCAGGGCAGTGAAACACAAACTCCCTGGCGCTAGGGATCCTTCCCAGTGACTAACAAACTAATACACCCTTACCTACTCGCAGCGGGCAGAGGAGTTGTATTAGCGGTCTCGCAGACCTTAGGCAACCGCCTAGCACAACTAGTGACTAACAAGGTAAAACTTCCACTAATTCGACCGCCCGCGGGCAGCGTCTTAAGGGAGGAGTAGATATTATGTCGCCGTCCACGGCCAAATAAAATGGTTGGTCTTAGAATAATGTAAGGACTAAACAATTCCTTACAGGGCTAACCTATCGGGGACAGCTAGAATAGTTGAAAGAGCTAGTTGAATTGATACTATTCTAAGACAGTGGATAAGAAAGGGACCTGGGGGGCCCTTTCTTATATAGAGGGCGGCGTGGGGCACGAGCCCACGCTAACTACCACGCTAACACTAACTAGGAAAGGCGCCTTTTAGGAAGGTAAAAGGCGCAGATAGGGGAAATAGGGTGTGAAGGAAAGGTGATGGGGAGTGCTTGGCAGGGAGGCCAGCAGTTACCGTTATAGTAGGTCTTTTTATAACTTTTAATATTTACTAAATATACTTTAGTAACTATAAATCTATATATAGTAATATTTAACTCCTTTTTATTAATACTACCTTAAAACGCTTTTTTGTGTTAATAATAGTAGAAGAGATAATTGCTATTATTATAATATTTTTATTAGAAACCCCCTTAGTCGCAAAAAAAAACATATTAATAAAGTAGTAATACTATAATATACTAAAACGCTAAAAGGTATATTTAAAAAAATAGGTATATAGTACTTAAAAAGCCTACTAGGTCTAGACTAGATATAAATAGATTTTTAAATTATTTAGCTTAAAAAGGTTACCCTATAGCTACTATTTAAATAGCTACTATATAATAATTTAGTATATATAGTATATATAGTATATATAGTATATATAGTATATATAGTATATATAGTATATATAGTATATATAGTATATATAGTAAAGCTCTAAAAAATTTATTTACTAAAAAAGTACTTTTAAGACTATAATTATAACTTTATTATATATTACTACGTATAGGTAACTACTATTAAAAGGAATAATAATAAGAGGTATACGCACTAGTATCTCTACCTACTTACTACTTATAATACTATATAGATATAGTAATAGTAATAATAATAATAATAATAATAATAATAATAATAATAATAATAATAATAATAATAATAATAATAATAATAATAATAATAATAATAATAATAATAATAATAATAATAATAATAATAATAATAATAATAATAATAATAATAATAGTAATAATAATAATAATATTAATAATAATAATAATAATAATAATAATAATAATAATAATAATAATAATAATATAATAATAATAATAATAATAATAATAATAATAATAATAATAATAATAATATAATAATAGTAATAGTAATAATAATAATAATAATAATAATAATAATAATAACATAAAATAGGTTCTTTAAAAAAATAGAGAGGATAAAAGTATATATAGTAACTATAACTTAAAGTAATCTAAGGGCTTTTAGTACTAGTATTTATAAAGAGATATAAATAATAAACTAGTATATTACTCTATAATATCTATATTAGAATTTCTATTAAAGTTATAGACTAATTCTTCTTACGCGCTTATATATTAGAATTCTAATTTATACGCTTTAATTACTCTTTACTAATTATTTTTAAATATTTTTTATACTTAAATTTTATCTATAATTAAAATAATTAATGTTATAATTTGTATTATAAAGATGCTACTTACTAACTAAGTAAGCTAGTCTTTTAATTTATTTAACTTTTATTTTATACTTAGTTTAAACGGATCTAGTATCTTATTAATTCTAATATTAAAAAAATTACTAACTGAAATTTAATTTAACTAACTTACTTAATACTTTTAAAAAAATAGTAAGTATAAATAATACCGTATTCGGCCACTCAACGCACAGACCCCACTCAACGCACAGTTAACACTAAAAATCGTATATTTTCAACACCTCATAACTCCACCAATATGGACCCGATCGACGCAGCTGTTGAAGCTTTAAAATCCCTGGAGCTAGGAGAACGTCCTAATATATCCCAGGTTGCTCGGGAGTACGGCGTTGAGCGGTCGCGGCTCTCGAAGCGCTATCGAGGGGTTCAGGGCACCTATGCAACTCAGGCAGGAACACCAAAATCGTGATTCCACCCACACGACCGTGTGGGGGGTTCCTGTAGTATGAAATTGTTCGCCTGAACAAGCTGATTACTAGAATCACGTTCTTTATCCGCAAAAAGCTGGCGCTGTTGCGATAAAGAGACCAAAAGCCAAGATGCAGAGTTTTCGCTCTGCCAAGACTTGGTCAAAACCTTTCACCCAAACTAAGTACCGCTCAGGCGACTACTACTACTTGTTCAAGCTTGAGGTTTTCCCCTACGAGGTTTTTACTCAAGGTACAAGGCAGCTTGCTAACTCGTACGAGGTCCTACTTCGTACGAGGTAGGGGGAGGAAGACAGTACGGGAGCAGAGCTACAAGGGCGAGGGAGAGAGGGGCAGGACAACAACACCCTCACAGATGAGGGCCGGCTACTATAGGTATCTAGGTGCCTGTAGTAGCAGGTAGACCTATTAAAGGGAGGATGGGCTATGTACAACAAGGCTACTGTGGTAGCCAGCCGGCAGGCACGAAATGCTTTCTGTAAATACAGCTTAGCACGTCCCCATGCCCCATGGGAGGCTAGAACATTACGTTCCTGGACGTTAATCAATACTACTACTACTACTACTACTACTACTACTATGCAACTCGGGCCGAAAAAAAGCGACTCCTCAACAATACACAGGAAAAACAGCTACTACAGTACATTGATAATCTGTGTGTACAAGGCCTACCCCCTACAAGAGAGATGATACGAAATTTCGCTGGAGAAATAGCACATCAAGAGCCAGGAAATCACTGGGTTAATCGCTACATTGCGCGGCATCAAATTGACCTTATATCGCGATAGACATCTGGCATCGATAGCCAGCGCTACAAAGCCGATTCAGCCTTCAAATACGCCCTCTATTTCAAGCTTTTAGATGATAAGATCAAGCAGTACAACATCGCACCGTCAAATATATACAATATGGATGAGAAGGGCTTCTTAATCAGGGTAGTGTCAAAAATGAAGCGCGTGTTCTCTCGACAGCAATATGAGCAAGGAGGCGTCAAGCAGGTACTCCAGGACGGCAATAGAGAGTGGATAACGACGATAGCTTGTATATGCGCCGACGGCAGCTCTCTCAAACCTGCCCTAATATATCAGGCGGCTTCTGGCAACATCCAGGACACATAGCTACAAGATTTCAATCCTCAAGAGCACCAGGCCTTTTTCGCCTCATCACCATCTAGATGGACAAACAACGAACTTGGGATTGCCTGGCTTAAGAGGTGCTTTCAAGAGGAGACTAAGAAGAAGCAAAGCGCGACTATCGACTCCTAATTCTTGATGGGCATGGCTCACACGTTACTATGGAGTTTATCGAGTTCTGCAATCAAAATCGAATCCTCCTAGCTATCTACCCGCCGCATTCAACTCATACGCTACAGCCTCTAGATGTCTGCCTTTTTAAGCCTCTTTCAGCTGCATATACAAAAGAGCTCTCCGAATTCATGTACAACAGCCAAGGACTCACATCTATCACTAAGCGCGACTTCTTCCGCTTCTTCTATAAGTCATACAGAGTTGCATTCGCCAAAGAAACAATTATTAACGCTTTCAAAGTTACTGGCATCTCTCCGCTGAATAGCAACGCTATATTGAAGAAATTTAAGGATCTAGAGCCTAAGAGGCCATTAAGCAGCGATAGCACGTCGTCAGTACTCTCTGCAAGCGATTGGCGTAAAATTGAAGGACTTCTACGACAGGTAGTTGAGGATCTTAATGATAAACGCGTCTCGCAGCTGTCTCACACAATACACGCAATAGCGACTCAGAAACAGCTCGTCCAGCACGAAAACAATCGCCTTAAAGATGCCCTTTTCAATGAGAAGAAGCGCCGTAAGCGTGGCAAGGCATTACTACTTGAACCCTCTGAGAATTACGCTGGCGGCGCCGTCTTCTGGTCGCCATCAAAAGTTGAGGCTGCCCGCAATCGCCAGGCTGAAAAAGACGCTAAAGCAGAAGAACTACAACACCAGAAGGAGCGCGACAAGCTAGCTAAGGAGCAGAAAAAGCAGGAGAAATAGGCTATGCTTGAGCAGAGGCGCAGAAAAGGATGGCTGCAAAAGAGGTTAGGTTGCAAGAACAGCAGAGGAAGGCGGCAGAGCGCGAAGAAGATCTACTTGCGCGCGCAGCTGAAAAGCAACTCAGGACTGATATACAATTGGCCAAAAAGGGTAAGGCGCGTAGCCTCGAGGCTCCTGCACCTCCTGCTCATGTTATTGAGGACCTAGAGGTTGATGTTGAGGATCTATTAGTTATTGAAGGGGTGGTGGAGGCATCTGGCCCATCAACGCGCACTCGCAAAGTACGCCTCCCACAGAGGTATCACACGTAGTTTATCGTTGCCAATCGATTTATCAAGCTTCTGCAAATGCTACTCTAAAAAATCTAGTGATTTTACGATATATATAGAGCTCTGCAGCTTCAAAAGTAATAGTGGTGGCTATCCTCAAACTGTGCGTTGAGTGGGGTCTGTGCGTTGAGTGGCCGAATACGGTACTATATATAATAATTCTACTAAAGTCTATAATATTTAGATTATAAAATATTAAGTAAAAGTATATAGTATTATTTTATCTATCTAGGGATAGGATAACAAAGGCTTTCATCTCAAATAATAATAAAAAAGCAGAGTCCCCTACTTAGTAGATTTAGCGCGCGCACTTTAAGGAAACAAAATTTACATACAAAATATAATAAGGCTATATTACTATACTATAGTTTAGAGTAGAGGAATATATAAAATAGCGCTAGTGCTATAATACTATAACTATTATTTTCCTCTTTTACTATTATTCCTAAAGATATTACTAAAAGTAATAGCTAATAGCTATATTAGTAGGTTTATATTACTTATAAGCCATATGCTAAGTAGAAGCTTATATACGCTATAGGTATACTAATACTTTATTTCTATATTAAAGTTAACTTTAAGACTTCTACTACTATTATATTTTCTACTATTTACCTAAACTCTAATCCTAAAGATACTATTAACGCTGCCTAAAAGTATACTTCTTATCTACTTAAAGCTACTAGGCCTACACTAAAGTACTGCTTTATTTAAAAGATTATTAATAGGTTAAAGTAGAAGAAGGTATACCTTAGCTTATATAAGGCAGTCCTAGTATACTAGTTAGGCTAGTAATAAATTACAGTCAACTCTCGTTATAACGATTAATCCGTGCACAGCAAATTCTATCGTTATATCGAAATATCGTTTAATCGATGATTATTAAGCTAGTCTTGGCGGACTTGCAGCCACTCCGAAATTGTTGACTGCCTCATACTTCTGATTGACTGAGCTTTCAACGACCTCTCTAGCCGCTTCATATAGGATATATCCTCATACTTTGCAGTCTCCTGATACTCCTGATAGCAGAGTAGAACCTGTACAGCCTGAAGAGCCTCTGCAGCGCTTGGAGCAGGAGGAGGTAGCACCTCCTCCTCTTCCTCTAATCCTTGAACAAGCCCTAGCTGAGCAACTACGATATCCTGTAGGGATGTATCCTCCTCTTCCTCCTCTAAATCCTCATCTACTGGATTGAGAAAGTTCTCTATAGCCATAGGATCCTGGATCTGGCCAGCCTGGGCAGCAGCCTGATATAGACTCTCTATTGGCTCCTCTCTATCAAGTCCAGAGCTAGGATCTAGCCACCTCTTCGGGATGCACGTGCTCTTGATGTAGCAGTGTAGGATAGTAGTATCCTTAATATCGAGCAGCCATGATTCAGCTATCCAGTGGAGTATAGAGAATCGTCATGAATTTGAATGGATCAAGGCCAAGGTTGTAGTGTTTAACCGTGAACGCTAGCCACTGCCTCCGGTAGTAGGTCTTGAAGTTCTGGATGATACCCTGATCAAGAGGCTGATACATGCTTGTTGAGTTCTTTGGTAAGAGCTGGATCGCGATATTGGACGGAGGCGGCGATTGTTGAAGGCCAGAAAGATGGGCCGAGTAGTTGTCCATGAGAACAACCTTCCTTGAGCCAATATAGCTATAGAATGCAGCAAGCCACTCAGCCATGATAGATGTGTTTACCCAGCCCTTCTTAGAGCCCCCCAGACACAGCCAATAGCTAATATATTAACTCCTCGCAAAGCTCGAGGCTGTTTTGACTTTCCTATCACCCATGGTGCTACGCGCTCAGTACCAGTAGCGTTGCAGCAGAGCATGATAGATACCCTAGCTTTATCTTTCTTAACACCAGGCATTGAGGCAGTAGCTAGCCCTCTTGATATTGCCCACCTCCAGTATAGCCCAGTCTCGTCCATGTTGAATATATCGCTGTCTGGGTATCGGATGCAGATGTTCTGTACATCTACCATCTCGGCTGCTGTTTGCGTTGGTACAGAGCTCTGCTCGCCGTGCTGTGTAACCTCTGCTATCCTATATCGCTGCTTGAATTTTGATACCCAGCCAGACGAGAACTCAGGAATAGCCTGGCCCTGGTAGGCTGGAATCTGACGCCAGATCTCTCGAGCTTTCTCAGCAAGTATATCGCCTGATACTAGTCCCCCTCGCACTTGTATTCCCTGCTGCCACTCATACAGGATAGACTCAAGCAGAGGCCAGGCAGCCGCTCGTGAGCGGTAGGCTGTATCGGATATGGATGTACCGGAGGCGGAGGCAGGTAGGGCGTCGAGGTGTCGAAAGCGATCGTCGAGAGACTCAGATACAGTTGATTGGGAGAGCTTTCTGCCAAATTCAGCTTCAAACCATGCGATGATAGCTTTCTGTCGTGGCTGTGGTTGCTGAGAGAAGGCCCAGGCGCGGAGAGCCTTCCTCTCATGATTGGATATCCCCTTGCGGCCCATAGCTTCTATAACGATACTTGGCGCTGAAGTGGTATTAGATATTGAATATCGGATACAGGGGTAGATTGTGTGGAGTTGAATCCGTGCAAGCGAAAAATATCGCTATATCGAGGATATCGCTAAAACGGACATCGTTATAACGAGAGTTGACTGTAATTGATCTGGATAAACCGCAATTCTAATCACGAAACACAGATGCCAAACCGATATCGCTGCCCGCGGGCGGCAAGACACTAAGAGTTCCTGAGCTGTTTGGAGGCCCTCAGCTGGTCATGCCAGTGCAAATCGTATTCCAAGGGTTGGCTCTCAGGTTGCGAGCCTTAATGGACACCAGTGCTAGCGCTTACAACCTCGTCGCTTTAAGGTATATAAAGGCTGTCTAAAAACAGCTTAAAGCCAAACTACTCCGCCTAAAGACACCAATCCCTCTCAAGAACTTCGCAGGAAAGAGAAGCGCGAAAGTGGACACCTGTTTCACAGCCTAGCTTAACATTAACAGACACAGCATCACCACATAGTTTGTTTTCTATAAAATAGGGGACCACAATCTTATTGTTGGTAGAAAATTTTTTAAGCAGGCTAACTGCCTAGTTGACGCTTAGGACTGCCGCCTTTGTTAGAAAGATGACAAGAATCTAACCTTTGCCGGCAACCTCGTCCTACCGCGGACTTCTCCACCACCCGACCCCTCCCACCAGGACGACGCCACTCGACGGGATAGTCTACTCGAAAAGCAGGACTATACCTGCCAAACAACTCGCTTATTAAAAGCTAACCAGAGTATCTCCAAGGAAATCTCTGTTCAGCTTCCCAGCCCCACCATCTCGTTCATCGGCACATACTCACAGGCTTACCAGAAACCAAGCTGTGAGGACGACTTCGATGGAAATGGTAGCGTAGAGGCTGTCGAGCTGTCTTCCTCGGACGACGAGCCATCAGACAACGAGTCGCCTGTTGGTCACCCCGTCCCCGCTACCCAAGGAAGCCACCAGCAAGACCAGCCCCCAGGAATTGTGCGGCAGGATCCGGGTATCACCCCTAGCCCTAGACCTAGAGACTGTGATCCTACTAGAGAAGCTGATCCGAAGATTAGACAGCTCTTGTAGGAATTAACTATTTAATTCGACCCACCCCGGCCAAAACGACCTGGGATAACTCCCTTCCGCCCCACCGAATCACTAACGCGGCAGGAGAACTTGCGGAAGATGAACGATGAATTGCGTTCAGCAGACCCACCAGACCTATGGGATCCGGCCAACCTCCCAGAACTTATTCAGGCGCCAACACGGGAATAATTGTACGCTGCCGGCTTTGACGTTAACACAGTAAGCGCCGCAGCCTTTGCTTTGAACAGCGGCCACAAGTCCAACGCGATCATTGGTTGTACCAGCCCCTACGAGCTGGCTAAACTCATAGAGGACCGCGAGAGCGAGAGGCGCGGTCTAGAAAACAAATCCCAAGTCGACCTGCTCGCCGAGATGGAACAAGCGCTTCCCTGGCCCGGATACGCCGGAGCGGAGCCCGCCTATTTTTTAAAAGCAGATTCCAACGCCCTCCCGCCTTACTAAAAGGGCGTCGATCACAATGTCGACCTCACTAAAGACCTGTCCACGCTTACTACCTCGCCTTTGTACAGCATGTCCTTAGAAAACCTTAAACTCCTTAAAGCCTATATTAACGACCACATTAAGCGCGGGTTTATTGTCCCTAGTGACGCCAGCTTCGCTTCGCTGGTGTTATTTGCTAAAAAACTAGGTGGAGGTTAGCGCTTTTGCGTTAATTACTACTAGCTTAATGCTATTACTAAAAAAGACGTTACGGCGATCCTACTTATCGAGGAGACACTTATACGCCTCTCTAGAGCAAGACTCTTTACTAAGCTTAACATTCGCTAAGCATTCTACCAAATCTGGCTCACCCCAGAGACTAAAGCGCTAACTACTTTTCGAACCTAGTATAGAAATTACAAGTACAGGGTCTTACCCTTTGGTCTCTGCAACAGTCCTGCCACCTTTCAACAGTTTATTAACAGCGTCCTAGGCAATTATCTAGACAACTTCTGTACAGCATATATTGACAACATCCTTATCTTTTCTGACGATCCCTTAGAACACAAAGAACATGTTCGCAAGGTCCTACTTCGCTTGAGGGACACTGGTCTTTAAGCTGATCTTAAGAAATGCGAATTCGCTGTAACGGAAACTAAGTTCTTGGGATATATTATTAGCACTGAAGGAATCTGTAAGGACCCCGCGAAGACTGCTGCGGTTTGGGAATGGAAAGAGCCCACAACACTTAAGGTATTGCAGAGCTTTTTAGGCTTCTGCAACTACTACTGCTCTTTCCTTCCTTACTATAGTTAGGTCGTTCGCCCCCTAACTAAACTACTAAAAAACAGTGCCTTCTACACTTTCGGAGAACAGGAGCGCGCCGCTTTCGAGGCCGCAAAGCAACTCGTCGCCAGCGACGTCCTAGTCTCCTGGTACTCCCCATTTCGGATCACCCGCATGGAAACCGACTCTAGTAACGGCGTTAATGCGGGCTCTCTTAGTCAACTGCAATCGGACGGCACATGGCGCCTGGTTGCATGGTATTCGAAATCACTAAAGCCCGCTGAGTTAAATTACAACATTCACGACAAAGAGATGTTAGCAGTTATACGGGGCCTTTTGGAATAGAGAGCGCAGCTAATTAGTCTCTAAACCGCCGAGCCCTTTGATATTATTACTGATTATTAGGCCCTTGAATACTTCAGCACTAAGCGTGAGCTCTCTCTACGGCAAGCCCGTTGGTCTGAGAAGCTGTCTGAGTACCATTGTTGAATTACGTACCGACCAGGCACCGCAAATGTTGTGGCTGATGCGTTATCTAGGAAACAGGACGAGCTAAAGTCGCAGAAGGAAAAGGATTGAGAGGCTCGAACCTGGTTTTTTCTCCCACACCCACTAGATACCGCCGAAGCAGCCCTAGTAGCTGTCATAATCGCAGACCAGGAGGAAGGAAAAGTCGATATGAGCCCTAAAGGAGCCTATCCTCACATGCTCATTGATCGCCTGCTGCATGCTAATTGGACATACGAGGTGCTTGAATCGCTTAGAGAAGAGGCCTGTTTAGGATTACTAGGTTTCGCCCTTACCCCTTCTGGGTTGCTTCTCTACAAAGACCGCCTAGTAGTTCCCTCTGTAGAATTTCTCTAGATGCATCTAATTTAAGCGGTGTATGCTTGTTAGGTCACTGCCCATCTAGGTCTATAAAAAACTCTCTGGCTGTTACGCCAGTTATATCACTAGAAGGGAATAAACGCTGATGTTAATAGGTACATCTCCAATTGCAAAGACTGCCAGTAGAGCAAGCCCCCACTGGATAGAAAGCCAGGCTTGTTACACCCGCTTCCTATCCCCGAAAATGTCTAGCAGGATGTCTCGATCGATTTCAAATCATTTCCTAAAGATAAGAAAGGGTACGACAACGCGATGGTATCTTGTTGCCGTCTGTCTAAGCGTGCCTTTGCTATGCCCTGCTGTAAGACGGTCACTGCTGAACAAGCCGCCGATCTCTACTATTAGTACATATTTAGAGTCTTTGGCCCCCCTCGCTTGATTGTCTCTAATCGCGGCCCTTAGTTTATTTCCGCCTTCTTGGCTGCTTTATGCTAGCTTATGGGTATCACGCAACTTCTCTCTATAGCGCGGTATTTGCAGACTAATGGCTAAACTAAGATTATGAATTGGTACCTCGACTAGCGTCTGCGTCCGTTTATTAACTTTTATTAAGACAACTGGTCTAATTTGCTGCCTAGCATGGACTGGGCCTAAGCGATACTGCCCTATAATAGCACCGGAGTTTCGCCTTTTGAGATTGAGTTTGGGCATTAGCCGTACTTTCACTGGGACTGGCGCGAGCGTACCTGACTAGTTACTAAATCTCTGGACGACGTCACTTTAGAAAAGGCTAAGGCGTGGGTTGAGGCCTGCGCCAAAGCCTGCGAATTTGTCTGTGACACCGCCCGCGCTAACATGTCTACTGCCTAGGAAATGCAATTAGAGCAGGCCAACAAACACAGACGAGCTGTTAACTTCGACGTTGGGGACTAGGTCTTTGTCACCCCGAAGGGATTCATTACCAAACGCCCGTTAGTTAAGTTGGATTATTAAATAAAAGGACCATACCTAATTGTGGGCAAGCAAGGCCACTTCTTTGTACTTAAACTCCTACAATACATGAGAGTTCACCTAGTGTTTCACGCCGACAGGCTTCGAAGGGATCCGAATGATCCCTTACCAGGTCAATTGCAACCTCTGGAACCACCCATTGAGGTGGACGGAGTCCCCGAGTGGCCGGTTTCTCGTATCCTTGACAGCAAAGTAGACCGCGGAACACTGAAGTACCGGGCAGCGTGGGAGGGGCATGACCCCGACCCGACCTACTACCCTGCCGACAACTTCGTCAACTCTCCCCTGCTGATCGAAGCTTACCATCAAGAGTACCCCGAACGAGCCGGTCCACCCAAACGGTTGCCCATTTGGCTGGACGCTGCCCTCCGAGACACCTTCCTGGAGCCTATCCCCGAAGACAATGTCCCCGCGAAGACAGGGTCGAAGCGCCGCATCAGGCGTGCTTAGCTAGGTGCCTGTCGCTTTTCAACACCTGCACGCCCTTAGGCTCGCGCGCGTCGCCGGATACCTATGGCTTTTCGGTACCCTCAAACCCCGGACAAACCCTCACCCCGACAGACCCTCCACCCCCCGACTGTCCCCACTATCGCCGGCAGCACCTATGGCTTTGGAGCTGCCCTGCCCTAATTGAAAACCGCATGGTCGGGTCAACACGTTTTTCAAAACGCTCTCCTATGGTACCGGGGAACGTCATGCGACACGATTGCGCCCGCGCGCAACAAACCAACCGGAAAATTTTTAGCTGACCGCGTTTTTGTATGGCGTCGGAGCTAAGGATGCGCTCTGTCGGCAAAACGCCAAACACTGAGAGGTGGTTTCTAACCAATTCCAAATCCACCAATTCACCTCCAACTACTTTCCTTAATATCTCCACTATATAGCAACCAAATTAGACACAAAGGCCACCGTTCGAACTGTAGGGGCCTGTTGCCCCTATTGCAACCCTCTTCGGCCCTAAAATAGTGCTGGTTACGTTGAAAATCCGCCAAAACACCCTATTTTCACGTACTTTCCTTCCTATTTTCGGACCTTAAAAGGGGGGTTATGTAACGGTAACTGCTGGCCTCCCTGCCAAGCACTCCCCATCACCTTTCCTTCACACCCTATTTCCCCTATCTGCGCCTTTTACCTTCCTAAAAGGCGCCTTTCCTAGTTAGTGTTAGCGTGGTA
Organism: Laburnicola sp. JP_R_19; assembly: GCA_031010545.1. Classification (NCBI taxonomy): domain Eukaryota; kingdom Fungi; phylum Ascomycota; class Dothideomycetes; order Pleosporales; family Didymosphaeriaceae; genus Laburnicola; species Laburnicola sp. JP_R_19. The sequence goes on from VOIT01000079.1 coordinate 179,654, forward strand.
GTTAGCGTGGGCTCGTGCCCCACGCCGCCCTCTATATAAGAAAGGGCCCCCCAGGTCCCTTTCTTATCCATTGTCTTAGAATAGTATCAATTCAACTAGCTCTTTCAACTATTCTAGCTGTCCCCGATAGGTTAGCCCTGTAAGGAATTGTTTAGTCCTTACACCTACTAAATTCTATTTATAATAGTAGAACGCTTTTTTATATATATAATAGTAGAAGGAATATTTACTATTAGTATAATATATTCTATTAGTAGCCCGGACAGATTAGTCTGCCGGATAGTTTTTGCCAAGACTACAACACTTTACTATAAATTATAATATCTTAACAACACAACGCGTTATTATCTAATTAAAAAGGCAGAATTAAGCTTACTCTTTACACCTATTAGAATAAGCAAATTTCAAGCCTACAACGCGCTGCTATAGTATATAATATTCCAAAGTCTACACTAAGCAATTAAATTAACAGAATTACCGCCTAAGCAAATACACAATTAGGTATGGCAAAGCTTACTATAACTAAAGAGCAGACGCTTATATAGTATATCCTCAACCTAGATTTGTAAGGATTTAGACTCTAGCTAGGTAAAATAGAAAATATAGCCAATAAACTGCTAGCTATATAGTATAAAGACCCTATAGAATAATACTGGGCTTAGCGCTTTGTAAAGCGCATACCTAAGCTTAAAATAGCTTTTAATTAAGCGAAAAACTAATAGAGAATATAATAGGAAGACCTAGAGATTATAAATACGTGGTTTTAGCTAGTAGAGAACACAAAAGCCAAGTATAGAGTGTAGAATAAAGATATCTATAACTTTAATAAAATAGACTTCTAGATAGAAGTTATTAGCATAATAAAGGTTATAACTAGTTTAGAAAGAAATTCTTAACTTATACTTATTTAGCTAGGCAACTATAAGTAGGTTATAGTAATTTAGAGTATTTGCGCTACTAGATATACTATTCTGCCCTTTATTATTTATAAAGGGCGAGTCTATATTTTAGTGTGGTATAAGGAGACTAGTATCCCCCGCGATTAGAAGCTCTTAGTCTCTAAGACTGGCTAGACTAATAATAAGCTTAGAGTTGCGTAGTTAAAGTACTTTAACGCATATATAAGGCCGCGCATAGTAGGATTATAGAGGTTACTTATTCTAGATAGCTATAAGAGCTACTACTTCTATAATTTTAAGAATTATTGTCTAGAACAAAAGATTCTAACACTTTATATACTAGCGCACTTATTTTATATCCTCCAGCCGCTTAATATAGTCTATTTTGTACTACTAAAGCTAAAGTACTCCTAGCGCGTGTAGAACTTAGTACGCTAACGCGTCTTTTATATTAATAAAGAGGGCTTTCTACTAGCCTTTTGTAACGCGTTTTTTAATATGTTTATACTAGAAAACTATAAAAAAGCCTTTAAGGCCTTTAGACTTATTTCTTTAGATGTGTTAGTAGTAGTAAATCGCCTTAATGTGCTTATTTACACTCCACCTTAGAGTACCCTACTAGATACACTATGGCAAGCCAGAACTCTAAGTAATACTCTTAAGTTTAGATTCTAGTTAAAGCTCGTACGCGACTCTTTTATTTAGTCTCTACCTAATACTAAATTAAGCTACTTACAGCTTATAAAAGGTGCTAAACTTATGCTCTACTATAGTGTACTTTAAGAAACCCATATTAAGAAACTTAAGAAGCAAATTAAGGTTCTAACAAAGTAAAAAACGCGTAAAAAAAAAGCGCATTTAGAAAGGTGGGACGCTAGACTTTACTTAGGGAGCAGATTTAGAAGTAGAAAGCCCTTTAATTAGGGTAAAGTTGTTAAAAAGGGCGCAAGGTAGTAGTAAGGGAAAGGCAGGTCCCTTAATATAACGCTGCTGTAGGAGGTGCAGAGAGCCTAGGCATAACGCAAGAACCTGTTAGATAGATAAAAAGATAGAGGAGAAGTTAGATATTATTCTTAGCGGCTTATTTTTAGATAGTGTTAATAGTAAATTAGAGTAATTTTATTATAGGTTACTATAAGGCTAAAAATAACAGGTTAACTTTATCTTACAATAGTACGCACTTAGTAACTAAAAATTCGATAAAGTACTACTTAAGATATAGTATACTTTACTATAAATTATAATAAGTATACTATATATTGCCTATGTATAGTATAGTAGATAATATATTATATATTATAGGGAGTCTTATTGTAAGTTTGTACTATTAAGAAAGACTTCTTAGCTTTGCGCGGCTGCTATAGCCGCGCAAAAAGACTGCACAATATAAAAAGTAAATTAAATAGTAACTTAGTATATTGTAAGTTATAGTAGGTTATTATAAGTTACTATAAAGTAACGTTAGTAGTGTTCTATAATAAGTTATAAGGGACCTCAAAGTTGCCAAGAAGAACTATCCGGCGGACTAATCTATCTAGACTACTAATAGAATATATTAATCTTTTTATTAGAAACTCTTAGTCGTAAAAAAAACCATAGTAGTAGACCTAAAAAAGCATAAAATATACTTAGAATTACTAATATATTAGACTACTAAGCTAGTTAGACTACTAACTTAGTTAGTTTTTCTTAGTAATAATAACTTAAGATTTCCTATTAGTATTATTACTACTAATACTATCTAAAACTATCTCTATATATGTAATATCTAATTTACAAAATAACTTTTTAGCCTTTTAATAAGTTCTTATATTATATCTAGTTATTTTATACTTATTATATTAGTATTACATTAAAAGCGCCTCTTTAAAGGCACAACTACTATACCCTTTTTTAGATAAATTTGCCCTTATAGATAGACTTAAACTTCTTTTTATTAATACTATCTTAAAACGCTTTTCTATATTAATAATAGTAGAAGAAATAATTGCTATTATTATAATATTTTTATTAGAAACCCCCTTAGTCGTAAAAACAAACTATAGATAGACTTATAGTTATCTAATTTACTATTTATCTAAAGTCTAAGGTACCTTATTACTAGATTTACGTTCTTTTATATAATTTTTACTTAGTTAATATCTTTATTTACTTATATAGTTCTATAATTTAGTTTATTATTAATATACCTAAGTGTATAAAAGTCTTAGTACTCTTTATAAGCTGTATAATCTTATTAAAAATAATAATAGTTAATTTTCTAATAGATTTAGTTACTAATTTTATCTAGAACTTAAATTTAGTTATATTACTTAGGGTTTTAGACTACTAGAGTACTATAAGAACGCTACTAGAATGTCTAATAGTTAGTAAGGCAGAATAGAATAATATTAGGAGGTAAGTAGTAATAAGACAAATCGCTACCCACTCTTATCTAAAGTAAGGGGTTTTTTATTTAAACTTCCACTAGACTTAAAGAAGGCATAAGGCCCTATTAGGCTAGCTAAGCAATAAGAAGACGTTATAGTGTCCCCCTTCTAGGATTAACCTAACCTAGGTTGCCCTAGGAGATTAAAATATATAATATTCTATTATCTTTACTTAAAAAGTAAATAATTACTAGTGTTCTAACTATATAATAATAATAATTATTATATTAGGCGCTATTACGCTATTAAGGTGCTCTAAGGCACCTAACTAATTTAGGAGCTAAAGGTGCTATTAAGCGAGGCTTAGTATAGTTATTTTGGTTTTTGCCTACCTTTATACTACACTTACTTTTTACGCCTTTACTAGTTAATTTAGTATATACTATTCTAGTCTTATTATTCTAATATATTCTAATGTGTCCTAATATTTCTCTCTATAGTATAATAGCCCTTAAGAAGACGCTTACTATATAGCAGATAAAGTTAGCTTATAACTAACTTACTAGCGCTAATTTTTATATTTATTATATTAAACTTATCTATAAAGAAAATCTTCTATACACTTATTATTTCTTAGATATAGAGCTTGTTTTATTAATCTAGATTAATAGAGTCTAGCTATTTAGGTGTAGAGATTACTTAATTTAGAATAAATATTATTTTATAGTAATATGCCCTTATTAGGCGCTATTATACTACTAACTAAGATAATATAGTGCCTTATTAACTTTAATACTAAGCTTAACTATTTAATAACTACTTAGATTATTCTTTATAGTAGTAACTCTAAAGAAAATAAGAAATATATCTATAAGACTACTAAGAGGCTTATAAATTATATTAAGTAGGTGTAGTTATTCTTATAGCGCTTTCTATTAACTAATTACTTCTTAGCTTATATAAGCTCTATGCTTAAAACCTATATATCTATAATAGTAGTAATATTTATAAATCTACCTATTACTTTACTAAAAAGCGTGCTAAAACTAATACAAAGTATAAGACAAAGTAATATTATTATAAAAAGACAATTAACTACACTACTTATAAAGGTAGAATGCCTAAATATAATAAAGTCTATAATTTTATCTTTTATTCTATTATATTATATACTAACATAATTATAAAATAAGTATAGGCTTATATATTATTGTAAGTACTAGGGTAATGTAAGATAGTGGAGATCACAGTAATTCATAGTGATATAGGTTGACCACGAGAAAAGAGGTGTGTTTTTCGCTATGGAGGACCGAGGCCCCTGAAGGTGTATGGGTGAGGCTAGGCATAAGGTTATTCCGGCCGAGGTCATGTGACCAAGGACCGACTATACAGCCATGCGGCAGTCTTACACACCCCCTTCAGATTGCCAACAGTGGTGATCTGAGAGATGCCAGGTCCTGAGTCAAAACAGGTATGCGTGGCGACAAGAGATGAAGTCAAAATGGCGCGACAGGCAACAAACAACTCCCAACCTCAGTAAGGGGAAGAAAAAGGAGCCGTTAGCAGGTTCTTGTGTGGGCTGCTTGCTGTAAAAGTCACCCTAAAACACTATAACAACAGTGTGAGTAAGCTAAAAGGTGTTAGACTAGAGGGGCGCGTAGCTATGTGCCTTATTAACATAGTGTTGGACCAGAGGGGCGCGTGGCTATATACCTCATTAACAGTGTGAAACACAGTGATTTTGTGGACTGTGAGTGCAAGGATGGGGTGAGATTTATTGGTTACCTAAACCGCCAGGACGGGGTGAGACTGATAGGTCACCTAAGCTGTCTGTGTGTGGGTCAGCGTCTGAGTGTCCTTAGCATATAGCCTATAACGGTAGATTGGGTCTGTTTCAATGTGAAATCACTATGAGAAAGCAGTCTGCCCAGGTACTAGCGTAAACAATCGTAACTGTTCTATATAGCTAGGCTAGCAAGTAAGGGCGTACCTTACAGGAGAGTCTGGTCTTAAAATAAGAAAAGGTGGGTCCTAGTCTAGTGCTGAGGTCTGCCTGTGTTTGTTATTAATATAAGCTGTCTTAATTAACTCCAGTGTGATTAACTCTAGCGTAAGTAGGCGGAACCACTCTATATAGCTGCGCCAGCATAAGGAGACAGAACTCCTTGCTAATACCTAGACTTGTGCCTTAGGTGTGTATGTACTGAGGGAACTGATCCGCAGGATAGGTAGCTAATCTACCTAGGTGTAGACAGTTATTAGCTATTGTTGACTTCTTGATAGACAGTGCTCTGCGTTGGATATTAAGATTCTTCTCGCTAGAGCTGTGATACAACATGTGTAAGGTCTTGTTACTGTGAAACATAGGGAAAGTAGGGTGCTAGAACAGAGCAGTGCTTAGGGGTAATATTAGACTAGAGGGGCGCGTGGCTATGTGCCTTATTAATATGTAGAGATGGAGGAGCATTGGACTAAAGGAGCGCGTAGCTATAGGCCCTATTGATATAGTAAAATACAGTAATTCTAGAGACTGTGGGCGCAGGGATAGGGTGAGATTTATAGGTTACCTAAACCGCTAATGTTCTGCTGTAAGGTCGCAGAGGTGGAAGAGCTTGAAGGCTCTACTTGTTACCTATAATCTACTTTAGAATGGGCTTAAGTTGTAAGAGCTTTAACTATTCCTAATGCTTCTATTTAGGTAGAAGTTTTATAAGGCTGTTAGCGGGCTAAGAGTTAGTTTTAATATAAGCGGGAGTAACAGTTCCTTGTAGTGCCTATTCCTATAACTAATAGTGGTCTATATCCACGTGTCGAAGAGTTGTCTTCAGCTAAGGGGACTCTGTAACTAGTAGACGAATTGTCTGTTTGTTGTTATAGTACATAGAGGGTTGTTCCTTAAAGTCTAGGTGGAGATTATTAAAGATCCTGGACCACCAGTAGTACTCAGTGTACCCTGTAGAGAGTGAGATAAGTTCGGCTTTGGTAGTTGACTTAACAACGCAGCGTTGGAGCGTTGCTTTCTAGTCGATTAGACCGCCGAATAGGAAGAAGATGTAGCCTTGTGAGGACTTGGGTTGCCTTATGATCGGCGTAAGACGCGTCAGTTGCGCCATAGAAGTCGGTCTCTTCGGTATCTTTTTAATAGAGATGCGGAGTAGTGTAGTCTGCAGATAGTGCAGTGCTAGGTCCTGGGAGTAATGCAGGTATGCGAGGCACTGATATGTAGCTGATAAGTGTTTGGGGCCAGGGTTGGTAAGGAATTCAGCCAATTTTGAATAAGCTTTGGCGATATCTGGACGTGTAGCACTAGCGGCGTAGCTAATAGATCTAACTATCTGGGAGTAATAATAAGATGCGTCCTCGTTCTTAGACTATGTTGATGGTACAAGCTCCTTGAAAGGTAGAGGTGAAGCAGGTGCCTTAGTCCAGGACGACTTTTGAGGTGCTGGGTATTTGGCGTAGATTTTCTGGATGTAGTTATGTTGTGACAACTAAAGATGACTATTATCGCGGTCTCTGTGTGTGGTAATACTATAGAAAGTAGAGTTCTCTTGGCCTTGCAAGTTAGTGATTTTATACCGTTTAACAAGCTTGCGTTCAAAGGCGTCGAGGAAGGATGAATGACCTAGAAGGGCTATGGTAATAATATCGTCCACGTAAAAGAAGACGATAATGCGGTCGTCTCTCTATAGATAGGGTGCGTTAAGTACTAGTGATAGACCAAAGCTCTTAAGTGTAGTTGTAAAGTCTTCGTACCAGAGTAGTGGTGACGTCTTAAGGCTATAAAGGGCGCGATGAAGTTGCCAGTAGTGCCGCTGTCACGGAAACCTTCTGGTTGAAAGGTGTAAACAGGTTCGGGGAGTTTGGCGTTGGTAAAAGCATTGACAGCGTCGTATTGATGTATGTCTATATTGAAGTAGGCGGCAATTGCCATAAGAGCGCGGAATATTCGTATAGTAAGAGTAGCAGCATAGGTGTCACCCACAATAGTCTGCAAGTCTCCTCTTACTACAATTTGTGCTTTAAACTTAGCTAGGTAGCCTTAGTTGAATTTGTATGTAAAGACCTATATAAGTGGTAAGACTTTAGTGTTTAGAGGGAGCTCTAAGAGCGGAATCTTAGTGTATGTCTCCTTTCTAGCGATAGTATTTAGCTCTTTCTTTGCAGCTGCTATAAAGCCTTCTCTAAACCACGTAGGGAGTTTTAGGACATCATTCCAAAATTAAGGCAGGGGCGGAAGCTAGTCTTTGTGGACTCGCTGTGATAGTGCGATTAATTGGGGCACTTTGTCTAGTAGTAAGGCCGACGCGAACGTGTTCTAATAAGTCTAGATAGTGTTGGCAGCAGAATTTCGTGTGCGTTTGGGCAACACGTTAGTAGTTTAGAGATGGGTATTAGTCCTGTATCGCTTTCTTTGCGCAGGAGGTCCCATTGATGTAGGTGTAGGGGACGCAGAGGACTGAGAGGGCGTCGGCGGTGTAGCTGGTACTAACGTTGGCGGCGCGGAGGTCCGATTAACCATAGAAACTGGTGAAGGGTATGCATCTCTGCTACGGTGTACATCATGAGCTTGGCCTGATTTCTCGCCTGCGAGTAGGGTTTCGGTGGGAAGGATAGACAGCTTAGCATCTTCATATACTTCCTCATTAGAATCTTCCTGCTCACTTTCTAATTCTTTAACCTCAATATCGTCGATGGCTTGATCTAACTAAATGCCAAGTAGGCTCTCTTTATCAGTGGATCCAAAGAATAGTTCTTCATTAAAGGTAACATCCCTTGTTTAAATGACCTTGCCTCTGTGTCCGCGGGATACAGCTTTTGGTACCCATATACGGTAGATATTGCGTGAGTCTACGCCTACTAAGTAACCAATAAGCGCCCTTGGGGAAAGCTTGTCTGTTTGGGGAATCTTCTTGCGAAGGTAGTATGCTCTACATCCGTAGATGCGTAGATGAGCGATAGAGGCGGTTTGCCGTGTGCAGCCTCAAACAGTGTGGTCTAGTTTAATAATTTAATAGGAGTCTAATTAAGTAGATATACCGCATAGACATACATCTCTTCGCATAGGTAAAGTAGAAGGTTAAACGTAGTCCTAAGTAATTAAGACATAGTGATTAGCATCTTTCCTAACTATTCTGTATAGCCTAATTGTTCTATAGTGTTAGGGGACTAGAGCTGTATAGTAATGCTTTGTTGTTTACAGTACTTAACTACACTAAGATTATTCTAAAACCCATAAGCTCTCTCTCTATCTATTAGTACGAACACTAGGCTGGCGTTGTAGCGGCGTTTAATGTGTCTGTCTATGAGTTTAAAGACTCTATCCAGGACATCTGTAGATCGATTGGGTATGCCATACACTATATAGGTCTTAGAGACAAGACAGTAACTATAAAAGATGTACTAGTTGCCTGTAAGAGATTTGGCGTTAAGTGCGATAATATCGATAGCAATAGCTTTAAATGCACGTGTAGGTTAGTGCTCTTTGTTAGATCTCTGTAAGATAATCTGTGAAGCCTTGTTAACTCTGCATTGTTTGCAGTCTTGTGTACTAAGGGGAGGAAATGTAAGTGGAGCTATGCCAGCAACGTTATGACTTAGTTTCTCTATTAATTTAGCTCTAGTATAGCCTATTAAGACGTGTGCGTAAAGACTAGATAACGTGCAGTTAGGTAGTAGTGCAATAGAGGGTTTCATATAGCTCCTTTTATTAGCAAGCGCCAGGAAAGGTCTATTAGTGTGGTCCTCTAGTAGTGCCAGGGGAGACTGTTAGTCTACTAGAACATAGTGACCGCCTATAGGTTTAACTATTACCTAGATAGGATCTTAGTGCTATCCTTTGTGTATAGGCATTCACGCCCTAAGTTAAAGTAGATATCTTTTCCTCTAAGCCTCAAGAGCAACACTAATAAGGTGATAAAGCCCAGACATAAGGCAACGTTCCTTAATATAGTCCTTATAGGTCCACCTAGTGTCTGGATTTCGATGTCGCATTTACCCCATACAGCGATTTCCACTAAGTCTTCTCCACAACTAATCCTTTCGCCTAGTATTATAGAACAAATCTATGTAAACTTGTTAGGCTCATTACAGACGTGTATATCTAAACCACAATTAAGGATCTAAAAGTGACGGAGTACTAAGGTTAGACGTCGCTTGTTGCTTATTACAAGGTATTTATTACGTGTGCCTATTTATATTCTCTATTAGAGGCTTAGTTGCTAGCGTTGATATAACCTATAGGTGTAACACGATCTCGCTTCGCCTTCTCTTTTGTTTGTATTTTATTAAGTAGCTCAGCCTGTCTAGTAACCTTACTGTATTTTTAAATGGCTTCAACGCAAGCTAGATCGATTTTGAACCTAATTCCTTGCAGCCAGGTGCAGATGTATGAACAAGCTCCCTATCGTGGGTTACCTAGGTAGGCGTCGCCTTTGCCACAAGGACAAGGCTTTCTTTGCGAACTACTAGCGATCTCAGTGTTGGTGCGCTTCCTATTGTTCTGAAGTCCTCCTACATTGTTCAAAGGCGTTGAGCTACAGCTCTAATTTCTCGCATCTGTATGGTAAGGAGACTGTGCTCTATTAAGCGCGGCATGGGTGGTGCCTCGTATATTGCCCTTGTTTGAGCTGTGTAGGTACGGCGTCGTTCGGTAGTATTGAATAAGCGCCGCGACAGATACCTCGTCGGGTATACTCGGTGGTGGTGCAGGGACTGTAATAAGTTGCTCTGGTGTAACAACGACGCCTGCGCGATTAATGACAGCTGGTATAGTGTAGACTGTCGAAGCTAGTGGATTAAGTTCTGCGTTAACGTATGCTGAACGGGCCTTATAGACTTTCTTGTTTATTGTCGCTGCAAACCTGAATTAATAGCATAAAAGACCTTAAGAAGATCTTGCTGGGGAGCGAAACCCTAGACAGCTAGAACCTTTAGTTCAATGCCCTTGTTAAGATGAATTTGGAAGTCGTTTATCTAGTCCTTAATTAACTAGCGACTAAGCGTGTACTTCTTCGCCTTGTTGTATTAACGGTCTGCTTCTTCTTGTTTAGTGACTATCGGTTTTAAGTAGTTCTTGTACAGGAACCTAATTTGTTCTGCAATAGTGTAGTTAGCAGGCATAGAAATTAGTATGTTGTCCCTTACTATACTTATAATGTGGCTTTTAAGCTTGCTTAGCAATTTTTTGCGTTCTTATTTGTGCTTGTATTTCTCTTTCCACACTGCAATATTAAGGTTTTTATTAGGGTTAGATTTAACGTCTTTTAGCACTACAAGGTTTGTAGCCTCTAGGTCAACGTATTTTAGGACGCGTAGTGTGCGCGCGGTACGTTTAAAAACTGTGTACCATGGTTCAAAGTTGTCCATCCCTTTTAGTATGACTTTTTCGTCTTTTGGCGTTGCCATTATGACGCGTCTGCGATGACTTTTCGTGTTTGGCCACCGGTGTGGGCTTTTCGTTGTGATTCGGAGTCTCACAGTGTTTTACAGTGATTTATAGTGACTGTAATTGTGGTTTTGCAATAACTTTTTTTCTTGTTGTTATTGTGAAAACTCTGCTCTGGTCCATGCGAGCGATAATGTGGCAGCAGGACTAATTGGTAAGGAGTTTTTAGAGGGTGCGCAATAAGCGTCGTGCTGGGCTCATAACTGTAAGATAGTAGAGATCACAGTAATTCATAGTGATATAGGTTGACCACGAGAAAAGAGGTGTGTTTTTCGCTATGGAGGACCGAGGCCCCTGAAGGTGTATGGGTGAGGCTAGGCATAAGGTTATTCCGGCCGAGGTCATGTGACCAAGGACCGACCATACAGCCATGCGGCAGTCTTACAGGTAATAATAAGAGCCCTACTAATAGTCTTAGTTATAAATAGTGCCTTTCTAGCTTCTTAGTAGTGCTTTTAGCTTTTTTAGGGGCGTTAGGCCAATATATATATAAAAGGGACCTCTAGGGCTATTATACTTTAGGGTCTCTAGGAGTAATAGCTTCCTATAATATAGAAGTCTATTAGGACTTAAATAGCGCCTTCTAGTAGGCGGCAACGCTCTAAAATATCTTAAATCTAGGTTCTTAAAATATTTTCTTCTTTTAGCTCTAAGTAAAGTGTAATATACTCTTATAGTTCTTTATAGTTCTTTTAACTAACTTCTCGAGATACTATAATTTTTCTAAGTTAATATTACCTTTATAATATCTTGTGCTATTAAATATCTTTATAATTATAGTAAAAAAAACCCTTTATAGAAAAAAAATAGATAAAGGTAGTAAGTATACTTCTTATAGTAGTTCTCTAACTATTATAATTAATCTAAGTTTAACCTCTTATTTATAAAAAAGAAAAGAAAATTTCCTAAGAAGGTTTTTTTCTTTCTTTATTTCTCTTCTATAGTTATTTAACCTAAATAAGAGTGTCTTTAATATTCTTCTAGAAAGTGTTTTTTTTCTAGAACTCTTTAATAGTGTTAGCACTTAGATTAGTGCTTAGCTTTTATAAGTTTTCTTCTTTAGAGTAACTTTCCTATTTAATAAGGTATTTCTAGATTCTAACTAATAACTACCTACTCTCTAGCACCTTTTTACATAGTATATATTATTACTAAACGTGTGTAGAATGTTTATAATAGGACCTACTTAAGACTTAATAGCTCTTCTTTATTTATATAGCTCTAATAATAATATATAAAAGACTATATATATGTTTAATCTTAGAAAGTTAACTTTATAGGCTTTTTTTCCTATAGAGTACTTAACTATACCTAGTCTAATAAACTTCTAATTAAGTTTACGCTTAAGTTAAGTAGAGTTTAGATATCTAGTAGATATAAATACTTAATTCCCTAGTTTAAGACTAAGATACTTTCTCTATTTATTAGTGTATTTTTTCTAGTACTTATTTACTACTATAATTTTTATTTTATATTAAGCCTATAGTGTAATAACTTTTACTATAATTAATATGCCTAGTAGCAATTCTCTATTACTAAGTAGTATTCTAGGCCATTCTAGCGTATAAGAATTTGCTTTATAGTACATATAAAAAGAAGTTACTCTAGTTATTATATTTACGCTATTATTATATACAAATTTCCCAATTAGTAACTACCTTACCTAGTTATTCTATTCTAGGTAGTAAAAATATTAAAGATACTACTTAAGTATCTAATTCTGCCTTTTAGTTTGCCTATCTATTTATAGATAATAGGCTAATAATAATACTCTTGTAGTATTAAGATAATAATAAAAAGAGTCCTAATAGCGAGAGTTTATTATTAGACCTCTATCTAATAAGATTGTCTTAGAAGTGCTATATAACCTAATAATATTCTAAATCTAGACTTTTACCAAGTCCTTTATATTCTAATTTGCCCTAGTAGGTATATAATAAGCTATCTTTATTAGATAGTTTACTATTACTAAAATAGTATTATAGACTTAGCTAAGTATTTAGCTAGAAAGTAAGTCTATAATAAAATTTAAAGTAACGTTCTCCCAAGGGCAATTTAGTATAGGCAAAGGATTTAGAAGACTATATAGTTAGTGTTAAGGTATAATAGATATTCTATACTTTAAATAGTCTTAATAGTAGTTCTTAACTTTATGTTATATTTCTTTCTATTAGAAATGCCTTCTTAACTACTCTAATATCTTCTTTGCCCTAAAGTGCCCTCTTATAGGGCTATTATAGCACGTTTAGAAGGCCTTTATTTTCTGTACACTTATTATAAGCACTTTAATTTTATTTTACTCTATTATACCTTTTTTAATAACTCTTTACCTAACTATTAGGGCTAAAGTTCTTCTAGAGCCTTAACTTTATCCTTAGTCTTTAAGTTAGATTTAAAGTTACTATCTATTAATAATATTAGCTCTTTTATAATTGCTTTCTTAGATTCGCGGCTCTTTGGCCGTCTTTGTGCCTAGAATACTACTTACTAGAACCTTATAATTATACTAATTAATTAGGTAGTTAGTTTAATAAAAGTATCCCTACTTAATAATATTTCTAAAGGCTCTATATAAGCCCTATTTCCTTTCTCTACTAGGTGTTATACCTCGCTTATATAGTTAGGGCGTCTTAATAGTATATTTACTAGATTTTCCTTCCCTAGCTAGTAAATAATAATAAAATTATACTCTGCTAGCCTCTTATAAACTCTAACCTACTAGTAGTTTAATTTTTTTATATTTATAAACTATTATAAGTTATTTTAATCTATAAGAATAGTAAATAAAATACTTAATAGGCAGTATTACTAATATTTAACACTTTTATTAATAGCTAGTAATTCCTTATTATATATATTATATTAAAGTTGTATACTATCTAACTTTTATAAAAAGAAACTAATAGGTCGCTATTATAAGGTTCTATTAGATTTAGGCATATTCTAGCTTAATATACTAAATATTACGCTACCTAAAATATTTACCTTAAGTCTTATTTTTTTTATTAGACTTAAAGTGCACTAATATAGGCACCTCTATAAATATAGCGTTTAACTCTTTAAAAGCTACTTTTGCCTATATATTTAGGTGTAAGAGTTAGCTTTTTTTTTCTTTAAGCTTACCTACTCTAGATAGTACTAGACTTCTTTTAAGTAAGTTTAGTAAGGGGTAGATTTATTATTAAAAACCCTAAGATAAATATTTAGTAATAATTTATAAAACTAATAAACATCCTAATATTACACACTATCTTAGAAAAAAACTACTTTATAATTATTTTTATATAGTCTTTATGCACCCTAACTTTCTTTTAGCTAATAATATAGGCTAGGTACTTTATTTCTTCCTAATAAAATTTATACTTACTAAGTTTAATATATAGTTTAGCCTTATATAGTCTTTAGAGAACTTCTTTTATATATTATTTATATTTTTTTTATTAGAGAAGATAAGTATATTATTTAAATAGATAATATATATTATATTAATTAGTTCTACTAGAACCTTATTAATATATTTCTAGAATTATACTAAAGTATTAGTTAAACTAAATAGTACTACTAAGTACTTAAAGTGTCTATACCTTATATAAAAAGCTATCTTCTATTTATTACTCTTTTCAATTTTTATTTTATAATATACCTCTATTTTTTTGTAAACAAAGCTATATTCCGCAACTATACTATAGTAGAAAAGAAAATCTAGCTATAACCTATTTTTCTGTGTACTAGCTCTGTGAGATAAATACTATATAAATACACGTAACTAAGTTAATATCCTGCTTATTGTGCGGCACCCCGCAAGGCCGTTGCGTACACGGGCAGGGTTAACTCAACTATAGTTTAGAACTATTGTTAAGTAGTAACTTATCTCGCCTATATAGGCAGTAATAAGGTTAGGGTGCTTATTGCCTATATAAAGAGAGCCTAATCCCGCTGCTATCTTACGCACTACCGCAACTAACAACTATAGCCAAATTAAATAAGATAAAGATACAACTATGCTACAAAGCAAAGTTTAACCTTAAGTACGCCTAATCTACTATAGACCCCTCCTTGCATCCCTAAAACTCAATTAATAAGCTCGTAATTATCGTCAAAAAGAAACTAAAGCTTAAGATAGCTAATAGTAATAAGCTTCTAGTTAAGTTACTTATACTAGATTGCCACGTAATACACATATATAGTCTGTACTACTATTTATTAGCTTAGGTTGTGTACGTATTAACAATACGCGCAGAGACTACTTAATAGACTAAGGCAAACCTAGGATACATCGCGCAGTAGAGGAGGAACCTAACAAGACTACTTAATACTATAGATAATAACAAGTTCCTTTAGAAGCTAAGAGAGTGCAATAAAAGAGGTGCTAAGTAGTTAAACAATATTTAAAAGCTACTAAACTAGCTATAGGCAGTAATTATCTATAACCGCATTATTTCTAAAATCGAAAAATTTAATTATGTGATCTGACTGTAAAGTATCTGTGGGTCTTAATCAAGACTAAATATACCTCTTAGATATTAAGCTTAGTAAAGAACTTTACCTTTACTAATCTTTCTAGAAACTTAGTAATTAAGAGTAATATATTATAATTCTTAATAGTAATCTTATTAAGGCTATAATAATTTATATATAGCCTTAATATACTATTCTTCTTTTTTATAAATAGAATTAGTGCTCTAGCTAGTAATTTTAAATATTATATTTAGCCTCTTTATAAGTAATCTATAATACTTGTATAAGACACTTAGCTTACTCTTAGATAAGTTATAGAAAGACTAATAGGGTAGTTATTTTCTAGGAAAAATATTAATACCTAGGTTAGTTATAGAATATTTTGTAAGCACTTTTAATTCATTACTATTTACTATATTAGTAAACTCTTAGTATACTAGTAGTATTATAGCCTCTACTAAGATTATAAATATTCTATTACCTATATAGCTAATATAATACGCGTGTAATTCTATAGTTAAGTCTAATATTATTAAACTAAACTATTCTATATCTTTAAGGGCCACTTTAGTATAGTTAGACATATTCTACTCTAACTTTTTTTAGAATAATAATTAACCTATATAAAAGTTAAGTTTTAAATTATATATAGTAATTTATAGTAATTCTAAGTATATTATACTTTCTTAGGTCTACTACTATAAATTAAATCTAGTAGGTATTTATATAACTTTTAGTATTTACTAAATATACTATAGTAACTATAAATTTATATATAGTAATATTTACACTATTTACTATCTCTACTATAAAGTCTAGTAAAAGTATTACTATTAGATTTCTCCTTTTTATAAAACGAGTAGAAATTATATTAAGTTTAGCGCTACTATTAACTAGTGCCTTAACTAAGCCTAAATTCCCTACTATAGCCTATACTATTATTATAGTTAGCCTCTTTAGGTAAAGTATATTATAGAGCTTTCTAAGCTGCTTATTTTTTTATACTTAATAACTGCGGCTAATAAAATAGAGTCTAGTCTTACTAGTCCTTATATTTTCTAAACTCTAATATTCTTAGAATAGAAAGGTAGGTCTAAATTTCTCTCCTTCTTATAATTAGAGAAAATTTAGTCTCTTTTACTATAGTTCTAGTAAGTAATCTTTAGATTATTTTTCTTCTTTTTTTTCTATATTAAAATAGACTATTTATAGTTCTTACGCTTCTTTTACTATATTTAGCTAGTCTAGCTAACTTAGTAGAGGGCGTTATTAACTTAGGCCTCTTTAATAAGTCCTTAAACTTACTGTTACTTTAGTAGACTGCTTTTTTTCTTAGTAAAGGTATTTAGTAATCTCTTTTACCTCTATAAGAGTTTTTCTTTAAGAAGGTAAATAATATAAAACTTCTCTACGTAGCTTATTATCTATAAATACTATAAATTTAGCTATTTTATAATACTTATTCTACTTTTTAATTTTATTTTATAAAGGGAAAAGGTAGTTAAGTAAGTTTATTAGAGACAAACTTACCCTTTAGTAGTAGTACTTTATTATCTTAAATACTATTTGCTAGCGTTCTAATAAAGTGCCTAAGATTAAGTATTTATTTTATTAATATCTACTAGATAGGGGCTTATTTAATGTTTATCTATTATTATTAGTTAGAATATAGCTTAAACTAACTTTATAGGTCTTTAGATAGGTACTATTTACTAAAGGTAACTTTATAATTTTTTATAATAAAGTAAAAAGATACTTATAAAAAGTAAAACTAAAAATTTTACTTTTATTAGTTATAATTATAATAGCTCTTATAATTATAAGTATATAGTAAGGGTAGTTAGAGTAAGATACTTTATTTAGTAGCTACTAAAGATAATAAGGCTATAGTAGCTATATATAAAGTACTAGTAAGCTTATTACTAGCTACTATATTACTAGCTTTATGTTTTTATTAAATATTCTTAATGTATTATATTTTCTATTATTTCTATTTCTTATATGTTTAGTTCTATAGTTCTATAAAATAAAACTACTCTATATAGCTTCTATTATATTTAGCTTTTTCTAAGAGGCTTATAAACCCTTAGGACTATTATTAATTTCTTATTAAGTAGTCTCCCTAAGTTCTTTTACTTATTTTCCTATCTACCTAATAGTATTAGCTTGCTACTAAGTATTTCTAAATAGGCTGCCTAGCTTTTAGCTTATAGAGGTAAGGCGTTTACTAAACCTATATATTACTATTATAGTAGCAAGAATTCTACTACTGCCTATAAAAAAGTAATTTAAATATAAAAACACTACTAGAATACCTAATAGTTAGTAAAGTAGAATAGAATAATATTAAGAGACAAGTAGTAATAAGATAAATCGCTACTTACTTTTATTTAAAGTAAGGGGTAGTTTTTATTCAAACCCTCACTAGACTTAAAGAAGACAGAAGGCCCTATTAGGCTAGCTAAGTAATAAGAATGTTTTATAGGTACCTTAAAAAGGAATTATTCTAGTATAGTGTGTAATTACATATCTAGGCAATCTACTATTATATTTAAGCTTAATAGAATAAGGCTAAATATCCTAAAAGCCTCTTTATAGTTTTCTAATATAAATATATTAAAAAACATATTATACTGGGCTAGAAAAAAGATCTTTTTATTAATATAGTAAATATACTTCTTTACTAAGTCATAAATAGATTAGAAGTACTTTAGCTTTAGTAGTATAAAATTAACTATATTAAGTAGCTAAAAAGTATATAATAAATACGCTTGTATATAAAGTATTAGAATTTTTTATTCTAAATAGTAGTTCTTAAAGTTCTAAGATTAGTAGCTTTTATAACTATCTAGAATTAGTAGTCTTTATAAGTCTATTTAGCCAGCCTTTATATACATATTAAAGCGCTTTAACTATATAACTCTAAGTTTTTTATTTATCTAGCTATTATTAAAAATAGATAGCTTTTAATTATAGGGAGTATTAGCCTCTTTACACTATACTAAAATATAAACCTACCCTTTATAAATAATAAATAGTAGAGTAGTATATTTAGTAGCGTAGTTACTTTAAATAATTATAATCTACTTCTAATTCCCCAATTAAATTATTATTAGTTAAGTATATTTTTCTAAACCTATTATAACTTTTATTAAGATAATAACCTTTATCTAGAAGCCTATTTTATTAAAGTTATAAATATTTATATAGGGGCGTATTATAGTAAATATAGGTATAAGGCTATCTAAGTAGAATAAAAGTCTAGATAGTAAATCTACGCTATAGTAGGGGACTATAAGTAAGGATTTTAGTCTAGAAATAAGCAAAACTTAGATTTCTTAGTAAGGTTAAATCTTGCTATTTCTCCCCTCTAGTTTTTAAACACTAAAAAACTAAATCTTTATAGATAGAAAAAAAGTAGCCTAAATAACCTAGTACCTCTAATAATTAAGAAATTTCTAACTATTAAGCTAGTTATTATAGAATAGGAAAACTATTAGTCAGTGCCTCTATTAATTAGTCTTAATAAGTTATTAAGATTTAAACTTATAAGATAAGAAAGCAAATTAAAGTATAATACTATTTTCTAATTTAGGAAAAACTTTATTAGAAATTTTAATTTACACTTTATATAAATAATAGACTACTAGTATTTATTTCTCCTTAACCCTCTTTAAAGGGCGTTTTTTACTAGGGGAAAGTGCCTTCTATCTATCTATACAATTTGCCTATGGCTATATTTACTTTATAGAAAATTTAGAAGTAATAGAAATATTATTAATAATAGATATTCTTATTTAGTATACTATACTTAGCATTTTTTTATAATTAAAACTATATTCTCTACCTATAATCTTTTTTTCTATATACTAGCTTTGTAAAATAAATATTATATAAATAAATATAAAAGTAAATAGTTTATAAGTATATATTTGTTTAACACTCTATAATTCTATTAGCTTCTTATAATAGTAACTTAGTTATATTAGCGTAAACTATAGTTAAGGAAGAGACCCTTTACTACTACTAACTATTATCTAGCACTTCCTTTTATATAAGAGAATGCTCTACTCCTACTATTTACTTTATAATAACTAAGTAATTAAATAACTAAACTATACTACTATACTATAACTACACTTCTAGACTAAATTTAACCTAACTTATAGTATAGAGATTATTAATATTAAAATTATTAATACACTACCTACTAAAAAAATAAATAAAATTAAGAATATAGTGTAAAAGCCAGGCTTAAGAAAGTAAAGAGAAGAAAAAGACTATAAATAGTTAGTAAAGCTATTTTTACTTCCTTATTATATTATATAATACTTTAGTATAATATATTATATAATTATTACCCTTATAGCTATTATTAACTAGTGTAGAAGAAAAGTAAAAATAAATATCGGCAAATAAAGACTATATTAGATAGTAAATAAGAAAATAAACTAGATTGCTTACTACTATAGGTTATTTTATTGCAACCAAGAAAGTTTCTAATAAAAATATTATAGTAAGAGTAGTTATTTCTCTTATTATTATTAATATAGAAAAGTGTTTTAAGGTAGTATTAATAAAAAAAGGTTAGCGTATTATAAGTAAGCTAAGTAAGTCTAGTAGACTTAGCAGGCCTACTATAACTAAAAAAAAATCTATATATAAAACTATATATAAGGCTAGATTCCTATACTATAGTTTAAAGTAAAAAAGGTATAAAATAAAACTAGCGCTATAACTAGTATAACACTATAACTATTATCTTCTCTACTATTATTCTTAAAAATTACTAGTAATAAAAATAGTGGTTTTTTTATAACTAAGAGATTTCTAACAAAATATTATAATAATAGTATAAGGCCTCCTTATTACTTAGCTAGCCTAATAGGGCCTTCTGTCTTCTTTAAGTCTAGTGAGGGTTTGAATAAAAACTACCCCTTACTTTAAATAAAAGTAAGTAGCGATTTATCTTATTACTACTTGTCTCTTAATATTATTCTATTCTACTTTACTAACTATTAGGTATTCTAGTAGTGTTTTTATATTTAAATTACTTTTTTATAGGCAGTAGTAGAATTCTTGCTACTATAATAGTAATATATAGGTTTAGTAAACGCCTTACCTCTATAAGCTAAAAGCTAGGCAGCCTATTTAGAAATACTTAGTAGCAAGCTAATACTATTAGGTAGATAGGAAAATAAGTAAAAGAACTTAGGGAGACTACTTAATAAGAAATTAATAATAGTCCTAAGGGTTTATAAGCCTCTTAGAAAAAGCTAAATATAATAGAAGCTAATAAAAGAGTAGTTTATTTTATAGAACTATAGAACTAAACATATAAGAAATAGAAATAATAGAAAATATAATACATTAAGAATATTTAATAAAAACATAAAGCTAGTAATATAGTAGCTAGTAATAAGCTTACTAGTACTTTATATATAGCTACTATAGCCTTATTATCTTTAGTAGCTACTAAATAAAGTATCTTACTCTAACTACCCTTACTATATACTTATAATTATAAGAGCTATTATAATTATAACTAATAAAAGTAAAATTTTTAGTTTTACTTTTTATAAGTATCTTTTTACTTTATTATAAAAAATTATAAAGTTACCTTTAGTAAATAGTACCTATCTAAAGACCTATAAAGTTAGTTTAAGCTATATTCTAACTAATAATAATAGATAAACATTAAATAAGCCCCTATCTAGTAGATATTAATAAAATAAATACTTAATATCTTAGGCACTTTATTAGAACGCTAGCAAATAGTATTTAAGATAATAAAGTACTACTACTAAAGGGTAAGTTTGTCTCTAATAAACTTACTTAACTACCTTTTCCCTTTATAAAATAAAATTAAAAAGTAGAATAAGTATTATAAAATAGCTAAATTTATAGTATTTATAGATAATAAGCTACGTAGAGAAGTTTTATATTATTTACCTTCTTAAAGAAAAACTCTTATAGAGGTAAAAGAGATTACTAAATACCTTTACTAAGAAAAAAAGCAGTCTACTAAAAGTAACAGTAAGTTTAAGGACTTATTAAAGAGGCCTAAGTTAATAACGCCCTCTACTAAGTTAGCTAGACTAGCTAAATATAGTAAAAGAAGCGTAAGAACTATAAATAGTCTATTTTAATATAGAAAAAAAAGAAGAAAAATAATCTAAAGATTACTTACTAGAACTATAGTAAAAGAGACTAAATTTTCTCTAATTATAAGAAGGAGAGAAATTTAGACCTACCTTTCTATTCTAAGAACATATTAGAGTTTATAGAAAAATATAAGGACTAGTAAGACTAGACTCTATTTTATTAGCCGCAGTTATTAAGTATAAAAAAATAAGCAGCTTAGAAAGCTCTATAATATACTTTACCTAAAGAGGCTAACTATAATAATAGTATAGGCTATAGTAGGGAATTTAGGCTTAGTTAAGGCACTAGTTAATAGTAGCGCTAAACTTAATATAATTTCTACTCGTTTTATAAAAAGGAGAAATCTAATAGTAATACTTTTACTAGACTTTATAGTAGAGATAGTAAATAGTGTAAATATTACTATATATAAATTTATAGTTACTATAGTATATTTAGTAAATACTAAAAGTTATATAAATACCTACTAGATTTAATTTATAGTAGTAGACCTAAGAAAGTATAAAATATACTTAGAATTACTATAAATTACTATATATAATTTAAAACTTAACTTTTATATAGGTTAATTATTATTCTAAAAAAAGTTAGAGTAGAATATGTCTAACTATACTAAAGTGGCCCTTAAAGATATAGAATAGTTTAGTTTAATAATATTAGACTTAACTATAGAATTACACGCGTATTATATTAGCTATATAGGTAATAGAATATTTATAATCTTAGTAGAGGCTATAATACTACTAGTATACTAAGAGTTTACTAATATAGTAAATAGTAATGAATTAAAAGTGCTTACAAAATATTCTATAACTAACCTAGGTATTAATATTTTTCCTAGAAAATAACTACCCTATTAGTCTTTCTATAACTTATCTAAGAGTAAGCTAAGTGTCTTATACAAGTATATTATAGATTACTTATAAAGAGGCTAAATATAATATTTAAAATTACTAGCTAGAGCACTAATTCTATTTATAAAAAAGAAGAATAGTATATTAAGGCTATATATAAATTATTATAGCCTTAATAAGATTACTATTAAGAATTATAATATATTACTCTTAATTACTAAGTTTCTAGAAAGATTAGTAAAGGTAAAGTTCTTTACTAAGCTTAATATCTAAGAGGTATATTTAGTCTTGATTAAGACCCACAGATACTTTACAGTCAGATCACATAATTAAATTTTTCGATTTTAGAAATAATGCGGTTATAGATAATTACTGCCTATAGCTAGTTTAGTAGCTTTTAAATATTGTTTAACTACTTAGCACCTCTTTTATTGCACTCTCTTAGCTTCTAAAGGAACTTGTTATTATCTATAGTATTAAGTAGTCTTGTTAGGTTCCTCCTCTACTGCGCGATGTATCCTAGGTTTGCCTTAGTCTATTAAGTAGTCTCTGCGCGTATTGTTAATACGTACACAACCTAAGCTAATAAATAGTAGTACAGACTATATATGTGTATTACGTGGCAATCTAGTATAAGTAACTTAACTAGAAGCTTATTACTATTAGCTATCTTAAGCTTTAGTTTCTTTTTGACGATAATTACGAGCTTATTAATTGAGTTTAGGGATGCAAGGAGGGGTCTATAGTAGATTAGGCGTACTTAAGGTTAAACTTTGCTTTGTAGCATAGTTGTATCTTTATCTTATTTAATTTGGCTATAGTTGTTAGTTGCGGTAGTGCGTAAGATAGCAGCGGGATTAGGCTCTCTTTATATAGGCAATAAGCACCCTAACCTTATTACTGCCTATATAGGCGAGATAAGTTACTACTTAACAATAGTTCTAAACTATAGTTGAGTTAACCCTGCCCGTGTACGCAACGGCCTTGCGGGGTGCCGCACAATAAGCAGGATATTAACTTAGTTACGTGTATTTATATAGTATTTATCTCACAGAGCTAGTACACAGAAAAATAGGTTATAGCTAGATTTTCTTTTCTACTATAGTATAGTTGCGGAATATAGCTTTGTTTACAAAAAATAGAGGTATATTATAAAATAAAATTGAAAAGAGTAATAAATAGAAGATAGCTTTTTATATAAGGTATAGACACTTTAAGTACTTAGTAGTACTATTTAGTTTAACTAATACTTTAGTATAATTCTAGAAATATATTAATAAGGTTCTAGTAGAACTAATTAATATAATATATATTATCTATTTAAATAATATACTTATCTTCTCTAATAAAAAAAATATAAATAATATATAAAAGAAGTTCTCTAAAGACTATATAAGGCTAAACTATATATTAAACTTAGTAAGTATAAATTTTATTAGGAAGAAATAAAGTACCTAGCCTATATTATTAGCTAAAAGAAAGTTAGGGTGCATAAAGACTATATAAAAATAATTATAAAGTAGTTTTTTTCTAAGATAGTGTGTAATATTAGGATGTTTATTAGTTTTTATAAATTATTACTAAATATTTATCTTAGGGTTTTTAATAATAAATCTACCCCTTACTAAACTTACTTAAAAGAAGTCTAGTACTATCTAGAGTAGGTAAGCTTAAAGAAAAAAAAAGCTAACTCTTACACCTAAATATATAGGCAAAAGTAGCTTTTAAAGAGTTAAACGCTATATTTATAGAGGTGCCTATATTAGTGCACTTTAAGTCTAATAAAAAAAATAAGACTTAAGGTAATATTTTAGGTAGTAATATTTAGTATATTAAGCTAGAATATGCCTAAATCTAATAGAACCTTATAATAGCGACCTATTAGTTTCTTTTTATAAAAGTTAGATAGTATACAACTTTAATATAATATATAATAAGGAATTACTAGCTATTAATAAAAGTGTTAAATATTAGTAATACTGCCTATTAAGTATTTTATTTACTATTCTTATAGATTAAAATAACTTATAATAGTTTATAAATATAAAAAAATAAACTACTAGTAGGTTAGAGTTTATAAGAGGCTAGCAGAGTATAATTTTATTATTATTACTAGCTAGGGAAGGAAAATCTAGTAAATATACTATTAAGACGCCCTAACTATATAAGCGAGGTATAACACCTAGTAGAGAAGGAAATAGGGCTTATATAGAGCCTTTAGAAATATTATTAAGTAGGGATACTTTTATTAAACTAACTACCTAATTAATTAGTATAATTATAAGGTTCTAGTAAGTAGTATTCTAGCACAAAGACGGCCAAGAGCCGCGAATCTAAGAAAGCAATTATAAAAGAGCTAATATTATTAATAGATAGTAACTTTAAATCTAACTTAAAGACTAAGGATAAAGTTAAGGCTCTAGAAGAACTTTAGCCCTAATAGTTAGGTAAAGAGTTATTAAAAAAGGTATAATAGAGTAAAATAAAATTAAAGTGCTTATAATAAGTGTACAGAAAATAAAGGCCTTCTAAACGTGCTATAATAGCCCTATAAGAGGGCACTTTAGGGCAAAGAAGATATTAGAGTAGTTAAGAAGGCATTTCTAATAGAAAGAAAATAACATAAAGTTAAGAACTACTATTAAGACTATTTAAAGTATAGAATATCTATTATACCTTAACACTAACTATATAGTCTTCTAAATCCTTTGCCTATACTAAATTGCCCTTGGGAGAACGTTACTTTAAATTTTATTATAGACTTACTTTCTAGCTAAATACTTAGCTAAGTCTATAATACTATTTTAGTAATAGTAAACTATCTAATAAAGATAGCTTATTATATACCTACTAGGGCAAATTAGAATATAAAGGACTTGGTAAAAGTCTAGATTTAGAATATTATTAGGTTATATAGCACTTCTAAGACAATCTTATTAGATAGAGGTCTAATAATAAACTCTCGCTATTAGGACTCTTTTTATTATTATCTTAATACTACAAGAGTATTATTATTAGCCTATTATCTATAAATAGATAGGCAAACTAAAAGGCAGAATTAGATACTTAAGTAGTATCTTTAATATTTTTACTACCTAGAATAGAATAACTAGGTAAGGTAGTTACTAATTGGGAAATTTGTATATAATAATAGCGTAAATATAATAACTAGAGTAACTTCTTTTTATATGTACTATAAAGCAAATTCTTATACGCTAGAATGGCCTAGAATACTACTTAGTAATAGAGAATTGCTACTAGGCATATTAATTATAGTAAAAGTTATTACACTATAGGCTTAATATAAAATAAAAATTATAGTAGTAATAAGTACTAGAAAAAATACACTAATAAATAGAGAAAGTATCTTAGTCTTAAACTAGGGAATTAAGTATTTATATCTACTAGATATCTAAACTCTACTTAACTTAAGCGTAAACTTAATTAGAAGTTTATTAGACTAGGTATAGTTAAGTACTCTATAGGAAAAAAAGCCTATAAAGTTAACTTTCTAAGATTAAACATATATATAGTCTTTTATATATTATTATTAGAGCTATATAAATAAAGAAGAGCTATTAAGTCTTAAGTAGGTCCTATTATAAACATTCTACACACGTTTAGTAATAATATATACTATGTAAAAAAGGTGCTAGAGAGTAGGTAGTTATTAGTTAGAATCTAGAAATACCTTATTAAATAGGAAAGTTACTCTAAAGAAGAAAACTTATAAAAGCTAAGCACTAATCTAAGTGCTAACACTATTAAAGAGTTCTAGAAAAAAAACACTTTCTAGAAGAATATTAAAGACACTCTTATTTAGGTTAAATAACTATAGAAGAGAAATAAAGAAAGAAAAAAACCTTCTTAGGAAATTTTCTTTTCTTTTTTATAAATAAGAGGTTAAACTTAGATTAATTATAATAGTTAGAGAACTACTATAAGAAGTATACTTACTACCTTTATCTATTTTTTTTCTATAAAGGGTTTTTTTTACTATAATTATAAAGATATTTAATAGCACAAGATATTATAAAGGTAATATTAACTTAGAAAAATTATAGTATCTCGAGAAGTTAGTTAAAAAGAACTATAAAGAACTATAAGAGTATATTACACTTTACTTAGAGCTAAAAGAAGAAAATATTTTAAGAACCTAGATTTAAGATATTTTAGAGCGTTGCCGCCTACTAGAAGGCGCTATTTAAGTCCTAATAGACTTCTATATTATAGGAAGCTATTACTCCTAGAGACCCTAAAGTATAATAGCCCTAGAGGTCCCTTTTATATATATATATTGGCCTAACGCCCCTAAAAAAGCTAAAAGCACTACTAAGAAGCTAGAAAGGCACTATTTATAACTAAGACTATTAGTAGGGCTCTTATTATTACCTGTAAGACTGCCGCATGGCTGTATGGTCGGTCCTTGGTCACATGACCTCGGCCGGAATAACCTTATGCCTAGCCTCACCCATACACCTTCAGGGGCCTCGGTCCTCCATAGCGAAAAACACACCTCTTTTCTCGTGGTCAACCTATATCACTATGAATTACTGTGATCTCTACTATCTTACAGTTATGAGCCCAGCACGACGCTTATTGCGCACCCTCTAAAAACTCCTTACCAATTAGTCCTGCTGCCACATTATCGCTCGCATGGACCAGAGCAGAGTTTTCACAATAACAACAAGAAAAAAAGTTATTGCAAAACCACAATTACAGTCACTATAAATCACTGTAAAACACTGTGAGACTCCGAATCACAACGAAAAGCCCACACCGGTGGCCAAACACGCGAAAAGTCATCGCAGACGCGTCATAATGGCAACGCCAAAAGACGAAAAAGTCATACTAAAAGGGATGGACAACTTTGAACCATGGTACACAGTTTTTAAACGTACCGCGCGCACACTACGCGTCCTAAAATACGTTGACCTAGAGGCTACAAACCTTGTAGTGCTAAAAGACGTTAAATCTAACCCTAATAAAAACCTTAATATTGCAGTGTGGAAAGAGAAATACAAGCACAAATAAGAACGCAAAAAATTGCTAAGCAAGCTTAAAAGCCACATTATAAGTAGTAAGGGACAACATACTAATTTCTATGCCTGCTAACTACACTATTGCAGAACAAATTAGGTTCCTGTACAAGAACTACTTAAAACCGATAGTCACTAAACAAGAAGAAGCAGACCGTTAATACAACAAGGCGAAGAAGTACACGCTTAGTCGCTAGTTAATTAAGGACTAGATAAACGACTTCCAAATTCATCTTAACAAGGGCATTGAACTAAAGGTTCTAGCTGTCTAGGGTTTCGCTCCCCAGCAAGATCTTCTTAAGGTCTTTTATGCTATTAATTCAGGGTTTGCAGCGACAATAAACAAGAAAGTCTATAAGGCCCGTTCAGCATACGTTAACGCAGAACTTAATCCACTAGCTTCGACAGTCTACACTATACCAGCTGTCATTAATCGCGCAGGCGTCGTTGTTACACCAGAGCAACTTATTACAGTCCCTGCACCACCACCGAGTATACCCGACGAGGTATCTGTCGCGGCGCTTATTCAATACTACCGAACGACGCCGTACCTACACAGCTCAAACAAGGGCAATATACGAGGCACCACCCATGCCGCGCTTAATAGAGCACAGTCTCCTTACCATACAGATGCGAGAAATTAGAGCTGTAGCTCAACGCCTTTGAACAATGTAGGAGGACTTCAGAACAATAGGAAGCGCACCAACACTGAGATCGCTAGTAGTTCGCAAAGAAAGCCTTGTCCTTGTGGCAAAGGCGACGCCTACCTAGGTAACCCACGATAGGGAGCTTGTTCATACATCTGCACCTGGCTGCAAGGAATTAGGTTCAAAATCGATCTAGCTTGCGTTGAAGCCATTTAAAAATACAGTAAGGTTACTAGACAGGCTGAGCTACTTAATAAAATACAAACAAAAGAGAAGGCGAAGCGAGATCGTGTTACACCTATAGGTTATATCAACGCTAGCAACTAAGCCTCTAATAGAGAATATAAATAGGCACACGTAATAAAATACCTTGTAATAAGCAACAAGCGACGTCTAACCTTAGTACTCCGTCACTTTTAGATCCTTAATTGTGGTTTAGATATACACGTCTGTAATGAGCCTAACAAGTTTACATAGATTTGTTCTATAATACTAGGCGAAAGGATTAGTTGTGGAGAAGACTTAGTGGAAATCGCTGTATGGGGTAAATGCGACATCGAAATCCAGACACTAGGTGGACCTATAAGGACTATATTAAGGAACGTTGCCTTATGTCTGGGCTTTATCACCTTATTAGTGTTGCTCTTGAGGCTTAGAGGAAAAGATATCTACTTTAACTTAGGGCGTGAATGCCTATACACAAAGGATAGCACTAAGAATCCTATCTAGGTAATAGTTAAACCTATAGGCGGTCACTATGTTCTAGTAGACTAACAGTCTCCCCTGGCACTACTAGAGGACCACACTAATAGACCTTTCCTGGCGCTTGCTAATAAAAGGAGCTATATGAAACCCTCTATTGCACTACTACCTAACTGCACGTTATCTAGTCTTTACGCACACGTCTTAATAGGCTATACTAGAGCTAAATTAATAGAGAAACTAAGTCATAACGTTGCTGGCATAGCTCCACTTACATTTCCTCCCCTTAGTACACAAGACTGCAAACAATGCAGAGTTAACAAGGCTTCACAGATTATCTTACAGAGATCTAACAAAGAGCACTAACCTACACGTGCATTTAAAGCTATTGCTATCGATATTATCGCACTTAACGCCAAATCTCTTACAGGCAACTAGTACATCTTTTATAGTTACTGTCTTGTCTCTAAGACCTATATAGTGTATGGCATACCCAATCGATCTACAGATGTCCTGGATAGAGTCTTTAAACTCATAGACAGACACATTAAACGCCGCTACAACGCCAGCCTAGTGTTCGTACTAATAGATAGAGAGAGAGCTTATGGGTTTTAGAATAATCTTAGTGTAGTTAAGTACTGTAAACAACAAAGCATTACTATACAGCTCTAGTCCCCTAACACTATAGAACAATTAGGCTATACAGAATAGTTAGGAAAGATGCTAATCACTATGTCTTAATTACTTAGGACTACGTTTAACCTTCTACTTTACCTATGCGAAGAGATGTATGTCTATGCGGTATATCTACTTAATTAGACTCCTATTAAATTATTAAACTAGACCACACTGTTTGAGGCTGCACACGGCAAACCGCCCTCTATCGCTCATCTACGCATCTACGGATGTAGAGCATACTACCTTCGCAAGAAGATTCCCCAAACAGACAAGCTTTCCCCAAGGGCGCTTATTGGTTACTTAGTAGGCGTAGACTCACGCAATATCTACCGTATATGGGTACCAAAAGCTGTATCCCGCGGACACAGAGGCAAGGTCATTTAAACAAGGGATGTTACCTTTAATGAAGAACTATTCTTTGGATCCACTGATAAAGAGCCTACTTGGCATTTAGTTAGATCAAGCCATCGACGATATTGAGGTTAAAGAATTAGAAAGTGAGCAGGAAGATTCTAATGAGGAAGTATATGAAGATGCTAAGCTGTCTATCCTTCCCACCGAAACCCTACTCGCAGGCGAGAAATCAGGCCAAGCTCATGATGTACACCGTAGCAGAGATGCATACCCTTCACCAGTTTCTATGGTTAATCGGACCTCCGCGCCGCCAACGTTAGTACCAGCTACACCGCCGACGCCCTCTCAGTCCTCTGCGTCCCCTACACCTACATCAATGGGACCTCCTGCGCAAAGAAAGCGATACAGGACTAATACCCATCTCTAAACTACTAACGTGTTGCCCAAACGCACACGAAATTCTGCTGCCAACACTATCTAGACTTATTAGAACACGTTCGCGTCGGCCTTACTACTAGACAAAGTGCCCCAATTAATCGCACTATCACAGCGAGTCCACAAAGACTAGCTTCCGCCCCTGCCTTAATTTTGGAATGATGTCCTAAAACTCCCTACGTGGTTTAGAGAAGGCTTTATAGCAGCTGCAAAGAAAGAGCTAAATACTATCGCTAGAAAGGAGACATACACTAAGATTCCGCTCTTAGAGCTCCCTCTAAACACTAAAGTCTTACCACTTATATAGGTCTTTACATACAAATTCAACTAAGGCTACCTAGCTAAGTTTAAAGCACAAATTGTAGTAAGAGGAGACTTGCAGACTATTGTGGGTGACACCTATGCTGCTACTCTTACTATACGAATATTCCGCGCTCTTATGGCAATTGCCGCCTACTTCAATATAGACATACATCAATACGACGCTGTCAATGCTTTTACCAACGCCAAACTCCCCGAACCTGTTTACACCTTTCAACCAGAAGGTTTCCGTGACAGCGGGCACTACTGGCAACTTCATCGCGCCCTTTATAGCCTTAAGACGTCACCACTACTCTGGTACGAAGACTTTACAACTACACTTAAGAGCTTTGGTCTATCACTAGTACTTAACGCACCCTATCTATAGAGAGACGACCGCATTATCGTCTTCTTTTACGTGGACGATATTATTACCATAGCCCTTCTAGGTCATTCATCCTTCCTCGACGCCTTTGAACGCAAGCTTGTTAAACGGTATAAAATCACTAACTTGCAAGGCCAAGAGAACTCTACTTTCTATAGTATTACCACACACAGAGACCGCGATAATAGTCATCTTTAGTTGTCACAACATAACTACATCCAGAAAATCTACGCCAAATACCCAGCACCTCAAAAGTCGTCCTGGACTAAGGCACCTGCTTCACCTCTACCTTTCAAGGAGCTTGTACCATCAACATAGTCTAAGAACGAGGACGCATCTTATTATTACTCCCAGATAGTTAGATCTATTAGCTACGCCGCTAGTGCTACACGTCCAGATATCGCCAAAGCTTATTCAAAATTGGCTGAATTCCTTACCAACCCTGGCCCCAAACACTTATCAGCTACATATCAGTGCCTCGCATACCTGCATTACTCCCAGGACCTAGCACTGCACTACTCTGCAGACTACACTACTCCGCATCTCTATTAAAAAGATACCGAAGAGACCGACTTCTATGGCGCAACTGACGCGTCTTACGCCGATCATAAGGCAACCCGCAAGTCCTCACAAGGCTACATCTTCTTCCTATTCGGCGGTCTAATCGACTAGAAAGCAACGCTCCAACGCTGCGTTGTTAAGTCAACTACCAAAGCCGAACTTATCTCACTCTCTACAGGGTACACTGAGTACTACTGGTGGTCCAGGATCTTTAATAATCTCCACCTAGACTTTAAGGAACAACCCTCTATGTACTATAACAACAAACAGACAATTCGTCTACTAGTTACAGAGTCCCCTTAGCTGAAGACAACTCTTCGACACGTGGATATAGACCACTATTAGTTATAGGAATAGGCACTACAAGGAACTGTTACTCCCGCTTATATTAAAACTAACTCTTAGCCCGCTAACAGCCTTATAAAACTTCTACCTAAATAGAAGCATTAGGAATAGTTAAAGCTCTTACAACTTAAGCCCATTCTAAAGTAGATTATAGGTAAACAAGTAGAGCCTTCAAGCTCTTCCACCTCTGCGACCTTACAGCAGAACATTAGCGGTTTAGGTAACCTATAAATCTCACCCTATCCCTGCGCCCACAGTCTCTAGAATTACTGTATTTTACTATATCAATAGGGCCTATAGCTACGCGCTCCTTTAGTCCAATGCTCCTCCATCTCTACATATTAATAAGGCACATAGCCACGCGCCCCTCTAGTCTAATATTACCCCTAAGCACTGCTCTGTTCTAGCACCCTACTTTCCCTATGTTTCACAGTAACAAGACCTTACACATGTTGTATCACAGCTCTAGCGAGAAGAATCTTAATATCCAACGCAGAGCACTGTCTATCAAGAAGTCAACAATAGCTAATAACTGTCTACACCTAGGTAGATTAGCTACCTATCCTGCGGATCAGTTCCCTCAGTACATACACACCTAAGGCACAAGTCTAGGTATTAGCAAGGAGTTCTGTCTCCTTATGCTGGCGCAGCTATATAGAGTGGTTCCGCCTACTTACGCTAGAGTTAATCACACTGGAGTTAATTAAGACAGCTTATATTAATAACAAACACAGGCAGACCTCAGCACTAGACTAGGACCCACCTTTTCTTATTTTAAGACCAGACTCTCCTGTAAGGTACGCCCTTACTTGCTAGCCTAGCTATATAGAACAGTTACGATTGTTTACGCTAGTACCTGGGCAGACTGCTTTCTCATAGTGATTTCACATTGAAACAGACCCAATCTACCGTTATAGGCTATATGCTAAGGACACTCAGACGCTGACCCACACACAGACAGCTTAGGTGACCTATCAGTCTCACCCCGTCCTGGCGGTTTAGGTAACCAATAAATCTCACCCCATCCTTGCACTCACAGTCCACAAAATCACTGTGTTTCACACTGTTAATGAGGTATATAGCCACGCGCCCCTCTGGTCCAACACTATGTTAATAAGGCACATAGCTACGCGCCCCTCTAGTCTAACACCTTTTAGCTTACTCACACTGTTGTTATAGTGTTTTAGGGTGACTTTTACAGCAAGCAGCCCACACAAGAACCTGCTAACGGCTCCTTTTTCTTCCCCTTACTGAGGTTGGGAGTTGTTTGTTGCCTGTCGCGCCATTTTGACTTCATCTCTTGTCGCCACGCATACCTGTTTTGACTCAGGACCTGGCATCTCTCAGATCACCACTGTTGGCAATCTGAAGGGGGTGTGTAAGACTGCCGCATGGCTGTATAGTCGGTCCTTGGTCACATGACCTCGGCCGGAATAACCTTATGCCTAGCCTCACCCATACACCTTCAGGGGCCTCGGTCCTCCATAGCGAAAAACACACCTCTTTTCTCGTGGTCAACCTATATCACTATGAATTACTGTGATCTCCACTATCTTACATTACCCTAGTACTTACAATAATATATAAGCCTATATATATTCTATAATTATATTAGTATATAATATAATAGAATATAAAGCAGCATAATAGACTTTATTATATTTAGGCATTCTACCTTTATAAGTAGTATAGTTAATTGTCTTTTTATAATAATATTACTTTGTCTTATACTTTGTATTAGTTTTAGCACGCTTTTTAGTAAAGTAATAGGTAGATTTATAAATATTACTACTATTATAGATATATAGGTTTTAAGCATAGAGCTTATATAAGCTAAGAAGTAATTAGTTAATAGAAAGCGCTATAAGAATAACTACACCTACTTAATATAATTTATAAGCCTCTTAGTAGTCTTATAGATATATTTCTTATTTTCTTTAGAGTTACTACTATAAAGAATAATCTAAGTAGTTATTAAATAGTTAAGCTTAGTATTAAAGTTAATAAGGCACTATATTATCTTAGTTAGTAGTATAATAGCGCCTAATAAGGGCATATATTACTATAAAATAATATTTATTCTAAATTAAGTAATCTCTACACCTAAATAGCTAGACTCTATTAATCTAGATTAATAAAACAAGCTCTATATCTAAGAAATAATAAGTGTATAGAAGATTTTCTTTATAGATAAGTTTAATATAATAAATATAAAAATTAGCGCTAGTAAGTTAGTTATAAGCTAACTTTATCTGCTATATAGTAAGCGTCTTCTTAAGGGCTATTATACTATAGAGAGAAATATTAGGACACATTAGAATATATTAGAATAATAAGACTAGAATAGTATATACTAAATTAACTAGTAAAGGCGTAAAAAGTAAGTGTAGTATAAAGGTAGGCAAAAACCAAAATAACTATACTAAGCCTCGCTTAATAGCACCTTTAGCTCCTAAATTAGTTAGGTGCCTTAGAGCACCTTAATAGCGTAATAGCGCCTAATATAATAATTATTATTATTATATAGTTAGAACACTAGTAATTATTTACTTTTTAAGTAAAGATAATAGAATATTATATATTTTAATCTCCTAGGGCAACCTAGGTTAGGTTAATCCTAGAAGGGGGACACTATAACGCCTTCTTATTGCTTAGCTAGCCTAATAGGGCCTTATGCCTTCTTTAAGTCTAGTGGAAGTTTAAATAAAAAACCCCTTACTTTAGATAAGAGTGGGTAGCGATTTGTCTTATTACTACTTACCTCCTAATATTATTCTATTCTGCCTTACTAACTATTAGGCATTCTATTAGCGTCCTTATAAATAGTAATTATTCCTCTTACTATTATTAACACAGAAAAGCGTTTTAGGGTAGTGTTAATAAAAAGGGGTTATTCTTATAGTATAAGTAGGTATACTACTTATATAGCCTACCTAAAAGGTATATTTTAAAAATAAAGCTCTAACTAGGTGTAATTATATACCTATAATTATATAAATAGTACTATTTTAGTTTTATTTTAGTTTTCTATAAGCGTATATATAGTCTAGCCCTTTAGCTTCCTTTCTTATATAGTAATCTTATTTAATTCGCTTACCAAAGAGATTCTAGCTTGTTTTCCTTCCACACTACATCATCTTAAAATACTTCATCTCAACACCATCATGACCAAAAAAAAAGACGAACAAGGACGAATCCAGCAGCACCGCAGAAGGACCAGGCAACACATCTCGTCACGAACCCAAGAAAAAGACGAGCAAGAACAAATCCAACAGCACCGCAAAAGCGTCGCCCGACCACGAGCCCCAGATAACCTACATGTACCCATTCTGGAACAACGACGTCAAGAACGCCGTCGCTCCATACCTCAGCACCCTAAAGTTCCACCGCGCCCCCACTTCGCACGACGCCGACGCCCAGTACCAAACGTCAGTCATGGGCAAGTTCACCTGCTCTGACAGCGACTGCCATACGCGGGGCTGGAGCAGCAAGAAGATAGCCATCGTCATCAGAAAGTATCCAGGCAACAAATACAATGCCAGCGTCTACAATCAGCGCTGCAAGAACTGCGATAGTCTCGGTCACCTGGTCCTGGACAAGCAATCGTACATTGGTCGCGTTGCGTATCG
Source organism: Laburnicola sp. JP_R_19 (assembly GCA_031010545.1). Lineage (NCBI taxonomy): Eukaryota > Fungi > Ascomycota > Dothideomycetes > Pleosporales > Didymosphaeriaceae > Laburnicola > Laburnicola sp. JP_R_19. Next base: position 214,921 of record VOIT01000079.1, read on the forward strand.
GCTGAAGAAGTGGGAGGGTGTGGAGATGGCGAAGCCGGTCTATGTGGTGAAGCAGAGACAACTTCCGCATAAGAGTGAGTTTTGTGAAGGATGTAAGAGGGGCGTTTGTCGCGAGGGAGACGACTTCTTCTAGTCAGTGACGTGGAAAGTGGAAGAATGGCGGGTATGGACGGAGAAGCTTTTGAGCTTTGAAGCGAAAGCGCACCGTTGGAAAGTGACGGTGTGGGTAGCCCTCTATGGATGGCATGAAGGGCCGGTAATGAGGAAGAGTTGCAAATTGAAACAAGAGGAGGCTGTTGTGTTTGCTTTACTAAATCCAGAATCTTCACGGAGGAAATCGGCTGTGACTTGGTTCGAATTGGATTGACGTAATAATTTTCAGTGAGGCACAAAGTTGGCTCTATATTTCCTACCTCAAATTGTCCTTGTAATGAGATTACTCAAAATAGTAGGAAATGGTGCCTTATTGATGCTGGTGAAGATATTTAGATGATCTCTATAGTAGCGACGAGTACGCCCGTACACTCCATGTCTGGACCTGGGCATATGGGTGTGCGTGGAGCTTTTCGGCAGTGGTTATGCACTTGAATCAGTACTTAAAGCTGGACGACCCAGTGCAACGAACTCGAGGTCCGAACGAGGCCCACTGAAGGGATTGTCCTATGTATGCATCAGTAATTAAAGCACACCCTATCAAGTATCTATCTACTTTTGCACCCAACCTCGGAACCAAGAGACAGTGTCCATTGTTGTTCTTATACAATCACGAGAAAGTTGGTACTTGAGATCAACGTTGCCCTACAACGAGCTTACAAACGCCTTATGCGCAAGTAATACCGCAAAACCTTCAATTGAATCTATGTCACTAGTGTTGAACCCACATTTGGAGAGAAGTCGGCTTACAAAGGAGATCCAAGCTCTCCGAACTATGGCGCCGACAAAAGAAACCGGTCGTTTGATTCCGGGTTATAACTGCGGTAGGTAGTTGCAACAAATTCTCCAAGTCGGTACTTGTACTTTTCGAAGCAGTGAATGCGAGAGGCTAATCAGAATCCGAAAATACTGCCCGATGCCTATGGAAGCTGTGAATGATGTTAACATATCATGTTGAATATTCATTAGCAGACGCATTCCGCTTTTGGAAGCCGTCTGTGATATTACATTCCATGCTGTTGCAGTCATATGCACTGTCGTGTGCCCCTTGCAATGGAGGCTTTGCTGAGCATTCCTCGCGTACCCGAAAACGGCACATGTGTCCTTTTTGGCGAGGTCGCTCTAGAATTTTATGCATGAAGAGACACTCCTGGCTGCCCTGGGTATCTTGGACTAGAGGGAGTAAGGACAGTTGAGGAATGCATAGGCGAATCTGCTGGAGCTAGATAAATAGTGAAGAGAGCGCCCTCGAGACGTCGTGATACAAGACGGAGCGTGTGAGTCCCGAGCGCGAAGATGTTGGTAAGTTGACCTAAGGAATTATGCTGAGATCAAAGTGTGGAACAACTGACTGTCATTGTCTTTCTAGGGTGCACGTGCCGTCTTCGGCTTTCTCCTCACTACCAACCTCCTTCTCACACCCGTCGTTTGCGCACAACTGCCGTATTCCCAATCATGTTCGTGGTGCCTCCAGATAGAAGGAAAGGTGGCCAAGCTTCAACAGCAGGTCGAAAAGCTGCTTACGTTCTTGGTACGTTGATCGATCCCTCCATCCAAAGCCGACGCGTCGAAGACACCTGCATCCAACTCTATCACATCGTACGGCGTCGGATGTGATGATTGTCTATTCGAGTAGCACAAGTGCGTCCGGTCTTTTCACCATGGGTTCTTCGCCGTTAGGTGCCATCCATTTCCAGACTCTTTCGTTGGTTTCTCAAAGTGCGTCCACGGCATGCTGTTGCCAATGTGCCACGTCGCTCGTGACATTTAAGAGCGACCTGTTGAGGGAAACACCGAGGTTCTGCTTGCAAGGTTTATGCGATGTGGGCTCTTCACCTATTTGCAAGGTTTATCGCGGTGCTCTCCTCAAATGCTGGCCTCTCACACCTTGCTGAGGTGAGATGTGGTGCTCAACATAACCGGATGACGTAAGCGTGGCGCACCTATCAGCCACGCAAGTTATCCTCCAAACAGCACGATGCTCTCTGTGCGCTATATTAATTTCCTGCTTTTCAGCTTGTACTATTTTCTGACTGTTTTCGAGTCTCCGTATTTTCCGAACGAAGGTGCAGGCATCCAGATTCCGAAGGGTGGTATAAGTATAACGAAAAGCTACCCCGCCACTTCTGCTCGTTACACGAAGACGTTTGGAAGATCCAGTGCAAGTGAGACTTTCTCACGCTATTTTTGTTACTAGTATCGTCAATCTAAGATTCACTTGAACGCTAACCGAGGTCTACAGACACCCACCAACCAGCCTCTTCCAGCCTCTACGCCCCTTGCCAGACCTTCCAGGTCAGCAGCTCTTGCCAGACCTTCCCAGTCAACGACTCTTGCCAGAACTTCTAAGTCAACGAGCCTTGCCAGAACTTCCAGTTCTACTCCCAAGTCTACTTCCAGGTCCACTTCCAAGTCTACGGTCTTCCCCAAAAGCTCCACACCCTATCTTAAAACCAAAACTACGGCCTTAGCTAGAGCCTCCACAGCCTATTCCAAAGCACAGCCGCAGCCAACACCAATCATGAGGGAAGGATATCGATCAGTGGCCTACTTTGTCAATTGGGTAAAGCACACCAACTCTCAGTCCGAAACATGATTCTGACAGACCACAGGGCATCTACGGGCGAAAGTACTTTCCTCAGGCCGTCCCCGCAGAAAATCTGACACACGTCCTCTACTCCTTCGGCGACAATCGCGAAGACGGCGAAGTCATCTTGACCGACCCGTGGTCCGACATCCAAATCCACTACGACGGCGATTCGTGGAACGACCAAGGCAACAATCTCTACGGCAATATGAAGCAGCTCTATCTTCTCAAGAAGAAGAACCGCAATATGAAGGTCCTTCTTTCCATCGGCGGCTGGACCTACGCACACGAGCAGAAGCACTTCGACAAGCCGGCTTCTACGCCCCAAGGTCGCAGGACGTTTGCGGATAGCTGCATCAAGCTGATCAAAGACCTGGGCTTCGATGGAATCGATATCGACTGGGAGTATCCGCAGAACCCAGAGCAGGGACAGCAACTTCTCCTGTTGCTTCAAGAGATCCGCTCGGCCATGGACGCATGTGCTACTAAACTAGAGGGCGAGACGGGAACGAGGCCGCAGTTCGTCTTGTCTATTGCAGCACCGGCCGGTGAATCGAACTACAAGAACATGCCCCTCGGAGCGTTGGCGCAAGTGCTCGACTTCATCAACTTGATGGTAAGTCTATGTATTTACTGTATCCGATGCTATGCTAACCTTCTGCGAAGGCATACGACTATGCAGGAAGCTGGGACAGCGCAGCTGGCCACCAAGCCAATCTTTTCCCCTCTTTATCCTGCCCAACCAGCACACCATTCAACACCCAATCCGTCATCGACGTCTACGTCAGTCAAGGCGTCCCCGCGGACAAGATTGTGCTTGGAATGCCGCTCTACGGTCGCGCCTTCACCAACACCTCTGGCCCTGGGCAACCATTCCAAGGTACCGGTCAAGGATCTTGGGAAGCGGGCGTCTGGGACTACAAAGCTCTGCCTCAGCCAGGCGCGCAAGAGTATATTGACGAGGAATCTGGAGCTAGCTACTCCTATGACAGCAACACGAGGACACTGGTGACCTACGACACGCTAGGCATGGCGCAGAGGAAAGCGCAATGGGTCAAGCAGAGGGGACTGGGAGGAGCCATGTGGTGGGAACTTTCAGGTGACAGACAAGACGACGGCAGCATCGTCAGCAACGTACGTATTCCCCTACTAGTCGACGCCCCACCCTTTCACCTTTCACTGAAGAAAACCTTCTCCGTGTACGCCCTCCCATGCGGAAGCCTCCCCGATCAGCAAATGGTTTCCGTACCACGCTGTCAAACACACCACTTAGCACCATAAACTGATTTGCTTCACAGGTCGTCGCAGAACTTGGGGGAGCCAACAACCAAGGGCTGGAACAGCATCTCAATTGGCTAGTCTATCCGGACTCACAGTACGACAACCTACGCGCAGGGTTTCCAAACAATTGAGTTTGCCACCTCCCCTGCCGTTGAGCCCACACGAATTTCCAGCCACAAGAGAAGCGGACGGCGCGGACGGCGGGTGAAGGGCCAAAGAGGTAGGCGTAGGATTGTGGCGGCGCATGGTGGCGTATAAAACGTTTGATATAGTTTCACTGTGCCGGGGGTGGTTGTGTGGCAGGTGCTTGTACGTACGTCTCGCTTACTCGTGCTTCAGCAAAGTGTATCAGGAGTACCGAACTGTACTTGGCATGGATGGACCATCAACAAATTGCGCAAACGCCACTAATGTAGACGGTAAGCTATGCGGCTGGTGCCTGACGTTAGGCTTTCTGTCATTTACATGATTTCGCATGCTCCATGGATGCATGTATCCAACCGATTCTGCAGCTATGGTTCACTTGCATTTCTAGCGGACGCACTTTCCGCATTATTTCTCTTGGGTAGGGGCACCCTAGATCTTGGGTAATGCGTACAGCGGGTATGCATGCACGCTGCCAACTGCAAGACGCATGTGTGCAGCATGCATGTTGGTCGGAAGCGGACCCGCATACGCATGCAGTGCCATTAGGGAACCTGCTGTATCTGTTGTGTTCGTGTGGTAGGTAGACCGAAGCTTCCGTCCCAGAAGCAAGCCCCATTCCTAGTGAGTGGCCAATGTTGGACATGACATTGTGAAGGCAATAGACGTACATTTTCGCTGTTATTCGCGTTCGTGAAATCATACAGTGTCGTCCAAGGAATGTGGTGTCCGAGCGTATTGAAGACGGGGATGTTGCCGTCAAAGCGGCCGTATATACAGACCCCAGTGTTATAGTATACATGTACACTGCCGCCTGGCGCCCATGCACCTAAACGAACCAAGGCCCGAATGATCCCAAAGCCATTAATGCAATGAGAGAATCCTGTTATAAGACGATGCATCGAGGCCATATGCGAATCCAAATTACCTGCTGCTCTATCAGTGCTTTCGGACGGCGTCAGGCAGGCATGAGTCGGAAGGGGGGAGCAAGCGCTGGTAAGCATCGTCGCCTGAAAGATTAGACTCTCTGTGCTCTAAAAAGGTGCGGATTCGCTCGTCCCGATGGCCGGAAATGGTAGCATGTTTGGTGCGTGCGAGCTGTATGGAAGTTTGTCTGTGGACTCTGTCATGCTGCTCCATGGCGGAAGACGTGAGCATAGTAGCTCGAGTGCCTTGCATGATGCTTCCTATCGTGACGATGGCGAATATTAGGGATACGAAGGCAAAGTTGTTCATGTACAGGTCTCGTGGCTCAGCGCTCTCGGTGCCGCTTTCGCGCTGATACCAGCGCTCCCAATCTTCCCAGGTAGCATTGTGCCGCGGGTCGGACTGCCATTGTCTTTGGTCCGTCGGCGACGTGTGGGGGGGCGGGTAGACGGGTGTCTGGTGGTGGCCGGTCCATCCGAGACCCCAGACATCGTATGCTCTCCGCTTTGCATGGTCCGAGAGGATGGCGTGTGCAGCGACGAGAAGCCGGTAGCGCTCTGCGCGGACGGCGTGTGGCAGATGGGCCACTGGGGACGAGCTGTTGCAGCGGTCCGGGTGGTACAGCTTGACGAGCGAGTAGAAGCGGTGTTTCGTGTAGGCCTGGCCGCGGTGGCAGCCGAGGAGCTGGTACGGCGTCGGAGACGTGTGGGGAGGGACGGCCTCAGGCCAATGCGAGTCGGCCTCCTGGCCATGGGCGTGCGAGGCCGGGTGCTGGGCGTGCTGGGCGTAGGGGCGCGTCTGGGGCAGCAGGTCGTGTGCGCGCGCCGGGCGGCATGACGTCGTGCAACTCTGGCTGAGGGGCAGCCAAGCGCTATAGAGGACGGCAGGCTTTCGCGAGAGCATGATGGCGCAATGGCATTGTCCCGGCACACTCACTCACAGTCAGCAGGCGGGCGGGGGGGAGGGTGAGAGGTCTGGCGGGACGGCGACGGCGACGACACGACGTGCATGCGCCGTGCGAGGACTAGCCCGAGCCTCACCGAAGCACGACGACCATGGCATTCACCCATCCATCTATCTGCTGCCGTTCACGCCGCATGGACGCGCCCGCCGCCGTCGCCCGCCGCCGTCGCCCGCCGCCAAAAGTCTTCCCAATTCCAACCCGCCTTCGCTTCCGCCTACGCTTCCGCCTGCGCTGTTTTTTTGGCGGCCTGCCCTCTGCCGCTAAAGTGGGGGCCCGCAATGCGAGCAGCTGTTCTCGTTCATTTTGAGTTTGATCTGCTACCTGGGTTGCGCCTCGCTTCCCGCATGCTTGCGATATAGAGCTGCATTTGCCGATCCTGGACAAAAAGTATGCTATGCGCTAGCACTGTCCTGGACCGGTTGGCCCACGGCTTGAGGTGGCTTTCACGATAGAGTTGACCAAACTATAAGTCCCCTCGCACCTTCGCGTCGCTCTTGTACCCTCCCACCGTTCCCACCGTTCCCACCGTTCCTACCTTCCCTTTCCCCCCTTCTCAGCCCCACTGTTCCTCCTTCCTACAGAGACTCGCCATGGGACGCTCCGACGGAACAGACATGCTCGACCTGGAGAAAGAGCTCGCCGAGTCCATCGACGCCCGGCGGGAGAATAGAGGGGAACCACTCGCCGGACTCTACGCGCTCACCCGGTGTATGGAGAACGAGGAAGAGGAGCAGTTCGACGTCGATCTGACCATTATGGACTTTCTGGCCTACAAGGCAACTGATCTGGTCTTCGAATGGCACGCGAGCTCCAACTCTCACCAATCAGATCTGCCCTCGGCTCTGGTCACCATGACTGCTGGTACGTTACATTGAAACTCTCTCGCTGTTTCCGATTATCCACACGGACTAATCATTCTCACAGAGTGGAGAACGTTCCTAAAACACAAACACAGCGGCCGCTGTCTCAACAAACAAGCCGCATTCCGTTTGCGGTTACTCCAATTTGCTTTGCTCTTCACCCATCGTTTGAACCATGAACAAACCTGGGCAAGTATCGAGTCACTGAACGAGCTTCGGGCGCAAAACAGAAAACGCGGTCAGTATTGGCAGCATACGAAACATGCTCCCGCTCTCCGTCAACCATTCGATACTTCCAGTGAATTTCCACTTTCCGACGGTACCCTCGCTGAGAACAGGAACAACTTTGCTTGCTCCCTCGGGCAACCACAAGAGAGGAGACGGTGGGTCAATGACCTAGCAGGAACGCCGACGCTGCATTGTCTCCTTCCGCTGTTCATAGATCTCACAGCAGCAAGGGTCCAGCTCGACGACTGGGTACCAAGTGAAGGATGGATGGATCTGGTGGGACAGTTCATGCGTGAGTGGCCTAGGAGATCCGCAACTAGAGAAACATACTTATCGCACACACACACGTTTAGTCCACACAACCATCGAAGAGTACTTGCTTAACGGTGCTTACGGAGAAGAGACCTTCAACACAATCTTCGCATTTGGCTGTCCTGGAGTCGAGCACCATTCGAATGATGGTAGTGACATTGAAGCAATGCGCAGACTATTCTGTAGCGAAGGGTGTCCCCAGGAGCAGATACCTGGTTGGTCCACGACTAAGCGGCGCTACATTGATCAAGTAAACAAAACTATCGTACTAGAAAACACAGCTAACATTTACAAGCTCTTGCCTCGTCACAACACGCCAACTTCGTTTGTACAGGCCATGCAAGGCGCTCAGGAACGACATCCTTACGTGGAATTCGAGAATAACGTGATCGCTTTCGTCAAATATCTTCACGACGAACTTGTCAAGCCTGACCTGGTTCAAGTTGAAGAGGGACGTATTACAATCCACGGCGAACAACTTCCGGAGAGCGATTCTAGGGAAGTGATTCGCCGCATGGGTCTGTAGCAAGCTGTGATGCAGTGTTCCCTTTCTCCCAGCCATACTGGCATGATGCGTAGGGACGAGAGCCCTTCTTCGCGTCGTTACTGACATGTGCGTCAAGGTCGCTCCATACCTTCGTCTCCGGTCCTATTTTTTACCACCCATTTCACTTCTTTTCACATGACGTTTTCACCAAGGGGTTTTCTGTGTTGCGCGGTAACCTTAAAATTTTTGTATGATTATATTCTCTTACACCCACAACCTACAAGTAGGCGTTTGAGCAATGTACCTCCATGACCGTACGAACCAACCAATATTTCCTTATTGTCACACTAGTTCAGAACATGTTCGTTCCGCACTCCCGTTTTGAGACCGGACTCGGAACAAATGGACAGAGCTCACTCAGCTGCCTAACTTTTTTACAAATAACATGTGGCTATGATAAACTCTATACGCTAAAACTGTCGGCTTGCCGAACGCCTTTTTTGACCTTTCTTTGGTTTGAGGCTGAAGTATCGAACGCACACGCAATTTTTGTCATCACCTTTTTACGCTCTTTTTGTTTACTAAGCAGGGGGCTCTGCTTTTTTGGTCATGTTATTTGAGATGAAAGCCTTTGTCGTCCTACCCCTAGGTAGATTAAATTAACACCACATACGCTAAATACGTGGGGTCTCTAGAACTCGAAGCCTGCCGTTGGGCCTCGGTCAGTTTAGTGGTCTGCCTTGGACTGCCCCGCAATGTTGCCTTGCTTGTACCAACTACCTATCCATATCTAGCAATATAGTTGCATGTCTCGTCTCGTCTAGTGTAAGTACTTGAAGTCTTACCTTTGTAGTCTTGTAGTCGTATGCTTCGCCTATCTCCAGTGAACTGTTGCCCTTCACCAACCCGCATGAGATTATTAAGCAAACCCTCGAACCAAACCTTACAGCTTCTATCCTTAGAAACTTAGTGCAACATTAAACCAATGACTACATTTTTCTCTCGGAACGTTCTTAGTGCAGATACCATCGAATAATAAAGTTGTCGTTAAATCGCTAGGTCAGCAATGGTACCGCGGCACTGGGCGTATCTCCCGCGCACATTAGCTCGATTCGTAGCTTCCACAATAGCCATCCCGCCCGCAATTGAAGCTTAGCCTTGTATGTATGTATGTCTCTGTTCTGGATGCAGTGTATCCCCCATATCGACTTTTCTACTTGATCGAGGCGTAGCGGACTTCGTTGGGGGATGCGGTGCGGGTATCGGGACAGGTACCGGTACCGGGACCGGGAGATGTGGGCATGCAGGTGGCGCATCGATCACTAATCTGGTATGCAGGGCACAACACTCTAATGGAAACCTGAATTTGAGCTAAAGCATATAGAGACTGATTGTATCAGTACTTGATGCATATTCTGCATTCGACGAGGGGGGTCATAGGGTATGCGATTACATACATACCGTCGTAGCGAAATGCTACAAATCAACAAACTAAATCGAAGATTCTGACCACTGGAAGGAGCCCAGAGAAAAGTCTCTCTCTCCGTTCATTTCTATTATTCTTGAAGGACATTCGGGATTCCGTGTTGGTGGAGAGATGTGTGGCTTCGATGAAGAGCGTCAACGTCGTCTGAAAGTCTTTGGCTTCGGCAATATACGAGAAGAGAGGCTACGTCCGGGCTGTGAAGTCGAAGTTACTGATTCAGCTTCGTCGTGAGAGTTTCTAACTTGTCTCGAGTCCTCGCAAGACACAGAGAGGGGTGGGGTTACGCAGGAGGTACGATAACTCAGTACCTAGCAAGTAGGTGGAAGGAAGAGAAGTTAAATTCATAAGCCTGGGGGACTATATATACTGTTCTAGTGTGAGGTTTCTCGGCTTGGAGTGAAGATGCGGTCAAGCTTGTTAGGGATGTTGGAGATGATCTGAAGAAGTTTTTGTATGGGTGGGTTACTTCGTGTAAGTATAGTATAGTATCTAGACAACAGTTACGTGAACAGGGGACAAATATTCTTACGGAGGCTAGTTAAGCGCAATATTTGGTTGAGTTTCTTCCTTTGCAGAAGCATATGCAGAGTGTTTCGTCAGTTTATTCATTCATATCTGTTTAGAGTCAGCTCAACCTTTTACAAATTATGAGACTATTTAGTCAAACGATGTCCCTGCAGTCACTTCTTCTCACCTCGTCAATGCCTTTTTTGTTCAATTACACTAGAGGGTTTATCGTCACGTATTGGACTACGATTTTCTGTGCTTATAGCAACAGGAGGGGAGGGAACACGCTATTATTGCGCTCTTTTTGTTTGTGTACCTCTTAGTCGCCAAAAAAGAAAGAGTTTGAAGGCAGGATTTTTTTGTGAACAAAGCTGCATCCCGCAACTATACTATTTCCAAAAAAAATCTAGCTATAACCTTTTTTTCTGTGTACCAGCTCTGTGGGATACCATGTGAATACATGTGAAATGTGATCTGACTGTGAAGTGCCTGTGGGTCTCGGTCGAGACAGGAAGGCATGATTTAAAAGTCCATGATCTGGGTAAAATGAGATAGGGTGAAGGCCAAGGAATATTTTAATTAGGAAATGGGAAATCGGTCACACTCACTTCTGAACAGAGAGAGACATAATCACGTACATGCAACCACGATGCTTTTAAAAAGCATGCAATCCAGCACATTCATTTCCGAATGACTCGATATCTTCGGCGGAGAAAGATGATAAATAATAATTAATTAACCAATCAATCGCACTACATTCACTGCACACAAAAACAACGTTGGTAGAAATTTCAATGTTCAGATATATATCTACATTCAATACAACAGATCTATTTAGAAATGCTCAGTGCCACTGCACTGAAATGGGTATATATGCGAGAAAGTACAAAATATGCAAGGAAAATGTCGACGAGCCAGCCTCAATCGATGGAGACGTCCTACCAGCGGACACTCCGACCAGGCTGCTTCACATTCCTAAAAGCGCGCTTCTGCGCCCCGCTCCCGCCTTGCTTCTCAAACCATTTCAATCCCGCAATCTCCCAGTAGGCATCCGCAAACACATCCGGGTTGTTCTGCACGTACTCCTGGCACGTCTTCACGCCCGTCTTGGCCGCGCAAGAGTCGCGCCAGACTTTTCCAGCCCACTCGCCGCAAAATGTAGTATCGAAAATGACCTGCATGTTCTTGAAGCGCTCAGTAAAATCACAGCCCTGGCCTTGAAACTTCGCGAGCGGAGTGCCCCAGGTCGAGGATCAAGCGTTTGCGTCGAGTTTGCCGCGACGTCCCTTGGTCGAGGAGAAAGTGGAGAAAGTGGATGCGAGGTGCTGCTGTTGCGCGGGAAGAACCATACTGAGATGGATTCCGAGGTCCACTCCATGGCGTAGACGCCGCCTCCGGCGTTATTGAAGTCGGTACCGTAGGTCGCCATGCCGTTCTTAGCTGCCGCCGGAGGGGCCTTGATGCTGCAGCCTGCGTTCTTCGCTTGGTTTGGTCGTTAACGTCGCAGTTCTCGGTCACCATGGAGCGAGATAAGGAAGTGCAATGTCGTTCCGGCCTTGTGTACCCAGGGTAATGTTTTCCAGGCGCACCATCGGATGTATGAAGCGTGACGGAGTTCTCTGTCTCACCATTCACGCCTTCCAAAATATCGACCTCACCAAAAATGGCCAGCCCGGTCCGTCACTGTCAGTGTTGCTATTACCACAGCGTCGGCATTTCCAGCAGTGTTGGCATTAGTACCCAAAGCCCAGAATGCAGGCCAAGAGCCACAGGAGCTATCCGGCATATGTCGAATATCAGCTACCAACAGTCCTTGGTTCCAAGTCTTCGTGCTCTCCAACTAACCGACTTCCTACCCTTCGATCCTTCTCCTTGAAATCCACTCCCAGATACACAGTCTGCGTATCGTCAAAGTACCCAACGATCTCGGATTGGATCGCCGCATCCATATCCTGATACTGTACAAAACCCTTGGTAGGATCCGGGCCGAGAAAAGTTGAAGTCTGGAAGAATTTCTTGTACGAAAGGTCGTCTTTAAGCGTATAAGTGCCGTTGCCGAGTGCAGTGGCAACATTCGTCAGAGCAGCGGCGGCCAGCGCCGTGCTAGAGAATGTAGAGGGACGCATGGTTTGTATTGGTTGGTTGGATCAGATCGCGTACTTCGAGTCACAACGTAGGAGCATCGAATGTATGCGCTTTTAGTTTTAATGTGGCAATCGTGTGTAGTAAAGAGTGTGCTATAGAAAAGAAGAGCCTGCTCAGGAAGATAAGTAGACCTATATAGAAAAAGATTGACAGCTTCACAATGTCGTGAGCATTGTGTCGGGAGCGAAAGCTTTCTTCATTGTGTGGGATTTTAGGTCCCCTTTATTGAGTTGTACGTTGCGTAGTAGAAACAATGTGGGTATACATTAATTTTTGGCGCGCCACAGCGTGAAGCGATGGCGGCTACGTCGAAACAGTGAAACGACGACATGGAGTTTGACAAGTCGAGACTTCAGTACCGATGAATGGACGGTACGGGATAAAAGTAGCGCGGGTGAAGTTGTGTGTGGTGGGGCGCTGGGTCGTTTTCTTGTTTCCAAGATCGCGTTGAGGTGGGCGATGATGGACAGCGTTCACCGTTAGCGCGCGCTTTCACTGCACTGGCGGCCACGTACCTGGCGGATGCTAAAACGGCGGCCTGGTCTTTGCACTGCGACCGGAAATATGAATGAGAGATATGTTAAATACGAGCTCAAATCTCTAGGCATATGGAAGATTGCAAGGCGCGAGACAATCGACTCATCGAACATGCTGTCTCGAATCAGCGATCCAATCAACTGTTCAGACGACAAGCATGGCTTCGCAATGCCTTGTGCTACATTACGCTCCTGCGTCAATCATCATCAAAAAAATACCCGCACCCACCTCATGTCGCTCCGATACTCCCTTACACATTCGAACAGAACAGCAGGCGGTATACATGCAGGGCTTGAGTGGGCGTATGGGCGTAACGACCAGCCAGTGCGGATGTAGAGCGAGCTCGCGCAGATCGGGCAGTAGAAGGAGTACCATCAAACTTACTATACCGAAATCATGCTCAGAATTGCTCGGTTCAGTAACACATTTCTTTCTCGACCCCATCCCACCGCTCTTGCGTCTCTTGCGTCATGATCTCTAGATCTTCAAAGTGCCCGTCCAACTTCTCCTTCAGCCTCTTTATAAGCACTCGCACCTTCTCTTCATCATCCCAGACTTATATCCACTCCCAATCTCTCGTCTGACTTTTTTCATCTCCCAGGTTGGCCGCCGGTCGCAGGAACTAAGACTCTCCGCGTAGTGGATAAGAAGGGGATGCTTCACGATTTCGTGTAGGAAATAGAAGATGTCGTTTCTTCGTGGTTTTTGGTTGGACCAGATGCTGTAAATCGTGCGATATTTCTTGTGCTTATCTCTCATGTACTTGTACTGGGAGTAGAACCGTCCTGCAAGAGCAAGAGAAAGCTCCGATCGAATGAGGAAGTCGATAGATAGCAATGTTGTCGCCGATTCTACTTGGTAAATCTACGAGTTTGACCATTTCGGGGTTTCGTAGACTAGAAAGTTCAAGCGTGGCAGGCAGAGACCGTATTCCAGGGGGTTACTTCGAAGGTACCGGGCGTTACATTCAGGTGGACCTGGGCCACTTTTCAATCGCGCGAGGAAACTGGGGGGAGCATGACCTTGGATCGGACACGGCAGTACCTCGCGCGGCCAACAACACCCATAGACATTAATGTTCTCGGGTATTAGGAGTTTGGGGTCTTCTTCACGGACTATACTGCTTCGCAGCCGCAACATGTTAAGTTTAACAAAGTTAGACAGATGTAGAAGTTTCATCATTACACTATCCTCACCCATCTACCTACACAGACTCCAAACAGCCGATAAAGAAATAGCAAAACCTAAGTTGCCAAAGGTATATATTCCGTCGAGAGCCCTGTCATGCAGGACATCCAGATGGGCCATTTATGCATATGCGACTTCAAGGCCCATATGCCGCGCCAGACTTCATTCAGTATTTCGTAGAACAGCCTGGAGATATGATGTAGCTGGCTAGCAGCGATCACCCAGTGTGTCGTAAATCTATGCGCGCGAACGATTTTGCTCCCTGGAGCTAAAGACAATGGACTAGATGAACGATTGATGCCCGTCTAAACGCGGAGCCTGCCCTGTTCCTTAGCATCTCTGACTTGCTCGAACACCTGGAAATGTTAGTGACTTGTTTCACAAACGATCAGGAATGATCCTACCTTCAACATCTTCCTGCGAGCACCTAGAGCATTTACGCCGCGCTTCTCCAAGCCCTCGTCATCAAGCTCAACAAGCTCATGCCACTTGAGATCCTTGAGGTTGTCGGTGTACTTGTGGAGACGGAGACTCCTGAGCCAGCTTGGAATGTCTTGGAGAAGGCTAGGGTCAGTCGGGTCCTCCGGAGGCTTGGAGCTGCCGCGACGACCTCGTGTGAGATCTGCCGCGATTCATCTCGGAATGGTCGGAGATGTATCCGCCGGGACCCGCCTCGCCCAAACCCATGTTAAATTGACCGAGGTTTAGAGAGCCCATAGCGTTGTTGGCGAGTGGTGAGCCTCCATAGTCGGCGGTCAGGAATCCGTTAGCTTGAGGCGAGCGGAAGTTGGTAGCACCCAGGCCCGCGCCCTGCATAGCGAATCCGGAGAGTTGGGACGAGAGCGGCGACCCTGCATAGCAGCAAGCTGTTGAGCTTGCAAAGCGGCAGCCTGCTGCGGGTTCAATATCTGCCCAAGCTCGTTTGTCATAACGAAGTTGTTTGCACCAGGAAGACCAGGGGACAAGGGACCATTTCCAGATCCCTCGGTAGATCGAGCGCGGCGGTACTTGCGCACATCATCAAGTTGGATGCGGTTGTTGACCGTGGACAAAGCAGCTAGCTTCATGGCAGTCGCATTGGCAACCATGTCCGCTTGTGTCTGAGTCTGACCAAAGTTGCCCACCATAGGAGTGCTCAGCTGCGATGCCCAGCTCCCACCGGGCGCATAGGATGGCGAGAGCATAGGCATTTGAGCTGCATCCTGGCCCGGTGCATTAAGTGTGGTGGTTTGCACGTTCCCAGTTTCGCCAGAGAGGGGAAGACGGGGAGAGCGTAGGCCTGCCGACGGAGGTGGCGCCGTGAACTGGCCCATCGCGGGCTGTTGGCCCGAAGACTTGGGGCGCTCACCCCACGGCGACGCTGGGACAGGGTTGTTCTCCTTCTTATCTTCAGGTGCGGAGACGGTCGGGGCCAGAGAGCTGCGGTCGCCTACGGTGCTGTTGCGGTTTGAGACTGGGGCGACGCCAGTAATGTCAGTGAACTCGGCCTTTTGCTTGGCGATGGCGGCGGCGGCATCGGGAAACATGCGGCTGATGGTGGTATGATCCAAGCCAGAGTTGCGCTTCGCGCCGGGGGATGGCGGAGGGCGTCCGACGCCCATCGAATTGCGATTCTCGTTGGTGCCCAGTTTGCTCATGGCGTCGCTCAGCTTCTGCGTCATCGGATCTGGCAGGCATTAGACTCTACATCTCTGTTGGCCCATGCTTCACTCACCTTTCTCTCCGAAATTGGCGGGAGACAGCACGCTAGACATGGGGAGGCTCTTGGACATCTGCTGCAGCACCTGGATGAAGAACCTAATCTGCACCTGGGTGGTCTGCTGGAGCAGAGCGTACAGAGCTGCGGTCCGCTCTGCCTCGCTCAAGACGCGGAACCACTGCTCGATGGCGCTGAGCTCGTCCTTGAAGTCCTGGTCGAGCGTAGCGGTGGCCATTTCCTCCAAAGTCGTCTCGTACTGGTCGATGTCGGCTAGCCACTGCTGGGCGGCGCGCTCCATTTCGTCAGGATTGCCCGAGTTGGTGTTCTGGCGGCCAAAGTAGACTTCAGAGGCCGGGCGAATGCCGCGGTTGGCAAGCGGGACGAGAAGCCGCCCATATCTGCGGAGGCCCGCAGGTGGTGGTTCGAGCCGATGGTGCGCGAGTTGGGGGGGCGCAGCGAGCTGGAGCCCTCGGGCGTGCTGTTTCTGTTGCCGGCGATGTTAGACATGACAGTGGAGCGGAATTTCTCGCAACGGGCTGCGTGGCCGAAATTTAAATTCTGGCAAAGTAGTTAGTGGCTGGTGGCTCGGATGGTCGAGAGCGGAAAGGGCGGGCCCGACGCACAGTAGATGGATAGATGGAGGCTTCTTTTTGAATGTGGGTGCGATCGAGGTCTCCTGCAGTCCCGCTGGCCTCAAAGGAGCTCGATTGCGACCTGGTCAGGAGACGGACGACAGCGTGAGGCAGATGCAGACGATAGGGGCAGGCTGCAGTCGGCGGGAGCGCGCGAGCAGGGACAGCAGTAAGAAGAGAGGACGGAAGAATACCCAACGGCAGCAAAGGAAACGAAGGGGAGGGTGAAGCGGAGGGTGAGAGCGCAGGCTCGCGGTCGAGGTGGAGCGTTAGGTGGAGGGCCCTGCAAGAAGATCCATGGATCGTTGGTCCTCTTCGGCTGAGCCAATCGCCACGCTAAGCCTTCACGGACGCTGGGCCAGTGAATGCCAATGGCGCATCCACGGATTCAGCCCTGTTGCCGCCCGTCTTCAGCTCGGACTGACAGACCAAACAGACCAAACGCTGGCCGCCGACGCATGAGATGGGATGGCATGAGAGGGCTCGTCCACGACCTCCGCCTGGAATTGATACCCGTCTCGTTTCGAATGGCGCGGATCGGCGCCCTCGCCGCACGCCAGGCAGAATCTACCTAGGTAGTCAAATGCCTTTCTCACATTCACCTTGCCGTCCACATCAGGCACGCGCCCCACTGAAAAGCGTTGCGCATGGGGGTGCCGACGGACACTGCCAGTACTAACAGCTAGACTGTGCTGCTTCTAGAAGTTGCCACGGATGCCGAACACACTGGTGTGCACGCCATGCATAAAATAGTGCCTTTCTGTTTCTCCGTCGTTTGGATGGACTGTTCATGCTCCCGACATCGCAATGTTTGTTCTAGTACGGAGGTGCGTATCAAAAGTCCTTGCCCGCTCGGCGACAGGGGTATCTCAGCCACAGTCCCGATACGGAAACTGCTCCGAGCCAACGTGGCCTTTGCGCCCTTAGCTATCTTGCGGAGATGCTCTCTATACACCTATACCATTCTACTCTATTATGGCTCCCTATGATATCTCTACTCGTGCCCTTGTTGTTAGCCTAAAAGCTACTGGCAAGTCAAGCAACGAGATTAATGAATTAACTAAAATCCCAACGCGGACGATTAATTCGATATACGGTCGAGCAATTATACGCGGCTTTGACCCAGCCCAGCGGCCACTACATATACGGGATAGCTACCTTGAAGATGCTCCACGGTCCGGCAGACCACCAAAACAGGCTGAGGCCTCTGAGATAGTCGTTAATATTGTACGCACTGACCGCTATGGACGAGAGAAGTCTTGTGCTGATGTTGCTGGTGCACTCAGTCAAGAAGGATTCAAAATATCAGTTATGACAGTATGGCGGATTCTCCGGAAAGCAGGCTTCAAGAAGACCAAACCAACGAGGAAGCCTAGGTTGACGAAGAAGATGAAGAAGGTTCGACTTGATTGGTGTCTTCAACATCAAGACTGGACAATTGAGGATTGGAAGAACGTTATCTGGTCTGATGAAACATCTGTTGTCCTTCTACACAGGCGCGGTGGCTACAGAGTTTGGAGGAGAGCAGATGAAGCCTTTGTCCGAAGCTGTATCCGTGAGAGGTGGAAAGGCTATTCTGAATTTATGTTTTGGGGCTGCTTTTTATATGATAGGCGAGGGCCCTGTCATTGCTGGACGCCAGAAACAAAGCAAGAGAAGGAGGCTGCTATTAAAAGAATTGAGGAATTAAATCAAGAGCTAGAGCCTATTATGAGGGAACGGTGGGAGCTCGAGACTGGTATGCGGCGTCTCGATCTACGTACTAAGCCTGGTCGACAGCCTCAGTGGAAGTGGAATAAGAAGAATGGCAAGCTTAGTCGAGGCACGGGCTCAGGAATTGACTGGTATCGATATCAGTCAACTATCTTACTCCCAGAGTTAATTCCTTTTGCAAAGCAGTGTCAAGCTGAGCGACCAGGAACAGTTGTTCAAGAGGACAAGGCACCTGGCCACGATCACTATGTGCAGAGCTACGTGTATAGCTTGCAGGGTGTCCAGAAGCTACTTTGGTGCGGTAACTCACCTGATTTGAACGCTATTGAGCCTTGTTGGCCATGGATGAAGCGATATACTACAAAGAAGGGTGCACCAAAGAATCGAGCAGAGGCAGTACGTGCGTGGGAGCAGTGCTGGAAGGAGCTACCTCAGGATAAGATTCAGGCATGGATTGAGCGTATTCCTACTCATATTCAGAAGATTATTGAGCTAGAAGGGGGCAATGAGTATAAGGAGGGTAGAGTTCGATAGAATTGACCAGATTCGGAGCAATTTCCGCATCGGGACTGTGGCTGAGATACCCCTGTCGCCGAGCGGGCAAGGACTTTTGATACGCACCTCCGTACAGGCCACCCATCGACAGGAAACTCCATGTCACAGCTGCTCTCGGCATTATCTACCATCCGCACTTGCCAAACAACATGTGCTACAGGTCAAGAGTTTCCGTACCCTGTGCGTCTTCCCCAAGATAAGTAATGCCTACGGAAAGCACGGAGCCTTTTGACTTGGGCCAATGGCCGACCATTCAACATATCGACCCCACGATCGAGGAGACCATAACTGCCGCCTCACGCTCCCAGCTGCCCCCCACAGCCGTCTTGCCCTTGCTCGACAATGCGCCTGGCCCTTGCGATCCTCGATTAACACATTTGCGCACAGCATCTCTGACCCTGTCCTTGTTCGA
Source organism: Laburnicola sp. JP_R_19 (assembly GCA_031010545.1). Taxonomy (NCBI): domain Eukaryota; kingdom Fungi; phylum Ascomycota; class Dothideomycetes; order Pleosporales; family Didymosphaeriaceae; genus Laburnicola; species Laburnicola sp. JP_R_19. The sequence goes on from VOIT01000079.1 coordinate 233,738, forward strand.
ACGCAGGGTCCTCGCGGATACCCCGCCACGCTGCATAATATCCTGCACTCGCGGCGCCAGGTTAGACGCCAACGATCTCCAAAAGTACGATGGCAGCGACGAAGTGTCGAGTGCTTGCAGAGCTGGCGCCAGAAAGTTGTTCGCTGCCGTATTATCTGTGGTATTGTTATGGTGCAGTAGAGGGTGCACCGGCGGTTTCGTAGTGGAGAGTAAGGTTTCCAGCGCTACGATGTTTTGACACCGGGCCGAGATTTCGAGAAGTGTTCGGTCGAGAGTGGGTAGGGTCGCTAGAGACCGAGCGAGAGATGCCAAAGAGGCCTTCAGTTGTGTTTGTAGGTAATCTTGGAGTGCGCTCAGCAGTAATGCCGGCTGGAAATCCGCAATGGTAGCGCTGGTAGGGGTCGGCGAAAGTAGATATAGGGTGAGCAGGGCGGATGTTGTCCTGGACTTTGTATCTTCCGATTGTGCGAATGTGGATGCTGCCGGTTGACCTGCTTGAGTGAGCAATGAGGACATGGAGAACTCTTTGATGACCTGTTGCGCTCGCGATGTGATGCTCCTCTCTCCAGGATTGACCAGCTCGTTCTTCAGCGCATTGATAACATCCACTTTGTCCAGCGCCTCTCCCTCCTTCCCCGGTCTCGTCGCTGCAAAGATCTGGCGCAATGATAGAAGTGTATCTGCTGACCGGACCATTGCCCTGTGGTCTTCCTTCTTTGCGCTTCCAACCCCTCCAAGCTCAGTCATGCGCATTTCCAGCTGTCTACCAAGCATAAGACATCGCGCGACCGCCCTGCCCATTCTGACCGTCTGGCACAGCCGCTCAGCTGTCAGGCGGACCTGCTCTGAAACCTCATATCGCTCAATGACTTCCTTCTCCAGCGTCTTGTACGACTGAGTCAAGCTCGCGACCTGCCCCTCCACTTCCTGTAATATCCACCCGCTGGAACCTGCATGGTCTTTCGTGTGTTCTAGCAGCGGTAGCGCAGACTTTGTGGTAAGTGTGTCGATTTGCGTATCGATATCCTGGACATCAAACAGCAAGCGCGACAGAGGTGTGGACAGGTCTAGCGGCGTGTCGGAGGGGTTGTTCGTGGCAAGGACAAGCGCGTTCGCGAACGATGTCGCTGAGAAGTCCGGATCGAGGAACTCCTCGTAATCAATGTAGGACGGCTCTCCATCCGACATGCTGGAGCTCTGCATCAACTCGGTGGTCCGCTATCTTCAACGTGCGGTCGTCGGTGGCTGCTTGGCGAAGGCCGGGGTGTATTTATTGCTGTGGATATCGTAGCGCTCTCGCTAGCCCCATCTATGCATGTGAAGCTACGAGAGCTTCTTTCCCCGCCTCCACTCTCACTCTCGACGCGTCTACACATTGCAACTGCACTCCGCACCGCCAGAATGCCGACGTCCATGCCAGCGCCTTCTATGCGCATCCCCATTGAACTCCTCACCCAATCCACATTCTCCCAATTCGGCACCGTCATCGAGAACCCCGCGCACTCCCCTCTCCCGCCCTCACAGCGAGGGCCTCCTCCCATGACGGTATCCGCGAACCAGGGCTCGGCGCTCAAGTTTCTCGATGTAACACACATGTCCAACCTTTATACGCTGGCGCCGAGCAAGAAACCCGCGAAAGCAGTCATGAACATGTTCGTCTGCGCGCCGCGGGACCTGAGACCTCACGAGCCGAGCCAGAGCATGCCAAGTAGCTGGGGTGACCTGGACTTTGACGAAGAGGATTATGGGAATGCGGATAGAAAGCTGCTCGACGTACGAATACTGGAGAGACATCCGTTCACGACGCAGACGTTCATTCCAATGGGGTTGAGTGGTGCGGAAAGACACACGCAGTATCTTGTTGTTGTGGCGCCGACATTACCTGCTTCGGCGTCACGAATGCACACGGGGAGGCCGCCCCCTTATCCGACGCCGGAAGTGAAGAAACAGAACAGTATGAAAGATATCTTTGCGCGAGCGAGGCCGAGTCCTTTCACGAATGACAATGCACCACCTCCGAGTCAATTTACGCGCTTGCACCCCTCTGCAAGGCCGAAAGGCCCTGGCCTACCCGACCTAAAAAATATCAGAGCTTTCATCGCTACGGGGAATCAGGCCGTGACATATGGCGCAGGGACATGGCACGCGCCCATGGTGGTGATTGGCGCACGGCCTATCGACTTCATAGTCGTGCAGTTCGCGAATGGAGTTGGCATCGAGGACTGCCAGGAAATTACATTGAACCATGGCAAAAACGCAGAAGAAGGCGTAGTAATCATGGTGGATTCGGATTCTTCAGGTAAAGTGCAGGTGAAAGCTGGTGTTGGATCTGTACAGGCAAAGCTATAAAAAATGCCAAACAATGTTTGGCGTTATTGTGATTCTCGCGTTGAGTCAGTGTACATCTTGTTAAGCGTAATGGCAGCCATCTGGAAGATAATTTTGCTGATACGATCACACTGACAGTTCAACCGCTTTTCCTTGGAACACATGTCCGATGAAAGTCAACATGCCTCCCATGCTAGCCCGCAACTCCCATCCGTCACTCTCATGATACCGCAGCTGCCTAAATGCTGTTTTCCAACCGCCGCTCGTTCCTCAGCTCCACAAGCTTCTTGACTACCACGTCCAAGGGAATGACCTCGCCACGCTGTTGCGTGGCCTGATCATCCCTGTTGCGCACATTTGCAGATTTGCTATCGCGCTCCTCAGCACCAACAACAAAAATGAAATTGTATAGAGCAAGTTGAGCCGTGCGGATTTTCTTCTGCATAGTGTTACCACTAATGTCTATATCGGCATGGAGACCCTCGGCGCGGAGTTGCGTTTGAACTTCCTTAACGTAGTCGTTGACGGCGGGCATAACCGGGATGATCATGACCTGTCTAGGGGAAATCCAGAAGGGCCAGCGGCCTGCGAAATGCTCTGTGAGAATACTACGATATTCGTCAATATGCTATAATGCAAACCTAAGGTTAATGTCTTACCCGATGAAGCGCTCGAATGAACCATAGATAGCACGATGAATCATGACAGGTCGAGCGTATCCTGGTTGTGGTGCTGGCGTCTTCTTCAGCACCTCCTGCTCGGCCTCAGCTAGCTCCTTCGCCCTGTCGTGTTTCTCTTCTTTTGGTTTATCAGCTTCCTCTTTCTTCTCAACCTTTGGTCGCGCCTCGGATGTCATATATTCTAGCTCGAAGCGCTGAGGTAGCTGGAAATCAAGCTGAATGGTAGCACATTGGAAGTCTCGCCTCAAAGCATCCTGGATCGTGATGTCGATCTTTGGTCCGTAAAAAGCACCATCACCAGGGTTGAGTTCCCACGCACTGTTTCCTTCTGCAGTGAACTGGTTCAGTGCCTCCGTCAAACGTGCCTCAGCCTTGTCCCATGTCTCAATCTCGCCCAAGAATCCTTCTGGGCGCGTGCTTAGCTTCAACTTGAACGTGAAGCCAAATTTGCCATAGACCTCCCTTAAAAAGTCGAACAATCCAGAGATTTCCTCTGTGATTTGGTCTTCCGTACAGAAAATATGCGTGTCATCCTGCTGGAACCGGCGAACACGAGTCAAGCCCGAGAGGGCGCCGGAAGCCTCGTTGCGGTGTAGGATACCGAAATCTGCCATCCTGATTGGAAGTTCACGGTAGCTTCGCTCGCGGTGCTTGAAGATGAGGCAATGGCCAGGGCAGTTCATAGGCTTCAAAGCCCACTTCTCTTTCTCAACGTCGAACGTGAACATATCCTCTGCATAATGTTGCCAGTGACCGGAAGTCTTCCATAGCGCCGAGTTGTACATGTTTGGAGACCCAACTTCTTGATAACCGCGCTTCCAGTACTGTTCTCGAAGGTAGGATTGCAGGGTGTTGTAGATGATCATTCCATGCGGCAAGAAGAAGCAAGAACCGGGGCTGTACTCGTGGAAGAAGAAAAGTTCCTGCTCTTTGCCGATCTTACGGTGATCGCGCTTTGCAGCTTCCTCCAAGTACTTGAGGTGTGCTTGCATGCGGTCCTTGTCCGGGAACGAAACACCGTAAATGCGCTGCAGGCTGTCGTTGTTGGCATCGCCGAGGAAGTATGACGCAGAGTTCTTCATGATTTTGAACTGTTTTATCCTGCCCGTGTTTGGAACGTGAGGTCCTCGGCAGAGATCGATGAGCAGCCCGTTCCGATAGACCGTGGTGAATGTGCCATCAGGGATCTTGTCCTTGATGATGTGTTGCTTATACGGATTCGATTTGAACATATATAACCTAGATTACACGTAAGAGCGCGCTGTGTAACAGCTGGGAGAGACTTACAGGTCCTCTTTCGAAAGACTTAGCCGCTGGAAAACCTGCTTCTCCTTGACGATACTGCTGACAATGTTTTCTAGAGGCTTGTAATCCGAGGCCTCGACAGCAGCCTTTTCCGGTAACGCCATCTACTAACGGTAAGTCGAGTCACCAATATCAGAATTAATACATACCTCGTAGTAGAAGCCATCCTCGATTGGGGGACCGATGCAGAGGTCGCAGCCAAATCTACGTTCGGAAGCTTCTCCTAGAATATGGGCGCTCGAATGCCAGAAGACTTTCTTCCCTTCGGGGTGGTCGAATCCAAGCTCTAGACGGCTCTTTTCCAAGGCCGTTCCAAATCCCACAGCGTCTCGTTCTCTGTGCCGTGATCTAGTCGAGCGATAACGGTGCGCTCGAACAAGCTCTTGCTGATTCCCCGCGCAATGTCGGCAGGACTAGTAACCCATGATTCCCCGATGTGGACCTTACCATTGCCAAGGGTGACTTCGATCTTCTCTGTATGCGTGGCTGTGTGTCAGTTAAAAGTCACCAGGTGAGTCAAGACGCTGCTTTCGTACCGCGAGGCTTCTGCGCGACTTTTTCGTCGTATTTTGCCTTGAGTTTCTCACTACGCATACGTCAGCATCAGAGGTTTTATATTCGCCGGGTGAGGTTACAATATCTGGAGCCGGTGGTCAATGTATGTGGGAGGCGGGCTGAGCTCTTGCGGCCGACCATCTCCGCCCTCTGGGGCCTTTTTCTTTTTCTCCTTCTTTGGTTTTGCCTCGCCAGAGAAGTCAAGATTCTTGACGTCCTCGATAACCTCTTTCACAGCTTCAGCCATGGTCGCGTTGTATGTTTGTTCGGCTTAGAGCCCCGCGCGTGCAATATATAGACGCTCTGTCTGAGTCAATGTTGCGCCAAGGAGCATGACGGGTATAAAAGCATGAGTCAAACTCCCATACCTCGTATTTGAAATGTAACCTTGCACAAGGAGAGTTCGTCGGGCGTTTGTGAGCTTCACGCGAGCAATTGAAGCCGATTTATTAGAACATTTGGAGCGTCTTGCCCACCTCTTGGCGGCCCACTGTGGTGGGGTGCCTACCCTGGCTCCGCCGGGCGGAACAATATGTGGCCGATTGGTTCCGCTACGATTTCGATTTTCTTTCGACCTGCAGGTGCGACAGCTTCACGACGACCGCGCCGATTGCAAATCCACCACACCAATACATACAATGTCGTTTCGCGGAGCACCACGAGGCGGCCGAGGCGGCGGTTTTGGAGGCGGGCGCGGAGGATTTGCTCCCCGCGGCGGTATGTCTACTGGCAGTTTGGGAGCTTCTCGGTGCGCAAGAGCTAACAGCTTGCAGGTCGCGGCGGCTTCACCTCGTCTTACGGACCCCCCGATCAAGTACTCGGTGCGCTTCCTGACAGCCCATGTTATGGTTTTTGCTAAGCAGTACAGAGATGGGCAAGTTCGTCCACGATGTTGAGGGCGAGATGTTCTGCGAGTCCGTCAACGTAAAGATCCCGTACTTCAATGCGCCCATATATCTCGAGAATAAGGTGAACAGGTCTCATGGCATATACAGAGAGGAGAACGAAGTTAACGTAGAGCAGACGCCTGTCGGCAAGGTCGACGAGATCATGGGCCCGCTCAACCAAGTGTTCTTCACGATCAAACCCCAAGAGGGCATACAGTCAAAGTCTTTCAAGAAAGGCGACAAATTCTACATTGGCGGCGACAAGCTGCTACCACTAGAGAAGTGAGTTTCTCTTCATGCGTACATGATAATGACTCTAAGATGAATCTATAGGTTCCTACCGAAACCGAAGCCGCTGGGAGGCGTAACCAAGGTGAAGAAGCCTGCTGGAGCTGGTGGTCGAGGCGGAGGTCGTGGTGGTTTTGGTGCTCGTGGTGGTCGTGGCCGCGGAGCTCCTCGCGGCGGCGGGTTCTCAAGAGGCGGTGCAGGCGGACGAGGCGGCTCACGAGGCGGCTTTGGTAGTTCCCGTGGTGGTGGTCGTGGTGGTAGCGGCGGCTTCTCAAGGGGCGGTGGACGTGGTGGCTTCAGTAGCCGAGGAAGAGGAGGTTATTGAGCATAATTGCTCCCGTACGATCCCTGCCTGTTCTGACCGACAAGCACATCTACACTTTCTTCTGCGGTACTGGCGCGAACGAGCTGTCATCGATACCATACTCATCCACGGCGTTTGGCGTTCCAAGGGGGCTTTATTATTGGAAGTTTCACGCAGTCTATATGCACGGAAGTCACCTGTGAAATGTGCAAGGCGCTCATAGAAATATTGGATTCTTAGTTCATGGATCTTATGTACGCCGGTATAAGGAAAAGTTGCTTCACAAAACCAATTTCTGCTGCAACGTCACTATATGTTGGGGACCCTTACAAACAGCAGCAACGGACGTGTTTCTCAGTATTTGGATTTAAAAAATGACCTCACTTACACGAGACTCAAGTTGTACAAGCAAACTGCCGATGCATTCAAGGTTCTACCACAAGACAGGTGCAGAATCGTAAAATCTTGGCAGAGACCAGCCAGGGACCAGGGTCACGTTGACGTGGATTGCGGCTTATGACGTTGGCCTGCCTCACCCTCAGAACCTTGAATAGTTTCCGCAATCCCTCACATTGCCCACTTTCGCGCGTTCCGCAAACTAACACTGAAGCACTTGACATAAACACGTCTATTTCTATTTTTTCTACCCTTGGCACAAGTCCACCCTCCATCCTCTTGCTGTTCTACTCCGCGCACTACTCCTCACCACTACCAACAAGATGTCGAGAAGAAGCGGCGGCCCCCAAGGGCCTAAGGACTCAGCTCCCCCAGCCAAGGACTTGAGTAGGTGTGTCGAGTGCGATTTGGCAGACGAGGTGTTGACAAGACTCAGCGCAAGACAAGCAAGCTCGTCTGCTCTCCTCAGACGCAGGCCACTTCTCCCTCTTCCGTGCGCTGCACCTCGCGGATTTCATTACTGAGATGAACGGTATGGATACCCGAAAGTTATAGTGTCTATGTCTTCGTACGGGGATGCTGATGCTTTGTTATTCAGGCTTCTGCGGCGTCATGTCCATCTTTTCTTCTCTCCGCTACTGCATCCAAGACGACCCGACCAACTACACGAACCTATACCTTGCCCTCGGTCTCATCCCCTTGGGCATGTTATTCGACCTCATGGACGGCAAGGTGGCTCGCTGGCGTGGAAAGGCCAGCTTGATGGGGCAGGAGCTCGACTCTCTGGCTGATTTGGTACGTCGCCACCGTTCACAACCGCCTCGGCAGAATATTGTATATAAAGGAAATGGCTGACATTTTTTACGTGGATATAGGTATCCTTCGGCGTCGCCCCCGCATCAGCCGCCTTCTCCCTCGGCCTCCGCACCCCCCTCGACCACGTCCTCCTCACCTTCTTTGTCCTCTGCGGCCTGACCCGCCTTGCGCGCTTCAACGTGACCGTCGCTATGCTCCCCAAAGATGCTACCGGAAAATCGAAGTACTTTGAGGGCACGCCGATCCCGACTTCCATCGGACTCGCCTCTATAATGACTTTCTGGGCCTACAACGGCTGGACGCATGCCAATCTTCCGCTGGGTGTCTGGGGAGCGGGAAGTTCGTTGGAGGTACATCCTATCGCGCTGGCGTTTGCGCTGCATGGGTGCTTGATGGTCAGTAAGACCATTCATATACCGAAGCCGTAGAGCGAACCTGGGATACTTGAAGCTTTTGAGATGGGGGCAGAGGCACGGATGGAAGGTGATGTGTCTGTCGTGTTATGATTTGCACACTGCTCTCATTCATTGGGAAGTGGGAGCACACTGTGTATCTGGCCAAGAACCTTTACGGCCGACGAGCATGAGTACTCAATAGAACATTGATATCCGAATATGAATGAAAACAAACAAGCCCTGAAATGAACCACGCTTAGAAACGTGTTGCCTCTGAGGCTGGTGCTGTTTGTACACTAGAATTGGCATGTGGGATAGAACATAATAGCTTGACAGTTGCCATAGTGACACAATTGACCACGATATACATGTTGCACTTTGGAACGGTTGCGGCATGTAGACAACGCATCGTCAATAGCTAGTGACTTTGTATTATTCTTCAAGCAACCTACAATGGCCAGTTGCCTTCCTTTACATATGTACCGAATCTCCTTGTCTGGCGATGAAGGTGTTGCCAGACCTGTGTACCGTCGACACTATCCAGGACTCTTGAAGAACCGTATCCGAGTTTGACATCGGCACACTATTAGATGACCAAACTACCGGGATGACACGGAAAGATATCATGATGTTGGCTAGAAGTTTCCGTTTTTGAGAAGAACGCCGACCGGATGACGCTATGGCGGACGCTGCAAACTCGTTTGGGATGTATGCATATACTAGGTTCTCACCTAGTTATAATCAAAGAAAAGCCGTCCAGCCAAGCAGCGCTTGAGCCTGAAATGCCGCCGATAGTATAGCCGCGAGGAGGAATGAGCGTGTGTCTATGATGATTAGTCGAGTTCGATGTCGTCGAGGACCCAGAAGACGTACCCGCTGCCACCGTGAGCATTTCCAAACCATTCGCTCTTGCGACCGAAGCTAGTCAGAATCTGAATCCCATCGATCCATAATCCAGCCCGGAGTGCAAATCCAAACAGCAGTTCGCCCTTCCTAGTGTCTAATGCAAAATCGGTGCCACCCGGCTTTCCTCCCCTCTTGCCAAATAGTTGGCTTGTTGCATCTTCGTAAAAGAATTCCAGACCGTCAACGGCAAGGCCGTGGTATACTCGAATTGATAGAAGAAGCTTCGTTTGGATATATGCGCTTTCGAGGATGATCTCCTGTGATTGGGAGCCCTGCATCTGAGAATAACCCAATTTACCACTGCGAAAACCCCAACGTCCATCAGGCAGCCGGACACGAGCGAGCTTTTGATTTGCAAGCTGGGCCAGGTCTTCAACCACGTGCTTACCACCACCAGCAGAAAACAGCTCAAGCTTGAGGCGAGATTTCTGCTTCTCCTTCGGTAGAAGATCGCGTAGTTCGGACTCCACCAGTACAACCTGTCGAGGATATTGATTTTCGATTTCGGGCCATCGTTTCCAGTAATGGCAGACACCGTCACCCTCTGTGTACAGCTCCACCCAAGCGATACCCGATTGCGACGTTGCAATCACACCGCCTTGACCATTGTCAACCGTCCATACTTGCACACTGCCGTCTCCATTTCCATGATCAAGTGGTATGCGGAAACAAGGATGAAAGCGAAAGCGAAGGGCGTCAGAATGTGCCAGGAGCACTCTTCGGCGGGGAGCACCAACCGTTGGCCGGGCGATTTAGTGCGCGTCGAGTATGGTTCGCGAGTTGTAAAAGTCCGATTCAGGGTGATATAGTCGCGCAACATGACACCGGACTCCTGGTGAGGGCAGCCGAACAGATGGCCGGTCTCGTGAAGATGGGCCCCAATGCCGATATTTGCTGCCTCCCAATAACTACCAGCTTGATCGCAGTCGTTAGCAAGGAATGAGGTGTCTGTCCGTGTGCAGTCTCCGAAAGCCTGCCACACTTCCTCGATACTTGAAGGATAGCTCTGTAAAGCATGCGAGCCAAAAATACCCAACTGGAGGTCTCCTCCACCCCCACCTAGAGCGGCGTGACCACGGATGACATTCTCCTTGGGATCCCAATGCGAATCGAGAAATAAACAAGAGACGTATTGCTTATGTCCTGGCTTCATCTGAAAATAACTCTTGACGGCTTCCATTGCAATATCGAACAGCTCTCCTTTCTTCGTCGCCTTCGCATTCTGTTGCGCACGATCTAAGTCTCTGATCTCTGCGACGGTTTTGTTTGTTCGTATGATGTGTATCTTCGCTTGATTTCGGAAATGGCCGGTTGCCCAGTCCTGGTAGCTCAGCGATCCAGGTTCCCAAGCATCTTCGAAGCGGAAGCATCGTCGTCCAAAACCATGTCGATTCATCTGCTCGCCGGTGAAAGCTTGCCAGAGATATGCGGCCATCCGGAACTTCTTGACGGCGAGGTCTAGACCATTTCCTTCGCGTTGTATTCGGTCTGGAGTGGCGTCATAGGTACCGGGCGAGTCGCTCCCAAGAAGTATGGCGAGCTGAAGCGGGGGCGAGCCGGTCAAGGGAAGATAGTTGATGTTGAGGAAGGAAGTATGCGGTGAGACTGATGTGCTGCTCGAAGACACCTTCGGAGAGCTGAAGTCCAAGCGAAGACGATTCCAGCCTGGCTCCAAATGCACCAAGGCCTTGAAGTACGAGTCGCACACTGGCCAAGCGGTAGGGGGAAAGCGCCCTTGGTGATGATTCATAGTGAGCGTTCCGTCCAGCGGTCTATGTGCTGTATCATCAACTTGTCCGAAGATCAGCAAAACCTGCTGGTGAACCTGGTACCGTTAGAGACAATTCCATTGTGTACTGCATCGAACATACCCATGAGCCATCAGAAACGGAGAGCACGCGTGGTGCAAGTAGCGAAGAAGGGTTGGCCGAAAGCTGTGAGCTGCTCGGAGTCGACATACCCTGTTCTCGTTTTAGTGGTTGTCCTGTTGGGTGTTTTGTTGCCCTCACGTTCAGGCTGTAGCGTTTGGTGGGGTTAACGCTGGGTGGCTGCGGACGAGCAGTGGGAAGAGGGGGGACGCCGTCGTTGACTGGGTTAGGTTGTACGCTGGCTTCTCCGGAAGACGACGTTGCGGGTGTGGTCGATGTGGATGATGCGTCTAGGGCGGAGAAATTCATTGTCGACGAAGACTTGCGCGGTGACACGACATGGCCGTTCTGGCCGTTCGCGTGACCGTTGCCGTTGGCATGACCAGGGCCATGCTTGTCTGTTTTGATGTTCGCCCTGCTCTTTCTCCGCAGGCTGGAGAGGAAGGAAGGCATCACCGAGGGCGCTGCCAATGTAGGATACTAGGATACTAGAACCCTAGGATATCCAAAGAATCATGGAAACGGTCGACGGGTTTACGAATGGCTCGAGCTGGCCGGGGACGCGCGAACGGCCGTGGGATTGAAGGCGCTGGGTAGGCACAAGGTGTGCAACGACGGCGGTTTGGCGGCGGATGGACGCGTTGGGAACGGAGGAGCAAGGCCAGAAGCGACCGATGGAAAATGAGGGTAGGAAGCGAATACAAGCTTCGAGGACGTTCCGAGGTGTCCGGAGGTAGATCTATCAGTGTCGGCCTTTAGCGCGGCTCAAAGCTGCAGGCCCGAGTCGAGCTTGGAAAGCAGGCGGGTTGCAGGTTGTCGATTCAGTAGGTAGGAACTGCGCGCTTCACGAGTTAGCAGGTGCACATAGGTATGGGCAAGCAACGAGCGACGTGGAGGGTGAGGGTCAGGTCGGTCGCGCAACTGGAAGGCATTCGAACTTGTCGCGACCTCGATTCCGTTTGAAGCGATGACGTCGTGACGAGTGCCACTTCTGGTCCTAGTCCGATCACGGCGCCTCTCTCGCGTGGCAGATACGGATGCGCTGTTTGGCCATGGACTGCTAGCCATCAATGCTCTCTCTCTCTATCAGATAGTAATACTGCATATGGTCGTGTCTTGCTCGGTCCGCGTATCAATCGATAGTCAGCATTCGATACCTGCACCTAGCTCCACCCGTCGATCCCTGTTCCTCGCCAAATCCCAATCTATCTCGCCTCCCAGCCAGCGTTGTTTGGCGTGATGGCGCTGCAATATTTATTTATCACACCTGCAGCTGCTATTGACGGTTAACCCTTCTAGTCCGGCGCCGACGAGCAAGGCCGCCTTCGCTCTTGATTGCCCGCGAGAGCGGCCTGTGCTCCGGCGTGCCAGCCCTGGAGTGACGAGCTAATCCTCATCCCTTCGAGCACAGTCCACATTCCTCTGCCGCCTCAGCTGGTGCGACCTTAGCCAACCGGAGAAGGCTTGCCAGCGAACATCAACCTTTCCTCCGCACCGCCAGCTCCCTCGCTGCGACTCCCCACCATGGCCTCCACCGAGCGTAGTGACCAGCCCGCCGAGGTTGCGAGCAGGGTGCTGCGGAGAGCCCAGGTCTCAAAGGTAGCTCTTGCCGCGGGCCCCCTTGGGCATTGGATGCTAATTGTCCCTAGACCCGCACGCTGCAGAACCGCCTCGCTTTGGCCAACGTGAAGATCAAGCACGGCTGGCAGGACCTCTCGCTCGACCACCTGGAGCCGCGGGTCGACGTCGAGCTCAAACGGAAGCGCCCGGGCTCCAGCAACGAGACAATGTCAAACGCTTCGTCTGTGTCGGAACGCTTCTACCAGGACGGCATCCTCGACTCGTCCCCGCTCGCCGCACCCATGTTCTCAGAGGAGATCCAACGATCTGGCAGTCGTTCCAGCAACCATAGTCAGAGTAAGAGGCCGCGCTATACCCCATCCTTCACCAAATACCCTGGCACCAGCAACCACAGCCGTACTAAAGTCAGGACGTCAACCACCGCGGCCACCTCGTGGAAAAACAGCTTCCAATTGCCCGAGTCGTCGCCCGTATACCACCGCAGGCATGCTCGCTTTGGCCGTGCACATGCCCCTATCCTCTCCTTCGTCTCCGAGACATCGACCATCCCCGATCCTCGTTCGCCTCTACTTTCCGAAGATGACGACGAAGACCTCCCCGTGTCCTCGTTTCAGATCAATAAATCACATATTCGGTCCTCCCCCCCAAGAGCTCCTCGCACACCGCCACCTGCTGTTGCTCGCTCGGCCCGTCTACGTCAGAGTGGCTTCACAGCTGCTGGCGCACTTCGAGAGGGACAAAAGGGCCAAGAGGATGCGGGTCTGCTCATGTACCTAGCCACTTCGCCCCCACCAGCTCGCCCAGGCGATTCGAAACCTCGCATTCTCGCTCCTTCCACTCCGCCTTCAAAATCAACCCCCTTGCCTTCTTCGATGATGTCGACACCAGGTGGAGGGGCCGCTTTTGCGGGCTTTGGTTTACAGACTCCGTCAGCCAATCTCAATTTCGCCGATTTCCTTAACATGTCCCCGAGCCCTGCACAAGCAAACCAACCGTGGAACCGCACACCGATCGCTGGTAAAACACCCATTGCTGCCCGGGAGGCTCGGCGCCGATTGAACTTCGACACCCTTTTACCGCCTACAAGCGATAACTCACACGTGAACCTTGACCGCCCGAGAATGCCTAAGGTTGAGGGCCTGGAATTGGGCGGGGAGCTCGTCTCGTGAAGCCCAGCTCTACCCCGATCAAATCCACGATGATACCTTCCCACTTTGAAGGAACGATTAACGACTGCGAAATGACACTGGATACATGCCGACGTACACACATAAAAAGTGTTGTTGGATCTGAGCGTGCTATGGACTTAGCTTACTTTGATATCGTTCTTACCAAAAGCACGGTGTTACGCCCCATCCACTTTCTTTATGGAGATGGGCTCTCTACCGATGGCTTCGAGTCATCACAACCTATCAGACCGTCTCGAGACCGAGACAACACGCAAATTTCCCGACGACCACCGTATCGGTCGGACAGACATACATACCATGGGTGGCACTCCTGAACCTTTCCTACATGTCGAGCAATACTTTAAGCACAACCGAGCTAGCGACACAGCAAGCGCTCTGCGCTACTCTCTTCCTTGCATACCCCTCGTCTTTTGTATCATCTATCCAATGTATTGTATCTCTTTTGTTTGCTCGTCTAGCATAGTGCCTTTCGGAGTCATGGGTGCATCAGGTAGTATAGTCATTGGTCCGCAGATGGCAGCCTTCTGGGCTGCAGTCGGATAAACAAATGCAAGCATGTTTATCGAACATGATTAGCTCGATACCTGGAAAACCTGTTCAGTAGGTGCCATGTGTCTGCATACGTGCCCAGGTGAGGGGTGACCGAGAGCGAATCGTTGCGACGCCACGGCTTGGATCGTCAATGCGCTGGATGTTGCCTGGCGGCCTTGCATACGCACTCTGCACGCACGCCGCATGAGCAAAATGCGAACGAGATCTCCGCCGCAAGGCACACGGCGTCTAAAAGTTGTGCTGTGGCCTCTGGCAGCTATACACATCACTTTTGGTATCAAGCTTGCTACGAGTCCGCCGAAGGTACTTTCTTCGTACCTGACAGCCGGCCGGGAAGCCAGCCCGAAAGCGCAACCTGTGCCGCCTCGGGCCGTCTCATCCCATCGCATCCCACACCGATTGTGAAATCCCAAATCAAGAAAAAAATAGTTCTCTTCACTACCGGTATATCGAGAGGGGTCATAAAGTGGGCTCACTCTCCTGCAGGACAACAATGGCGAATCAACCCACGGTGCCTGCCCCTCTTATTGTATGGTTTCTTCGGCGAGACGCGCACACGCACACGCGAGGTTTCGTGTCAGGTTCGCGAGCGGGGGAGTCCCTTGCGCTGGGGCGCTTAGACAAGATAGAGAGTGTATTTTTTGGGTGTGTGGTAAGCTGTATTTTAGTGTATTGTATTGTGTATTATCCGAGGCTTGGTGGTTTTCCAAGATTGTGGCGTGGGTTGGGGGGGGGGGAGATGTGGATGCGGATCAGGATCCTGGATCCTGGATCGGGACTCGGGAGAGGTGGGTATTTTGCGGAGGAGGCTGGTTGGTTGGTGCTGGTGCTGCCGAGGAAGGGCTGGCTTGGTGATGATTCCTTACTGTGGTATCCGGCCGAAGTAGTGTAGGTGGGTCGCGCACAGCAGGGGTGCGCATCCTATGTAATTAAATGCAACCTTTCTGTTTCTGTCTAATATTACATACAAATTTCAGTACTTTGTATGACCGCCTTCGGCATTAATTATAGCCCGGCATCGAGCTGGCATGCTATCAATGAGCTCCCTTAACTGTTCTACAGTGATTGACTCCCAGGCTTCCTGTACTATCCTACGCAGTTGATTATATGTTGCTGCCTCTCACCTTCTTGATTAGGGTAATTCACCTCTATATAGTCCTTTATCTTGTTCTACACAGCTTTAATAGGGTTAAGATCTGGGGAGAATGCTGGCTAGAAGATAGGATAAATCCCTCTTTGAGAAAGCTCCTCTATTGTGTACGCAGCTGAGTGCCCTGGTGCCCTATCTTGCATGAAGCTTAGGTGAGGATTTAGACGTAACCAGCCATTAATAAGTGGTACAATCCGCTCACAGTAGCTCTCCTTATTAATTGACTTCCACTCCTTCTCCTAGAACAGATGAGGACCTTTAGACATGCCAGAGAAGCAGCCCTAGAACATCCACCTACGCTTTCTGCGGATCTTCTCTACTAGGCAGGTATCCTCTAGCTCCTCTCCTGGTCGCCTTGTTACCTATACTTTTCTGTGACGTCCACCCGTGATCTATGTTTTATCGCTCCATAGGATCCTCCACCCTTGCTAGGGTTCCCAGTTGATATGAGCCTCTGCCCACGCAAGGCGTATCTGCCGATTTTGCTTAGTAAGAGGAGGCTTAGCATGGGCTACACAGCGTCTGTACCCTCTCTTTTGTAGAGCACTCCTAATTGTATATTCGCCAACTCCCTAGTGCTCAAAAGGTCCCTTAGCAAGCTGGAGATAGCTTAGCTGCCTATTACTACGCGAGGATCGTATATATGCCTCAAGTTGATCAACTTGGGCATCCGTAAGGCGAGGTGGGCGACTGGAGCGCTTCTTGGGCGTGACGCGATCCTTAGTAACTGCGTAGCTAACTTGTCTCTCTGTACATTGAAGCTGGTTGGCGATAAAGTTGTAGGTATGGCCTGCTCGACGTAGGGCGCGTGCCTCTACAGCCTTATCGCGGGTAAGGTATTGATGGCGAGGTGTAGAAGGTGGTTTGGACATTATGCGGGTGACGTGGGGATGAAGAAGCGCGACAAAGAAACACGTATCTCTATACAAATTGGGTGACGCTAAATGTGGATTTGTCAGAAAGTCGTATTTAATTACATAGGATGCGCACCCCTGCTGTGCGCGACCCACCTACACTACTTCGGCCGGATACCACAGTATATTGATTCATGGGTGATGGCATTTGTCTCTTTTCCATTTTCCACATGGACGTGGATATGGCCCATGGGATTGTGTTTCTTCTTGTCACTTGATCAAACGCCTTGCATAAGAAACATGGGCGCGTGTGCTACCTTTGTAGCATGTGTAAATGAGACTACAGTAAGGTTCCCGGAGGCAAACCAGCGCCGTCGGTCGGCTCTCATTTACTTTGCGCTCTGACCAGATGGAAAACTTGCTTTTTGGGCATGCAATTCCCGTGGCAGGCATGCATGGATGATGGCGGTGGGGGAAATCGCATTCGGGTGGGTCCTCGGATATGTGGCATTATGTGGCTTGATAACGGAAGTTGAGTGATTGTTAGGGTGACTCGGTTGCTGCGGATAATTGTTAGTATAGTGCTTGATCTTGGGGCTATAGTGCTGGTGTTGTGGACACAGTATATCCATCGTCATATGTTCTTTTGACGAGTGAACAACTTCTGAGATTGGAAAATGTATTTTGATAGATCCCTATGTTAACTGTATCTTCGACAACGTGCTCACTATCACGCTGTCCTAACGCCCAGGAAGCCGCCGTGAGCATCTACCTTCCAGCTCTGATTGAGTCTCACATGTATACATTATCCGTATGCCTTGCCTTGTTAAACCCAACACCCGTACCCATGCTTCGGTATCTCGAAAGGAACCATGAAACGCCCCAAAAACTCCAAAGATGCTGCATTCGTATCCTCGCATCGCCATTCACTTCATGACGGCATAACAAAACAGAAGTTGAGAAATATTTGCTCTTCGCCAGATCGTGAGGTCGCAGTAGAATCAATCTGGTGTCTAGCCGTACTGATTCTGGTTGACCTGCGAAGCTATAATCATCATCCAGATAAGAAAGACTGCCCCCACGATCCAGAAAGCAAAGGCAGCATTCCAGCATTGACCTGCGCTCTTGTTAGCCCAGGGCCACCACCCCAACATCGAAGAAACGTACAGATGTTGTTTTGCTGCAACCACGCTAGGGTATTCACGCTCGACCCATACTGCGGCATGTTGTTCACATACGTGCTACACAGGTCGCTAATGTTGGGGCCCGCGAAAAGGTTCAACGCTGTACCGATGATTCCGGCGATGAACAAGACGAGCAGAATGAAGCTTAGAAACATGACCACGCCAGGAAGTAGTCGGCGTTGGGCGATGAGAACGAGCATGATGATGATCCAAATGATGGTCAGAGCGCCGACGGTTATGCCGTATGGGATGATCCTGAGCATGGCGGGTCAGCAACAGAGGTCGAGCGAGTGCGAATGGAATCAGGTATCGTACCAGGGAATTTCTTGGTCCATGCGGTTCTGTATGTACATGAATTGTGCGAAGACGCCCAGAATGGTGCCTGCCGTGGCGAGCATGATGATAGTCCAGAAGTTGAGTTGCGCATCGGGCCAAAAGTACTTCTCGCGGACCACAACCGCGGAGCTTACGACGGTACGGGCCATTGTGTATAGCTTCCCTCCGATATAGAGGCTGTAGAGGTAGCGCTGGCGGGCCAGAACTCGGGGACCGCTGTTGTGCCTTCCACTTGCTTGTGCGCTATGCCGTATACCCTCCAGCAATGCTTCACTTCTCCAAGGGCCTCTACTAGTCTCGTCTCCTAAAGCAATCCCTCGCAAAATTGGTATGTATGGCACTCGCAGCTTCAAGGGTTGGGTGGCGCGGTTCTCGATGCGAAGGTCTGATGTGAAGGTCCGATGCGACGCTAAGCGGATGCAGTGTGTCGGTATTGTCGGTAGGGCAAGCGCGGAAGGTAGGACACGTAGTCGCGGTCGAGTAAGGGATGTAGACTTGGTCGCGCAGAAGATGTAGGTGGTGTGGTTCCTGGCGTCTTTTGCGCTGGGCGAAGAGTGATGGCTGGGGCCCTGGGGAAGTGGCTGGGATCGCCAAATCTGGCGCCCCAACGACGTTCAGGCACCGGCACCCCTGGAATTAAAATGACGATACGATTACACTTTCACAACACTTCTTCGCCGACACAACTGGCTTGATACAGACGCCCTTGGGGACTTAATCAACCACGTGGCTTTCAGCTGGGAATTACACATTAATAGTAAGGGGTATCTCTACACCGCATACAAGCGGCGAGGCTTCTCTACACAAATGGCCATGTACACGTTGAACGCCGCCGGTGCAATATCTTTACATTTCCCTCACCGCCAGCTCTGGTACAATCCTACTTTCGGCTCTTGACCATCTTTGTAATCGCATGGCGGATCGTGATGCCCGCCTTCTCTGTTTCTTTCTTTGTGAGGCCAGACGTTACGCAGACCTTTATCGCAGGCGTAGGTTGCCATCCCTCATCCCGTGGATTGACCCCTAGTCCGAGAGGGTAGGGTTTGAGTCTGGTCACGAGGACGCCGTTGGCAAGGCACTACATCTTGTCAGTCTATTGTTCAGCATTGGTTTGACTGCGACGGGACCCACATCGTCAACGGCGTCTTGCAGCAATTGCATTTGATCCTTGGTGCTCCAATTCCTAGAAGCCACAACTTCCGGCTTGAATACTAATATTAGGATTGGGTTATCCATGGCACTTGTGCAGTTGACCCAGTCGCTCCTGGGGTCCAGTTGTGCTCGCATGGCCTTGATGTTTTCCCGCAGCGCAGTCAATATCTCGGGCTGTTCCTGTAGCATAGTTATCGTCTCGCTGGCGGTCGTTGAGAGCAACGCAGGAAGGGCAGCAGAATAGGTGTAAGAAGCCGACGAGATCCGTTGGTGCTCGACTACCTCTTCTGTACCGGCGCAGAAACCTCCGGCTGCACACAGAGGACCGGAAAGACTACCAATGATCATGTCAATTTCTCTGGCGTCCACGTTCTGTGCTTCTGTGAGGCCGCGGCCGGTTCTTCCGAGAACACCGTAAGACCAGCTCTCATCCAAAATTAGTCGGAACTTGTAGCGATGTTTAAGCTCAACCTGTCGCTACTATTAGCACTCGGTCATGGATAATTGGACGGCGCAAGACTGACGAGCTTGGGCAGATCCGACACGTCTCCAATGTTCTCGAACATTCCTTCCGTGATGATGAATCTCCTGGTGAGCGGCTTCTTCGCCTGCTCCTTGGTGACCTTCTGCAACACCCTCTCCAAATCCTCCATGTCGTTGTGCTCATACCATCGCACCGTACTTCTGCTGATCTGTATGCCCTTGCGCACCGAGAAATTAACCGCCTTGTCGGCAACAATGATGTCGCCTCGCTTCGAAAACGACGGAATAACGCTGGAGATGGTCGAGAAGGATTGCGCGTAAATGATGCATGCCGGAACGCCTAGATGTGCCGCAACATCTGCCTCCGTCTTCATGTGTACATCCTGTGTGCCGTAGAAGCCCGGCGGACCGCATGGCCCCACTCCGTATGTGCGCAGCGTCTGGATGGCTTTCTCTTTGAGCGTCTCGTTGCCGACGAAGTTGTAGAAGTTATAGGATGCGAGGTTCGTGACGGTGCGACCGTTGGAGAGTTTCGATTTAGGTCCTGTGGGACTGCGCACGCATCAGCATCACCGTTCCTCCAACGCTTCCTCGGACACCCACCCAACAAGCACAGGGCGCTTCTCGTTCTCCAACTCATCGGCTTGCGTCAGGCCCGCTACTAGTGGCTCAGGTGTCCATTCGTCTACTAACTCGTCGATTTCCTGCTTGGCTGTTAGCACCCCTATGCTTTGCTTCTCTTGATGCTGCACAAACGCACCTCCTCCGTAAGCTTAACCTTCTTCTGGGTGCTATAGCTGGGGCTGAGCATATATCGCACCGCAAAAAGAAACAGGAAAAGCTCAATGGCGCTCCGCACCGGGTCGTCCTGGTAGCTCGACTTGATGTACCGCAGGATAATTGCTGAACCGGGCATTTTATGAAATTGGACATTGGCGTCGTTGAAGAGGCGCGCCAGCGTATTTTGCGCTTCTTGGAAGTCCATAGTGAGTGACGGCGGCAAGCAATACAGCAAGAAGGGTGGGTATACAACCAGAGTCGCGACTGCGGGCTGCGTCGGAGAAGGAACGGGGGACCGGTTGCACGTGACCAACAACGAGCCCTCCCTGAAGCTCTGGAGCTGGGCAGAGCCCACATGTGCAGTTCATCAAGGGCTATCTTATCACTACATGCGCTGCAAAGACAAGCTGAATGCTTACAACTAGAAAACGGCGGGTGCCAGAAGCCATTGCACTAAGATCCGTGTATTTAATTCAATGCAAACACTTATCTAACATATTCGCCGACCAGATTCACCATCCTAACCGTTACCGTAGTGTATGTGCAGCCGCGCAATAGGCGGAGGAAGTAAAAGCGAGAGGGAGCCCGCACAGCATCTGAACCATTCCAACACCAACCGACAAATGAGATGCTTGTACCAATCAACGGCTCGAATATTACAATCATTATGAGACACCGTCTCCATGCCATCATGCTTGCGCCATGTTGTACAATGCAAGTGCCGAAAACAAAACCAATACAACTAGGCATCTTTTCAAAAGGCCATGTACCGACGGAATTTGGCTGAGTCAGCCGTTGCATCGGCGGCGTCGCCACCAGGACCGGGACATGGACCGTTGACACACGAACCAGTGATAGCTGAACTAGTATCGTTGTTATCCAGGCCAGTAGGTTGGACAAGATCCATAGGGATATTGAAATTGAGCTTCAGGAATTTTCCGGCAACCACTGGTCCGACAAGCAGAGCGATGAAGACAACCAGCAAAACGAAGTAGAGGATGGCGTAACGGATCACTCTTCGCCTTCGAAGCTTGGTCTGTTTCAATGAGTAGATGGGGGGCCGAATTTGGCGACTACAAATGTAAGCTTCATTGTCAGACAATGGTTGGTGAATACATACCTCGGGCGCAGCCAGAATAACATCACAGAGTGGACCTTGTCGGCCATTGGTATCAGAAGTGGAGGGAGCAGGATGAAGAGAACAAAGTGACCGAGTATGAAATCCGCAGCGAACATGCCCAGCTCGGTGATCTTGCAAAGGAACTCGCGACCTGGTTGGGAGATCGTGTGCCAGCCCATAGTGTACCATTTGCCGGTCCACCAGGCGATATTGGCGGTATCCGACTTGAACTCACGGGTCAGAGCCAGCGCGACAATGAGTTTGAAGAAAAATCGCTGGATGGCCACGACAGTGATCATACCTAGAAGGGCCTTGGCGAAGTCGAAGCCCTCCAAGAACATCATGACTTCGAAGAAAGCGAAGAGCATAATGACAGAGAGGGCGTGAGAAATGGCCGCCAGGACTGCACCGAATTTCTTGCAGCACATGCTCAGGAGAGGACCTGCACAACAAGCCAAG
The DNA here is from genome assembly GCA_031010545.1 of Laburnicola sp. JP_R_19. Classification (NCBI taxonomy): domain Eukaryota; kingdom Fungi; phylum Ascomycota; class Dothideomycetes; order Pleosporales; family Didymosphaeriaceae; genus Laburnicola; species Laburnicola sp. JP_R_19. Next base: position 255,307 of record VOIT01000079.1, read on the forward strand.
GCGAACATTCCGGCGAGAACAGCGGCATTGACGGCGATAGGACCAAAGGCGACCAGACAAACACGGATTAACGAGTTCGTCTTCTTGATCTGTACACCGTCGTTGTTTTCCGATTTAACACCGGTTTGGGCGTTGATGAATAGATACGGAATGAGAGTGATGGCGACAAGAACCAATGGCCCAAGGATCTCACCCATGAAAATGTTCGTGAATGAAGCGCGTGGAACGTCACCAGACAGTTTCGAAGACGGGTCGCCGAGAGCTTTGCGCTTGTATCCCGTAATTCGCGTGCGAGACAAACGACAGTATCCAATCCAGGAAGCGCTGTGGGATCGCGTGTTTCCGCGAGAGAGCCAGCGGAGGTACTCGCGATAATCGATGAAGAAATCGTCCCACGAAAATTGGTGAGGATTGAAGACGAAGGGGCAAATGCACATGGCCAACAGGGATGCCCAGAAATAGATCAACCACGGTCCCCAAACGGTCAGGGTCCCAAAGAGCAGCATCATCAGAGACCGAGCACCAAGGTACATGGCCGGACCGGCAAACCTGGAGTATAGGATACCGAAGGGAATTCGCGCAGTAGCGAAGCCACGTCCGGTACCAATATATCGAGCCCCACCGAACGACAGATCAGTAGTCAGAGCATTGGCGTAGATTTGACAGACGAAGACCTCGAACATCGGAGATAAGGATGAGAAGTGCTTTCCCAGACGAGTGGCAGCTCGCCAGAAACCACGCTCGGTCAACTCCTGAACCACGAGAGGTACGAAGGCGATGAAGAAGACAATGAAGATGGAGAGGATACAACGAGCAACCCAGTCATAGATTGGGATCAAGTTCGCGCAACCATTCGGCCATTGGGGATCGGTGATGGGCGTGTCTCTATTGTACCGGCAAACAATCGATTCATGCTTGAGCGCGCCGAGATGTAGGAGTACGAACATGAAGCATTGGACCGACAACATGATGAACAAATTGTTGATGTGGAAACCCGGGTGAGCGTAGAAGAAGGACAGGAATCGGTCCAGCGGCAGTTGAGTACCAAGGTAGTAGTACTCACGGGACAACATCTGCTCACCCATACCGGTACCGATCTTGGTCGTGAAGTTGAGAATGGATCCGAAACCCAGATCACGACCCTTACCACACTGGTAGTACTCGCAGTGTTTGATTCTGCCACCGCGGAGGAGAGCGTTCATACCAGCGTAAATGTCTTCGTTGAGGTGGAGTCCTTTTTGCGCCTTAGAAACACCGCCACGCGTAGTCATAAAGATGCCGTTGAGGAAATCAGGATGTCCGTAATGCAATTTACCACCGATTTGAGCCAGGGTACGAGCAAACATGGTACCGAATGTCTGTTCCTTACCAGCGGCGACGTCACCAAGAATACCGATATTCTCAGAGAAGATGTATTCACGAGCTCCAAGAATGGCGACTGGGTTGAAGTCAGGATTGGGTACGCCAGGAGTGTATGGGGAAACATTGTCGGTGGTCATTTCTTCAAACTCAGCCAAGACGCTGCGGATTTTGAGACATTCCTCGAGATAGTTGTCCTGATTGGCATCGATCAACTGGATATACTCGCCGCGATAGAAAATAATCGAGTGGTTCTGGTTGTCGGACTTTCCATCACCGAGGATAGGGTTGCCAGAAAGTTGAATGCGGAACTTAGGTCGACGCATGCCATTCTCCATCAGTTCAGAATGCCCATCGATGAGAGCAGAGTAGATTCGAGGCTCTTCACCTTCGGTCGCAGGGGGCTCCTCATCCAGATAGGCAATTTGAAGATCGGGATATGCTCGTAACAAGAACTCGGTGTTTTCGCGTTCCTCCTTGGAGAATTTGGCGTAGCGTTGCATAGAAACACAGATCTTGTACTTGCGCCTAGCCATGCGCTCCAGTTCCCTTTCGAGCTTGTCTGAATTGCCACCAAACATCTGGACGACTTCCGGGTTCTCAACACGGTAGAGGAGCTTGATCGCACGGCTGTAGTTCATGAACCCGGAAATAGTACGGTACAGCGTCTGAGATCGAAGCGAGGCCCAGATACGGGTTCGAAGAGTATATTCGGGCGCAGCTGACTTGAAACCAATGCAGTAGAAAGGAAGGTCGTCGATCTTGCTCTTCGCAGTGTCCTTGTCTGATTTCTCAGGGTCTCCATTGTACTGGGAAGTCTCGTCGGCAAGAATCTTCGTGTCCTTAACAAAGCAATCCCATTCGTGAGGGTGAAGTTGCTTCAGATATTCCAACAGAGTGACCCGGGAGTAAGGCTCATCTTCGCGAATGATCTCACGGAGGGACAGTAGAATCTTCTCGCTGTAATGGGGGATCAAGACGGTGAATGTGGGCATATTGTCAACGGGTAAAGGCTCGGGAATAGGAGTTGACAAAGATTGAGCGAAGAACGAGATACGTCGCTCAGCCTCACTCTGGGCAGGGAAAAACTCAGTCTTAAAAGAGTGATCTTCCTGAGAGACGAAGAACGTCGGAGCCCGTAGAGTTCTCTTGCCTTCTTGCTCCGAGGGGACCTGGTGGTAGAGCAACTTCTGAACATGATCAATGGCTAGAAGATGTTCACGGTACATCGAAATGACAATGGCGTTCCAGATCTGAGATATGAGTACCTTGGGTTTGTACTTGATCTCCATATCCGTTGTTGCCAAAACCTTGGAATATATACGTTTGGGGAGGCGAGAGAAGATGTTCCTCCAGGGCGTCCAAATAGAGATTCCGAGGTAGAATGAGCGAGATACCGAGAAGAGCATGTTCAAAAGGATGTACCAGAGATAGGTATCCAAGAAGAACAACACCAAGCTAGTGAAGTACATCAGGCCCAAAAGAATCCTAGGTTGATACTTGCATAGGATATCGCCGAGGATGGCATCGCCGATGCAGTCAGGTTGCTTCGTATGGGACAGGATACGGATCGGGTCCTTGAGAGAGAGGGTCAGGAAGAAGTATGATTCAGAGAACTTGGCGGCGAAGACCATCGTCCACAATCCGTACGACATCCACTTGTCGTTGCCCTTTAGGCGGGGGTAACTCGCCGTAAATGTTTGGCTGGCAACATACTGGCGGGAGTTGCGCTTCAGGTAACTGCCGAAGAGGCCGCCCAAGGGCATTACAGAGAAGAAGGTGAAGGTGAAAAGAGCGACAATGAACTGTACAATGCCGAGGATCTTGGGTATAGTGCCTGTTTGCTTATCCATGATGAAAATGTAGACGGAAGGGGCGACATTAATGACCAGGACGAGAAGCACGAAGAGTAGTCGCTTGGTCAAGTGTTGAGCACCAGCCCATTTCCGTGGAACATAAGCCCATTCGCAAATCGTTGCCAACAGCTGGATGAAAGCGGCGATGGTGCCACCGAGACCAACAGCAGACAGAGTCGCTGCCTCTTCGGGTTGGTTGTCCCTCTGTTGTTCGTAGCCCTTGGTATAAAGTGGTTTCGAATTGTAAGCTGTAGAACCAGAAGGCGGCGACGTGGATGATCCAGATACGGTTGAAGTTGACTAGCATATGGAACCATGACCGTTCGTAATAGGTCTTGAAGAACACCTTCTTCCAAAGGACATCCTTCAACTTAGCATACCGCTCAGCTGGGGGCAGATCAACCAGGCGAGACTTGTCCTCCATAACAATACGTTCCAACCCTTCTGGGTACCAGAACAGTTGGTTAATGTCGTCGTATCCGATAATGGCCTCGTGGTCACGCTCCCGGCGGACATATTTGCCGTCCTGGATCTCGTAACCTTGGTCTCGACAAAACTGGTAGAGGGGAGTGATGACGTTGTTGAGGTAGGTGAACTCGTCGATCGGCTCGGTCTGCGCTTGGCCGGCAGGCGAGTTGAGCCAGTCGTCGGCGCATTTGAAGATGAAGCAAAGGCACTCAGGCATGTAGCGAACCTGATTTGCTTCACCCCAGCAAAGCAGATATAGAGCAACCTGCCTAACGCGGTCATGTTGCGACATACGGTTCATCCGCGTCTTCCACCTGTATTCTGCGGCCTCCAAGCTGTTGTCACCTTCGAACGCATCCAGCACATCTTGCTCGTTGCCTGGGTTTTCCGAGGCTGCTTTCTTGGCAGCCTTCCGGGCTTTCCGCGTTCTCCGACTCGCCTTCCCGAGCTTCATGTTCGAGAACCCGACAGCATCGTCGAGGTCAAGATGGGCGGCGAAATACCAGCGGCGGTAGTTGGCGTTCTCACCACCAATGTAGTCCGCGTGGAGCGAGAGAAGAGCCTGGTTGGGAGACATGCGAGACGCACGCGAGTCGAGCAAAGTCATGAAGTGATCATACACGTTCCTCATGCTGTCTCGTTGGAACCCGAATTTAGCGGTCAGCTCGAGGAAAATGTCCTCGATCTCCTCTTTCGAGCAGGGAATTTGGGCTTCCGCTGTCCAGGCAGGGTACGGTTCCCGTGACCGCTGACCAGCGGGAAGTGCATTCGTGTAGTCCATGCCATAGATGGGGGTGGATGCTCCGGACGAGCGGTTGCCGCCATATGAGATCTGCGAAGATGGGGGGCGGTAGCCACGGCCCATGCCTTCCCCATAGCTGTTGTACCTTTCGTCACCGCGGCCATAGTAGTCCATGTCGGTGGCACGAGCCATGTCGGAGCGCATTGTGAAGTCGCTGAAGGTCTCGGAGTCTTCTTCGGAATCATGCTGGCGGCGGGGTCTCGCGCTGTTCACGCGTTAGTTGAGGCCAATTAGCGACTCTGGGTACCACTAACGCATAGCCGTCCTGCCCTTGACCTCCCTGATCGTAATACTGATCATTGTAATACTCGTCTTGATAGCCCTGTTGGCCGCGGTCGTCATAATAGCCGTTTTGTTGATATTGGGCGCCATGCTGGCCATCGTAGTAGGCTCTGCGACTTGGTTAGCAAAGGCCTGGTAGCGCCGAAGAGCAACGCACGATTCATCATAGTAAGCATCCCCGTGACCGTGCTGGTCGTCGTGGTAGGGGCCACGCGGATCGCGCTGGTCGTCGTGGTACTGCCCGTACTGGTCGTCTTGGTAGTACGCATCTTGGCCTTGACGGCCGTAGCCGTCGTCGTAGTGGCCGCCTTGCGGGTGGGCAGACATGGTGACTGTCAATCAAGGTGCAAAGTTGAGCTGTGGCATCTGTCAACAAGGTGTTCGGGTGGGGCGCGGAGCGACTGAAACGCCAGCAGTCGGAAGTTGCGTACCTCAAACAACGGGCATTAGGAGCAGGCGGACTGGGGTTAATTGTACTTGTACCGGCGTACAGGTGAAGAGGCAGAAGGGGCGGCGGTTGCGAGGGTTGCGAGGGCAGCGAGCGTGTCGGGCGAACAAGCGTCCCGGTGTTGAGGTGAGGAATTTTTGCGAGCGAGGGTGAAAACGGGCCGCGGTTTATTCGGGCGACGAGGGCTGGCGGGTAGTGTCTGGGGCTAGCTGCGCTGCTCGTGCTCGACAATCGAGGGGGATCAACAGGCGCAGGCGGGCGAGCGAGTGACGGTCCGGCGAGGAGCTGGCGCTGCTGCTTCGACAACTGCTCCGGACAGCCGGCAGCTGCGACTAGTGACGTCGGCGCTGGGCAATCACAACAGAGGCGTCGGCTCGCACGCTGCAGGGCAAACGACAGACGAAAGGAAAACACGGGCGGGGTCGGCGGCTTGGGAAGAGAGCGACGAGGGAGGGAATGCGAGCGGGCAGGGAGGCGGGCAGGTTTATCAAAAGCGCATTCACTCAGGGGCTGCGAGTGAGCACACGCCTTGGCGACGACGGCGCTAGTGGCCTGACCAGGATCTGCTGCACGGCGCGCGATGCGTGGCGTTGGCTGTGGTTCCCCTCCAGCAGGTTATGGGGGACTTGATTGCCCATGCGCACCCGCAGAGCCGTGAGGTTGTGGACGGCCTCGTCGCTGCTCGGCCAGGAGCGCAGCATTCCTCGTCGAACAGCCCAGCAGCGCAGGTTTTTTTCAGGCCACGGAGAGAGACGACGTTGACGACAGAAGATCGGCAATGTACATGTAAAAATATACCTACTCCATCCATGCCCCGAGCAGGTATCCCGACGCCCCGCCTGCTCGTCTCGCATACTATGGCGAGGCTGCTGCGCCCTCGAGCGACGGCGCGTGGCCTCCCTCCAACGGTGCCGCGCACGTCAGATGGACGTCGCGCGGAATGGCCCGGCCAGCGATCAAGCCATGCATCCATCGATAACAGACATGACGGCAGCCCTGCTGGCCGGGCATAAGATTGGACGTGCCCACTTGTTCGCCCCTGGCTCATCATCAATCGATAGCCATTAGCCGCAGGCTTATCGCCGATGGCTTTCCAATCCCAGCTCAAACGGCCTTGACTCGCCGGCGTACCACAAGCGCGGCCTGTCGACGTTGGGAGCCAACGTTGGGAGCGCGAGAATCGGCTGCGTTGCATGCAAATTCCCCTCCTGAGCCATGCATGAATGTCGATAGATGAAATAGATGAAGTCGTCGCTACCTAGCGCAAGCTGTCCCATGACGAGATTTGGCCACACTGGCCTGCATCATGCATGGGATCATCAAGCTGCCTCGATTGCGTACGGCCTCCCTCTACAACTATGTACGCATATCCAACGACCGTTTCGGGAGGAGCCTTACGCAAGCCCGCTTACCTATCAGGATTCCACTCCGAAGCCGTGCTCCATAAGTAGAGCCTCTGCCACGGCGGTCTGACGTTTGACGTGAAGTCGCACGGGATCAGCCAGCAAGAGGGCCAGAGCGTCGTGTCTCGCAGCTCGGCGGTCGAGTCTAGAAGCCTTAATTTGGATTTTGACGCAGGCACAGGCAACGTGCGTGGGGCTCCGTGTCTGCACCCACACGTGCAATCGCACAGCTACGCGTGCTGCCGCGCCGTGGCATGCTTGTATCATGGTCGAACATCGACTGGCAACTCGCACAGAATAGCTGTCAACACTGTGCACTCAGGATTCGCGCCATCAGCAAACTGAGCAGAGTCCGCCGGCAAGAATGGATAATGAGGCCCGCGTCGGACTGTGGAGAATCTGGCAGGCAGTGCAATGCTGCACTAGTCCGTTCCAGGCCCTCAGGGGCTCGACCCCGATACTACTTGTGTGGGCTTCACTTCCACCCGGACTTCATCCCTCCATACACTCCTTCGCTCGAGTTGCTTCACGCGTGTTTCTTCCTTCCTTATTGTTTACTACCCACGTCACTCTCTAACATACTTGTTTTAATTCAACCTCCACGCTCTTTCCACGCGACACGCGTCTTGCACACACCCGTTGAACGCTCCTTCCGTAATTCCTGCCCGCGGCTTTTCCACCGCACCTTGATAACGAACAAGCGCAGCACTGCGCCTCCTGCGCCTTTGCACATCGACTCATACAGACCTAGCTCAGCATGAAATTCACATTCGCAGCCCCTGCGCTGTTCGCAGCGACCGCCCTGGCGGCCGTTGACCCTATTGTTATCAAGGGTAGCAAGTTCTTCTACAAGTCGAATGGCACCCAATTGTGAGTATATGCACATGCACCCAATGGACTTAGCTAACTCGACCCAGCTTCATGCGTGGTGTGGCCTACCAACAGGGTGTCGGTGCAGGCGGCGAGACAAACGCAAGCGCTGAGTACATGGATCCTTTGGCGGATGTCACTGCCTGCAAGCGCGATGTCGAATACTTGAAGAAGTTGAGGACCAACACCATCCGAGTGTACGCCATCAACCCCGAAAAAGACCACGACGAGTGCATGACAGCCCTCGCTGATGCTGGAATCTATGTCGTTGCCGATTTGTCGGAGCCCAAGACGTCTATTAACCGAGACGACCCCGAATGGAACACGCCCCTCTACACACGATACACCAAGGTCATCGACGAGATGCAGAAGTACACCAATACACTTGGTTTCTTCGCCGGTAACGAGGTCTCTAACCAGAAGAACAACACCTTCGCCAGCGCTTTCGTCAAGGCCGCCGTTCGGGACTCCAAGGCGTACATCAAAAGCAAGAACTACCGCACGATCGGTGTGGGATATGCCACCAACGATGACGCTGACATTCGTGAGAACCTTGCCAACTTCTTTGACTGTGGAGACCGTAGTGAGGCCATCGACTTCTGGGGTTACAACATCTACTCATGGTGCGGAAAATCGTCTTTCACCAAGTCGGGCTTCGATGTTCGCACCAAGGAGTTCTCCAAGTACGACGTTCCCGTGTTCTTCGCTGAGTACGGTTGCAACGAAGTACGCCCTCGTCTCTTCACCGAAGTGGGCGCTCTCTATGGCGATCAGATGACCGACGTTTGGTCCGGTGGTATCGTCTACATGTTCCACGAGGAAGACAACAAGTACGGTCTTGCCACAGTCAGCGGTGGCAAGGTCAAGACCAACCAGGATTTCGACAACCTTTCCAAGGAGATCGCTAAAGCCACTCCCTCCGGCGTGAAGATGGCCGATTACAGCCCCACCAACACTGCAGCTGCTAAATGCCCGTCAGTCAACAGCGACTGGGGTGCGGCCGCTACTCCTCTGCCGCCAGTCGTCAATGCCAACCTCTGCAGTTGCATGATGAGCACCGTTGCCTGCACGGTCGACGAGTCCGTTGATGAGGAGGATATGGGTGATCTGTTCGGTACGGTCTGCGGCATGAGGGAGGGTAAATACTGTGCCGGCATCAACCGCAACATGACGGTCGGACCCTATGGCGTCTACGGCATGTGCACCCCCAAGGAGCAGCTGGCTTTCGCCCTCAATGCGTACTATAACGGTCAGCAGAAGGCCAGCGATGCGTGCGACTTCAAGGGCTCTGCCACACTCAAGCAGGCTGCTGCCACTCCGGCCGCTAGCTGCGGTACGCTCCTCGAACAAGCCGGTGCAGAGGGTACCGGAACTGTAGCTGGCGCTGCTGTCGGCGGTGCTACCGGCTCAGGCAGCCCTGGTGCCGCTGCTGGTGGCCTCACCGTCTCGCATGTCCAAGTCGGCTTCTTTGGTATCGGTATTTACGTTCTTGGAGCCGTGGCATCTGGCGCGGCCATGATCTTATTGTAAGATTCTTCGGGAATGTGACCGATTGCATGTCGATACTTTGCATAGCGTGCGGGGAGTGTTTCCATTTGGTGGAAGCCTTAATGCTGGGGGCCATTGTATCTTGATATCACATTTGTTGGGTGTTATTCTTTATCGGGCGCTTTATTCACTGTACCCTTTTGGTTTGTACACTGAATTGAACACGTCGTTCTTTTGTTGTATATCGTGGCTTGCTTAGTATCCGGTGATTAGCGCAATTACGCTTCGCATCTTTGCTTCTCCGTTGTGACGTGTGGGTCGCTTTTTGTGTCAATATGGATGAGACGACGGGTATGTAATCTTCAGACAAATCTGGACTTATTCATTATCCGACAGACGATTTAAGGTGAACGGACATGTACGCATGATTAGGACGGTGGCGTTTGTTGTGAAGCCATAGACCGGGACTATTTAGGTAAGGTGTATACCATCTATCAGAGAAATTTGAAATGGACAGTTTTACGAGAGGAGATGCCTCGGTAAGTGACTATTCCACTTATGGGTCTGAATAGGGTGGAGGTGAAGGTGGACATCTCTTTGTTCACTCCCGGCACAACATGCCAGTGGTGGCGGGTGGACACATCGGTTATAACCCCAACGGTATCTGGCATATTGTATCATGTTGTCAGTCATTCACCATGGCCTTCTTCTTTAAACGACTTCAGCACGAATATTCGTCACTGCCTGGTGAAGACGCTGAACCGAATACACCAATCAAGCGCAGGTACGAGACTTTGCCAAACACAAAATGGAACTCCTTCTGGAAAGCGATATCGTACATCCTAATCGCATTACTCGGAGTCGTGTTCGGTGCGGCACTGAGCCGTTGGCCTATTAGCGGTCTGCTTAGTGACGGTTATCCCCGTATGAACTCCTTCCTTGCTTTTTTCTCTGTTCAATAGTACATACTGACCATTTACGCTTGTAGAACCGGCGGGACATACTACCCAAGTCTGGCACCAGAACGACACGTTCACTGGCAGTCCCTCGGCTACCACCGAATCGGCATGGGAAGCTCTCGTTCCAGTAGGCAGAGGCTTCGTAGTGCATCCGAAACATGCACCCACCACCAAGGCCGTTGCGCTCTTCCATCAGATCCATTGCTTACATGGCCTCCGCGCATCACCTGTCAACGACCTACACAAGTTGCAGAACCCGCTGCTCGCGAACCGTTTCCTCGAAAATCTCGGTACTGATGCGCACAGTCATCATGTGGACCATTGTTTTGAATACTTGAGACAAACTCTAATGTGTGCTGCGGATAGCAACTTAGAGCCTGTAGATAAGACGGGAGAGGCGCTTGGGTGGGGTAACAAGAGGGCATGTAGGAGTAATGATGAGGTGGTGAACTGGAGTTTCAAATGGAGGCTCTCGGAGAATGGAGGCATACTCTAAATTAACATGTGCATGCTGAGAGCTTTGTCAGTTCCGCTAAATGAAATTCGTCGTTGTGTTACCTCATTGCAGCGCTATCATTGTCGCCTGAAGCAGCCTAGGCTATTCACTAAGCCAAGGGTCCTAGTTTCCGACAGCCCCGTGTTTCCGACACCCTGCAAAGCCCCGCCGCCGTCACCACCCTAGTTACAAATGTGTTCACAACTTTGTCAAATAAATCTCTAAAAACACAAAATAAACTGCATTTAAAGAGCTTTAATTGCTTTCTTTGTCTACACTTAAATTATAGGTAAGATACTGTTGTGTTAGTCGTCGATCCCGTGCTGAACGTCGAACTAATGCCTGCTCCGCTTCCTCCTTAGAGCAACTCTCCTCTACCTCCTACGTTGGGCTTCTCGCCTTGCGAACACGTTGGGAGGGCTCTTAATTAGTTTAAGAGAGAACCTCTGCAAGACTCGCGAAGCGATTGTTTGGATTAATTGCGACTTTACGGCGTTTTGGTGGATTTGCTTACTTAACTTGCTCGCGCAAGGAAGCAATCTTACAATCCTTTATAGAGACCTCTATTGCGATACAGTCCAGCGATGTGGCAGCAAGCTGAATATATCGTTGTGTAGCTGGAGAGCTGTTTTTCCTAGAAAATAGCTTCACAATGTCGCCACCGCATTTTGGCGTCCTAATATCTATGGTAGAAGAGGGGGGTGTCAACGGCTGTTGGCGCACTACGACCCACCGAGAACCTAAGGGCTTGTCCACGCTCTTAGGATACAGCCCTGTCGCCTTCCACCCAGCTCGTACGCACTGCTCTCGAAGACCGATTTTACGCGCTTCTGCATAAAATTCAAGAAATCTGGCCTTCCCAACCTTCGTTGCATCTGTCAGAGCTGTATGCTCGCCAAGGAACCGCCAATACGCTGCCTTTAGACTTAAGAAATAACTAAGATCTAAAGGCTGGAGTATATGTAAAGTATAGGCAGGCAAAAAGAGCAAGTAAATATTATTTAGGTAACATATAGTTATAAATTCGTCCAAGGTATAACTGCCATAACTGTTGACAATAAGCAACCGTGCCTCAGATGGATTGTTAGGCTCAGTCTGGGGCAAGAACACCTTCTCCAGCCACTTAACAGCAATTTCGTTGCTTATCCATCTATTTTGCGAGAAGGTAACATGCTAGCTAGGATGTTAAGCTAAAAACTCCTGCTTAAACCACTGCTCCTAGATGCTTTTAGCCTTAAAGATAATAAGGGGGTCTAGAGCGACACTAAGCGCGGAGATACACTCTATTATAGAGGTCTAAGTACGGGCATTTACTATCTTAACCGGTACAGAGTTCAGATTTTCCTGCGAGGAGCCGATGACAAGCCCATTAATACCCTGGCCTTCCATGATGCCGCCCTCGTCGGCGTTGTACCTCCGTCGGGGGGGAATCCAGCTCACGGTCCCGTACAGGTCGAACAAGTGCCTGATATTATCTAGAGTGGCTGCATTTATGCGTTCCCAGTTAGTCCGGCGGCCTAACTTTGTCTTAATAGCCAGGTGGCGCCGCAAAAAGTGATTAGACCACTTACTCCCTAGGTTCCTGTGGTTACCCTCTTGCTTAAGCACGCTAGTTGCGATAGCTCACACTTGCGCATGCGTTGGCGCGTAACTAAGGGCCTCCTGCTGGAGAATCCAGGGCTCTAGATGCTCTTCTTAAACAGTTATAAGCCGCTGTTTACTGTTGTGAGCGTGCCAGTGAGGTTAGGCACTATTAAAGCGGCCGCGAAGAGTGTTCTGTGGTATCCCATGCCGAGCAGCAGCAGTAGCCAAAGCGACCCCAGATTCAAGGTCTGCGAGTGCATTTTAGACGTCGCCCTCTACGGAGGTGCCTTTCAAAAGTTTTTGCCCACCTTGGCGAGCAGGGGGTTCTGTGCTATTCCTAATTAAGAGCGTTCTCCGGCTGGCTCTAGCTCTGGCTTCCTGAGCCTCCGACCCTCCTTATACTCGTTGCCTCCATTGAGCTCAAGGATCTGTTCTATATGGTATGGAATCCGCTCAATCCAAGCCTGTATTTTCTCCTGAGGCAGCTCTCTCCAGCACTGCTCCCATGCCCGTACTGCCTCTGCTCTATTCTTAGGAGCTCCTTTCTTCGTAGTAGCCCTTTTCATCCATGGCCAGCAAGGCTCAATAGAATTCAAATCAGGAGAGTTACCACACCAGATAATCCTCTTAACATCATGAATGCTATATATATAGCTTTGAACGTAGTGGTCGTGAGAAGGCGCCTTGTCTTCCTGTACAACTGTTCTAGGCCGCGTAGCCTTACACTGCTTTGCAAAAGGAATAAGCTTTGGCAGCAGAATTGTTGTCTGGTACCGGTACCAGTCAATTCCTGAGCCACTGCCTCGGCTGAGCTTTCCAGTCCTCTGGTTCCATCTCCACTGGGGCAGCCGTCCAGGCTTGGTACGGAGACCTAGGCGACGCATGCCATTCTCAAGCTCCCACTCAGCCTTTTTGATAGGCTCAAGCTCCTTGTTCAGTTCATCAATTTGAGCAGCAGCAGCCTCCTTCTCTTTCTTTGTTTCTGGCGTCCAGCAGTGGCAGGGGCCCTTCTTGTCGTACGAGAAACAGCCCCAAAACATAAATTCAGAGTAGCCTTTCCATCTCTCACGAATACAGCTCCGTACGAAGGCCTCATCTGCTTTCCTCCATACTCGATATCCTCCACGCCTATGGTTGAGAACAACAGACGTTTCGTCTGACCAGATAACATTCTTCCAATCTTCAAGCGTCCAGTCTTGATGGGCCTGGCACCACTTATATCGATCCTCCTTCATCTGCTTCGTCAACCCAGGCTTCCTCGTTGGCTTGGTCTTCTTGAAGCCTGCCTTCCTTAAGATTCGCCAGACTGTGGCAGCTGAGATATTGAATCCTTCTTGGCTAAGTGCGCCAGCAACGTCAGCGCAAGACTTCTCTCGCCCATATCGATCAGTGCGTACGGTGTTGACTACTTTCTCGGAGACTTCAGATTGCTTTGATGGCCGGCCAGATCGATAGGCGTTTTCAAGATGCTTATCTTCAAGCTTCAGCGGCCGCTGGCCTGGATCGAAACCTCGCTCGATTGCTCGCGCGTATATAGAGTTGATCGTACGCTTCTCGATTCCAGTGAGTCCGGTGATCTCATTGTTTGACTTGCCTATAGCCTTAAGAACGACTACCGTGGCACGAGTAGAGTTATCGTGATGAACCATAGCGACAGTACTAGATAGATCAATTGACAGAGAGTAGTAGTTACAGAGGGTAAGGCCTGAGGTTGAGAAGTGGCCACGTCAACTCGGAGATGCTTCCCGATCTGGAATGTGGCGCATACCCCTGCTCGCCAAGGTGGGCAAAAACTTTTGAAAGGCACCTCCGTATATATCTAGCCATTAGAAGACAGAAAAAATAATGCAAAAAGAAGAATTAAAATTAATAAAGAATTGAATTTTTAAGAACTTATATTCGGTTGTAGTGCATGATAAGGAGGCGCGGTTGTGGGGCTGTCCGAAACACGGGGGTGTCGGAAACTAGGACCCCTGGCTTACCGTGCACGGACGCGCAACGCCCGCCGAATAACATGCTCACCACTTTAAAGATGAAGTTATTAAGCCATCTACAATAGTTATTATTACAAGATTTTGTAGAGTAGTAGTAATTAGATACTTGTAATTAATTTATACTATCTAAATCTACCAGGAAGTGTAACGTTGCGGCCGCGGCGGGTGATGAAAGCTAGGGCAGCTAGTGCAGCCTGTAATGCCTCCTTAGCAGCTCCACTAGCACTACGTTGTTTCTAACGCTTATTAGCTTAAGTAGAGGCCTTTAAGGCCTTGCGCTTGCCCTTTTAGGACAATTATATAGCTTTTTTATCGTTACAAGCTGCCTTCTAGCGCTCGCGTTTAGCTGCCTTGTCAGCCTTCTCCTCCTCCCTCACCTTATTAGCTGCCTCTCTCGCCACACGCCTCTCCTCTGCCTCCTACTCTCAGAGTAGCTTAGCAGCAGCTTAAAGCTCCTTCCTATTAGCCTTTGCAAGCTGCCCGTCATGCTCTTCCCTCTGCTTCACTGTCTCTCGTGCATGTGCCTCTCTGATCTTGCGCGGAGACCAGAAGACAGCACTACTATAGTACTCCTAGCGCTGCTGTAAGTTAAGAGGTTTGCCGCGCTTCTTGTACTTCTTCTTAGTAGTAAGAGCCTCCCTTAAGCCATTGTTCTTATAGTGTAGCAGCTCATTTTGTACTTAGAGTCCGTAAAGCGTTTAGGAGAGCGACTTTAACTCTTCTGCGGTGGTATCCTTTACTGCAGAGCGTACGAGACGCTCCATCTGGCGCCAGCCATTGTTAGTAAGCGCTAAGGACCGTCCTTCACCATTGTTTTGCTGCTCTAAGGCATCATCCGCGAAGCGTTTAAGTATAACCTCTAGGTCCATAGGCCATATACCAGCAGCTTCAAAGGACTTAAAGATAGTCTCTGTCTTGAAGGAGGTCTCCCACGCTCCCCAGAACAGCGGGAAGAAGTCTCCCTTCTTAACTAGTACTAGCCCTTGGCTCCTCTAGAGGTAGGTGGAGAGCTCCTTAGAGTAGGCGGTAGAGAGAGGTTTAAACATAACACCGTCAAAAGGTTAAAGCGTATAGGTAGAGTGAGGGGGAAATACAGCTAGGAGTATACAATAGGAGTTGCAGAAGTCAATAAACTCCTTTGTAAGGTAACTGTCATAGCCATTAAGTAAAAGGAGACGCCAGTCTCTCCCACAACGCGCTTTCTGCTTCGTGCAGCGATCAAAGACCTGCTCTAGCCACGCTAAACCAACGTCGTTATTCGTCCATCCAGATGGAGATGAAGCCATAAAGACGTCGTGTTGCCCAGCTTTAATAGCGTTCACCCAAGCTGCCTACAGTGAGCTGTTCGCCAACTAATAGATAAGAGCTGGCGGCAGAGCCTCCCTATCAGCGCAGACGGCTGCTAAGAGGGTGATCTATTCTCAAGAACCATCTTGGAGTAACGCTTGCACCTCTTTACGCTCCTATATCTGACAGCTAAACACTCGTTTTAAGCGTCCTGTTATACCTATTATAAAGCCCTTCTCGTCTATATTGTAGGTGTGGCGCGGCTGTATGTCGTACTGCTTTATCTTCTGATGTAGCAAGTTAAAGTACAGCTTATACTTAACATTTAAATCAGCGTTGTGGCGGAGGGAGTCAATTCCAGATGTCCATTTTGAGATGAGATGGTGGCCGTGTCGGTCAAGAAAGCGCGTTACCCACCTCTCGCTCACGCGCTCGTTGGCTATCTGGGATGCGAAATTTTGTATTATCTCTCTCGTAGGAGGCAGCCCTCTTTTTGTAAGGTCTTCAATATAGTGTACGAGCTCTAACTCTTGTTGTTGGCTAAGGTTTTGTTGATCGCGTTCTTTGGCTGCCCGTGGGCGCTGACAGCCTCAGCGTCTTCAGCTTAGTGTACTTCGGTTCACATGGAACTGGTCAGCAATTATCTGGTATAAGAACTGTTCTCCTAGTTTAAGCGCTTTAATTGCTGCAATCGCATCATCGATTGGAGCCATAGTGGTGGAGTTATGAGGTGTTGAAGTTTGGGTTTCGTCTAGGGTTTTGGTGTTCGGCGGGCGTTGCGCGTCCCCGGCGTTGCGCGTCCGTGCACGGTAGCGTCATCCATCCCGCTTTGCAACCACGACCTCAGCAGATCGAATCATCAAGGTATAACTTTCCAGACGGTGATATCCGTGTGTAGCATCCAGATAGATGCTCTATTGTGTCTATCATCAACAGTTTAGTGCTTTGTGTTTCTTCTGAGCGTCTCTTCTGCCTCGGCGCTTCGGTACACGTCAACGTCGAGGTCAGCAGACCTCGCTCACAGGTGCTGCGTGGCCCCAGCTACTAAAGCGAAGGCCCCGCTCTTGCAGTACCATTCGAGGAGGAAGGCTCCACGATTAGTCTTCCCTTTTCTTCCCCTTCCACCAAAGGTTGATCTGAAAGCGGGCCAAACTACAGCTTGGCGCCGTTCAATCGACGACTTCGCGCATACCATTCGCGTAACTCCAACATGGATGTGCTGCCAAAGCCTACAGTCGAACACCTACGCAATGTAGTAAACAATTTCCCACTCATCGACAATCATGCACATAATATCATTCAACCCGCGTTCTTGGACACAGTCCCCTTTGAAGCAATAACCTCGGAAGCGCAAGGCCGAGCGCTGAGGGATGCATTCAAGTCACTTTCTCATCTCCGAGCAGCACGTCAGTTACGACAGCTATACGAATGTTCTGACGATGCCAACTGGGAAGAGCTGCTCGAACAGCGAACGGAGTGGCTCAGGTCGAATCCAGAAAGGTTGAACCAGCAATGTTTTCAAGGAGTGCATGCTCTCCTTATCGACGATGGACTTGCAAGCCCAGACAAAGTTTTTCCATACCATTGGCACGATCGCTACACGAAAGCCCCTACTAAACGGATTGTTCGGATTGAAACTTTAGCCGAAAGACTGATGGAGATCGTCCTCGACGGCGCTACCGATGAGGACCTCGACGAAGCGAGCTTTCTCACGGACACATGGGTCGAATTTACTGGGGAGTTTGAACGGGAAATTCAAGAAGCTATCCAGGATCCCGAAGTTGCTGGTTTCAAAACAGTCATCTGCTATCGAACCGGTTTAGATATCGAGCCGGATTACGAGCAAGCTGCACGGGAAGTAGGGTTACCTTTTGAACGCTATTTGGAACGGTGTATTCGGAAGAAGAAGTACCGAATCGAGAGAAAATCACTCAACGATTACTTGGTGCTGCGAACTCTGGAAATTCTCTCGGAACGGCTTCTGTATCATGATGCGAAGTCGAAGCCTTTTCAACTCCACACAGGCCTTGGAGACAATGATATCAGCCTTGTGAAGTCGAATCCAGCGGCTCTACAACCTTTAATAGAGAACTACACAAGCGTTCCATTCGTCCTGCTGCATTCAGCCTATCCATATACCAGAGAGGCTGGATATCTCGCCACCGTGTATCGAAATGTCTATCTCGATATCGGAGAAGTGTTTCCTATGGTGAGCAGAGATGGCCAAAGAGCGGTACTGCGACAAGCGCTCGAGATCGTGCCCGGCAGTAAGCTACTGTATAGTAGCGACGGACACTACTTGCCAGAGACGTTTTGGCTTGCAAATTTGCAGTTCCGTGAGGTCTGGCTAGATGTGAGTATATTCTACGTGATACTTGTTGTGAATAGCATGGAAAACAGCTGACTTTAATAGCTCTTGTTGGAGTATGTGGAAAAAGAAGACATCACCCCACATCAAGCCATCGCAATGACGAAAGATTTCTTGTTCAACAACTCCAATGTACTCTATAACCTGCGATATGAGGTGGTTTTCGACGACCTCGCCATAATGCCGAAAGCGCCAAAAGCTCTCATGTTCAATACCAGATCGGGCTCAGGACAGGCACAGTCACCTACCATTCAACCCTTTCCGACCGGCCCAGATACACGCAGTCCACCATCTGCATTAGCACCATTCTCAGATACAAGAAGTCCACCGCCTACATCTGCGCCACCATCGGCAATACCTCGAACGCCATCTGAAGGACACCATCTTCCTCCGTTCCCCCTTCCCCCAAAAGAGCCACAAGTGTACGATATCCAGGTTTATGAGACTTTCACGAACGAGAACCCTCAAGTAAAGTTTGTCTACGTCCAGTGGCTTGATTATATGGCCACCGTCCGCGCAAGGATTGTCCCAATCAAGGAATTTGACCGCATGATTCGCTCTGGTAGTAGGATTGGCATCTCGCAAGGTAACACAGGGACCCTCCAAAACGATGGTGCCACTCCAGTCGTCAATCCTGTTGGACAAATCTACGTGGAACCAGATCTCCGATCACTTCGACGAAGCCATAGCAAAGATCCTCTGCCCTCTGCAACTGTCATGTCTTTCTGGCGCAGTGAAACTGGAGGACCAATCCGCGAATGTCCGCGAGCGAACCTGGAACTGTTTGTCCACGACTTGCAGTATAATCACGGCAGTGAGTAGCCCCGCCTTACACTACTTTCAACACACGCTGACGGATCGCTCTTAGTCAAGCTCCTCTTCGGATTCGAGATTGAAATAACTTTCTTGCGGCGTAACGACGCTCAGAAAGAGGAGCCGTATACGCCACTAACGCAAACGCATGCATGGGGAACCATGTCGCCCGAACAATGGCTTCAAGTTCCCTTCCTCGCAGAAATAGCTACATCCTTATCCGACATCGGCATCGATATCCAACAATTCCACTCCGAGTCTGGCCAAGGCCAGTACGAGTTTGTTCTCGCCCCTCAAGAACCGCTGCTTGCCATCGACTCCCTGATTCAAGCCCGGCAGGTCGTCGCGCAAATAGCGGCTTTGCATGGTCTACGAGCTACACTGCATCCTAAGCCATTCCCTGGTATCGGAACAGCAGCACATGTTCACATTTCACTAGATCCGCCGGATAAGGATCTCCAGTTCTTCGTTGGCGGTGTCCTCAACCATTTACCTGCAATCTGTGCATTTACCATGCCAGAGGAGGTCAGTTATGGACGTGTAGTCGACGATTCCTGGACTGGCGGCACGTGGGTCGCATGGGGAACGCAAAACCGTGAAGTACCACTTCGCCGGGTGAGTAGCAGTCGTTGGGAGATCCGGTGTCTCGACGGTTTCGCAAACATGTACTTTGCTCTCGGCGCTGTCCTTGCGGCTGGTCTGCTCGGCCTGAAGAGTAACGTCGTCGACTTCCCGCAGAAAGATGTACCTCAAAATCCTTCGCAGTTGGACGAAGAAGGCAGAGCGGCCTATGGTATCTTGCAGAAGATGCCTGTAAGTTTTGAGGAGGCGACACGGGCTCTTGGGGCGGATACTGATCTGAGAGAGGCGTTGGCGGACGGGTTTGTGGGGGATTATTTGGTGATGAAGGAGAGTGAGCAGAAGATGTTGGCGGAGATGGCGGATGGGGAGAGGAGGGTGTGGTTGATCGAACGATACTAGACGATGATACATGGAAGACGGGGAAGTCGAAGAGGAATCTTGCCTGGTTTTTCCACACTGATACTGCGTATTCAAGATTGGTCGAGCGCGATGGTCTGACGATATTGTACTGTTTCAAATTATGATACATTTCTTCTACATTTCTTGGGCACGAATACGATCCACGTTGCGATCACCTAGCCAACGGAGAAGCAGGGAGGTATCTCGACCGGGTAAATATCGTACTATTGACGGCCACTGTGGAAGGGCTATTAGCCACAGCGCGTGTGAGCTCCTCGACGACTTCGGCGAACTTGTGGCGATGCTTGTGGTTCTGGATATGCAGTTTGATGCCTTTTACCTCGTGCTGGACGCCCGAACTAGCATCGATGGACGCAGAGTCATCTCGCGCAAGGTGGGGTCGACTAGAGCCGGGACTGTCAGCTTCATAGTTATCGCGAACGATCATGATTTCTTACTCCTTCCGCTCATCCAAATGTCCCCTTCGCCCTCTAGGCGAAAGGTTATGCAGGCCGAGACTATGTTTCCGACGTCTTTCCTCCAGAGCATAACGTCGGCTGCGCCGTGCTTTTTGTCGCGTCTAGCATACCTTTCTGACTTGACTTGCTCAACCGAAGCAAAGTACTCTAGCCTCCAGCCGGTGAGAAGCTGGAACATAGCAGTAATAGCTGTTGCATGTCAGTAAATTGAAGTGAATAGAAAACTCGAGACCGTACACTCTGGTGGAATGGGTGACTCAGGATCAGAGGTGAGCGGGGCCGAAACCGCAAATGGACAACAAGCCAATCGCACCGCATGAAATCGGGCAATTCTATTCCTACCGCGGGCTGGTTTGTTGACGAGGTCGGAGAGATAGCTGGGCTTCCAAGCGTCGTGTATTCGGACGCTGAACTGGCGAGTGAGTAGTGATATCCAGATGCGTGGATCGATGTATGGTGCAATAATGAAAAGGTCCGAATAAGACAACAACCTTTCGTGATGTGTTAGACTGATGTTGCCGCTCACTGTAAGTGTACCTGTATATGGGAAGCAAGAGCTACACTGATATCACATTAGTTAGCACCTAACGCGGACGGCAAGTGGAGAAACCCAAGTATGATTGCTATGCTTGTTGTTGGTAGTCTTACCTTGATCGTTTTCCCGTTCTGGGAAACTACCTTAGGTAGTAGAAAGTGTGCGCCTAGGGCATTCTCTCCGCCGAACCTGTTCAAGGACAGAACCGTCATCGCGGGGACGCTGATCGCCTTCTTCTACTTCAGTAAGTTGATTCACTAATACATCATCGTGAGCTGACGGGTGAAAACAGTGGCTTTCTACATGTCGGTCTTCCCATACTTCTACTAGTACTTGCTTATCGCACAAAACAAATCGATGATCACCCCAGGCAACATCACACGCGTCTTCTCATTAAGTTCGACAGTATCGTCCATATTTGTCTTGCTTCTCATAAAATACACGGGGCACTACAAGTACTACGTTATTCTCGGATCCTGCATATACTTGCTAGGCATGGGTATCATGCTTCATTATCGAAACGAGGATGCGACAACCGTCACCCTTGTGGGTACGCAGATTGTAATAGGCATTGGCGGAGGCTTTCTCAATGTGCCCGTCCAACTCGGCGTTCAAGCGAGCGCAAGCCATCAACAAGTCGCCGCGGCCACGACCGTCTGGCTCACTCTTGAAGTCGGTGGTGCTGTAGGATCAGCTATCTCTGGCGCAATATGGAGCACACACATCCCCAGCAAGCTGCAGCAACATCTTCCTGCGGAAGTAGCCGCCAATGCCACGCTCATCTCTGGCGACATCACTCAGTCTTCAGATTATACGACCTACCCGACCGGCTCGCCAACTCGCATCGCAATCCACCGCGCATACCACGAAACAATGCGTCTGCTGCTCATTGGCGCAGTCGTTGCCACAGCACCTATTATACCGTTGACGTTCTTCTTGCAGAATTACAAACTGGCTGAGATGGAGCAGCCGGTCGAGGGCCTTGTAGTGGGAAGTGCCCAAGTGGTACCAACGATAATGGCAAGCGTGCCGCGGATGGAGCAAGCGATGATGCGGTTACTATAAAAAGAGATTAACGTCTGGAATCGTCCTAGGTTCCCTCCTCTCCAGCACAATCCATAACCCGGCGTAAACCATCGACGTCACTGTCTATGTGCTACCCCTGCAGGCCATTAATGCCCCTATTCTCCGCAGCATGACGATCCGCTCAAACAAGGTTACAAGCCCGCCCCGCTGCGCACGACGAAAACGGCGAGCGAAGACAGCAAAGCAAAGCCACCCCCATTCCAAACGACCATCACGCCAACGCAGCGAAAAACAGCGTGACTTTGCAAACCAAAATTCCGGAGCTACGTCTATGTCCGTACGGTGGGTATATGCAGTGAGACGAATCAAATGCCCGACGCGCGAGGAGGAAACGAACTCGGACATGCACATGCAAAGTCCCGAAAGAAAGAAGCACCGGCCTACCGCGTACGTACCACGCACGCGCAGATAGATACCTTAGGCATCGGTGCGTGTTCGAACACGTGGAAAGCCGCTCTCTACCTGCTGCAGGGCTGCCTGCCTGCCTGCGCAACAAGACTCCGCAATGATGCACCGTGACCAAGATCTTCGGCATCAGGGCCATGCACGATGCCCGCCCGGCAAGCAGCTTGAGAGCAACTGCAAAACGCTCTGCTCTGCGCGAGTAAAAGAGGCGCAACGAACTACGTACATGTCTCAACCCACTCCTCACAGACAAACACACCCAAACCAGTTGCCCATGGGGCAACACTCCCTCTCCCCTCCCCATTCCCAACCAAAAACCACCCATGTACCCGCCG
Organism: Laburnicola sp. JP_R_19; assembly: GCA_031010545.1. NCBI lineage: Eukaryota > Fungi > Ascomycota > Dothideomycetes > Pleosporales > Didymosphaeriaceae > Laburnicola > Laburnicola sp. JP_R_19. Next base: position 277,605 of record VOIT01000079.1, read on the forward strand.
TACGAATAAATCCCCGACCCAGCCAGCCTTGCACAGCCTTGCAACGCACAACCCCGCCCAACCTACGTGCGACTCACCCGACCGCATAATAATTAGCCTACCTGTTTCACGACCCGGAGTATACCAGCCTTAACCGGGAAATCCTGACGGATCGTTTCCCAACCCGAATATGTAGTCCGACGACGACCGAGGGGCCAATCAGAGCCTCGCGACCTTCAAACATGCGATATCCTGCTGTTTTGGGATGGGAATGGAAGGCCTGTGTTTCATGGAGGTGCGTGTGATCACCATGGTTTGGTACGCAGTGTGAATGGCCAAGTATGTCAAGTACGATCAAAATAGGATCAGAAACTCCGAGAAGAAATTGGGCGCTGCGATGAATTCTGCTGGTGGAGGGTAGATGGTGAGGGTGTCTCTTAAAGATGCGTGCAGTATTCTGGTACCCATGTTCATGATTCGCTAGAAAAGCCTATGTGACAAGAGAGTAAAAGATCCGCTTTTGCTTGAGACCAAGACCACCACATCTGGGCTGACCTGAGGAGATTAAGGCGAAGCACACGAGGATACGAGGAAAGGGCAGGTCTCGAGATGACGCACAAGGGAGTACAAGAGGGGGCGACCAGGATGGAGAGCAGCTTCATGGCTGCATGGTCCCTCCCACGCCCAAGGAATGACAAACAAAAAGGAGGGAACCCGAGATGCCCGCGCGCCACAGAGATGATCAATAGGTACCCATTCAGTCCATTTAACAACGCCATGTATTCAGGAATATATAACACAGGAAAAGGATTTGGAAGGCCACCGATCTTTGTCGGCCCTTCCAAATCAACAGCTCGGCCAGAGGCGTACTAGCAGCGCCGGCAGAGTACGCGGATGCTAAAATGCGAATCTTGCTCTCGTCAGGCATATGGTGCGCACGGTGCGCAGGACGTAACAAGAGGATGGAGGATTAGGCGAGGTGGATTCGAGCAAGGTAGGTTGGGATATTTCGTCGAAGGCCAATGCGAGATAATGGCAAAGAAGATGCGAGGGTCGATAGGCCACGGTTGTCATTTTGAGGCTTGCTCATGCATTGGTTACCTGGTATAGGTGTCAGTCTACCGCGCGGCTGGATTCCAGCATGTCTAGCACACGTACCTTCAATATCCTCCTCGAGTAGTCCTCGTTATCAGCAATGCTGCCATTGCTCTGCCTCCTGGCCATAAACTCCGGATCCAGGCGAGAATCTGTCATGGACGAGTTGCTAGTATGCAGCTTGCCTCCTGATACGAAGGAGTTGACGGCCGCTTGCCGACGGTACTCGTCCTCAACTGCGAGCCTCCTCTGTCGTCGTAGGTAGAAGAACACGCCGCCAATAATAGCAGCAAGGGCCACGACACCGACCACGACACCGGCAGCGATGCCTGCTGTGTTGGGTCCCTTTTTCTCAGGTTCAGCTGAAGCACTAGGGTTGCCGGCGGTGGCAGCTGCGGAACTTTCCGCGGTACTTGTTTTGGTAGTGGCTGGAGCTGCCGACGAGGATGAGGACTCGGGCTTAAAGAAAGGAATTTGGTTGCGCGTGTTTCCGGTCGACATGACCCACAGCATCTTGGGACCTCCGCCTGAACCACTGTTAGCCATTGCGTTGGACAAGCTCAGCACACGACTTACAAGTTATCCTGTCATCGCCGCCACAGGAGGTACTGCAGCTAGAATTGCCGACCTGGGCATCCTTTGGTGGATATTCGTCACCGCACCAGCAATGGTCTCCCTCGGAAAGACCTAGCACATTCTTGTCGAGGCCTAGGCAAATCTGTTGACATGAGCCAGGGGTTGTGAAATCGCCTTTGCCGTGGTCCTCGAGAGGAGTGCCAGTCTCAAAGCATCCGATTTCCTGCATAGCGCTCGCAGGCAGCGTCGCAGTCGGCGTGGGGATTGAGACGATCTTTGACGACGACGACTGGGCCGAGGCCGTGGAGAGCAGCGCGGTGGCCGCGAGGGCAGACAGTAGCCTGATGGTGAACATGGTGTGTGGTGTATGGGGTGATGGATTGGTGGCGAGGGTGAGGGTGAGCGAGGTGCGTTGTCGAGACTGTGGACTGTGCTTAGCAAAGGTCAGCGGCGCTGGGGCGTGAGGCACCGAGCAGCGCAGGCGTTTGTACCCTTGGGCTAGACTATAGCACTCAGGCGCACCGCGTGCCTCTCGTCGTCGACGCACACGAGGACTCGGGAGCCGTTTGGGGCGTGGTGGGTACGCGGACGGGCGGCTCTGGGGTGGGCTTGTGGCGATGGGCGGTGGTGGTGTAGGCGTCGGGCAGAAGCAAGATGGTGGTGCTCCAGGCTTCGAGGCTGGGGTGGTGGAGGACTCGCTCAACGATGACCTCCGCTGGCGGGTTGAAACGCAGCGCGTTGGGGTTCTGCCCTGGAATGTCGGACCGCCCCCTTTCACGTACGGGCTGGACGGGTAAGGAATGGAGCTGCAAGGCTGCAGGCAAAGCGAGCGGAGGCAGACGGGCAAGATTACGGGAGTAGTAGCGGCAATGAGCGTGAGGTCGCAGGAAACAAGGAGCGTGGTGCTGGTGGAGAGGGCGTGCTGACTTGGGAGCGGGAGCGGGTCACGGCCAGCAGGGCGAAGCAGTCCGTGAGTGAAGGGCAGCCGTGGAGGCCCCTGGTCGCGGTGAAATGAGGGTGGCGCACAGTCGCAAGTCCGAGCCGGGGTGCCGCCACGGGATGGCTGCTTGTCCACGGGTACAGATATTGCGCCCAGTTGCCGTCGACGTGGCCGTTTTGGCGCCGCCCAGCGTGCAACCAGCCCTCTACTCTATTTTGCTGTGCAGCGCAAACAGATCCCATGATTCCATGATACGGCCGCTGCGAGGAGCTGCCGGGCACGCAGCGCTTGCCAGCGACGACGCGTATGCCCGACGGACGACAGGCAGGGGACCAACCAGGGCGGCCCTGTGCCTGGCTTATCGAAGTTGGGAATGGCTGCAGCCGGCTGGCCCCAGTCGGGCGGCCGTCGAGCCCGTTGCGTGCGGTGCCGCTGTTTCACCCCAGCCTCGACGCCGCTGTCCAGCAGTCCGGCTCGACGACGCTCCAGCCTGCGTTTGCACGCTCCCTTCTGCTGTGGAGCATCGTGCGTTTTTCCACGCCGTGGCCCGTCGGCTGTCAGCGCGAACCGACCACAGTGGAGATTTCAGACTCCACGGTTCCCGAGGTTCCAAGAGAGCCACACGTGACACACGCTTACCTAAGCGCATCGCCCAATCGGGACTTGCGTGTGGAATGCAAGCCCAAGCGCCACCTGGGACAAGACGACGTTCCGATGCCCACCACGCTTGATGCGACGCCCGCTCATTGCCTGCCGACGAGCAGCGCAACCGCTGCGTGAAACCCCCCTTGGCCACCTCTGGGTTCCCGACCACCTCCTTTCGGCCGCCGTTTCTCGCTTTTTCCGCGTCGCCTGTCCGCATCAGAGACGACATGGTAGCAATGTGCCGGGGCCATTGGAGGGCCGGAGGCGGGCAGCGAAGAGGAGGATGACTCTGCAGGCGAATGTGAGCCCTCGGGATAGGATGCCGCCGCTGCTGTTGAACCTGGCCGCCTTATTCGGTTTCCACCAGCCCGCCGAGCCCAACTGGAGATACGAACCGCCGTCGTTGAAGCCAGCGGAGCGCTTGGACTTGCGTATGTACACATAAGACGTTGCGCAATGTTAATCTTCACACAAGCTGATTATTGCAGTTCTTGACCCCCCAGTGCCCTGTCCTACAAGTCCGCCTTCGGCCTCGACGTCTACATGCGAGCCATCTGTTGCACTTTCAGATAGAGACAACATACCTCTTGCAGACAGTAGCCATGGAAATGCAACAACCGACGGACAAACTACGGAGCACATGGCGCCGCCAGTGCTTGAGCATAAAGCTGCAGAAGTGAAAAGAGAGTTGAGGCATTGTTTCTCGAGATTCGTGCAAACAGTCGGCGGTGCATCCCGGCGGCGACTTGACAGAGATTCCTTGAAGAAGATCTACCAAGAGTGCTGTCCCACTATTGCAGACGCGGGATCGTTCTCTCTTCTCGTGTTTCGTTACCTCCGCAATGCCCGACGGCCGACAAAACATATCCTCCACTGTCTCTCCATGCCATCGGTACCTTTACCACACATCTTCGGGCCCGATGGTTTAGCTTTCTTGCAAATGATGGAGGAAACTATTCTCGCTACCGCTACCGACCGCAAAAGAAAATTGTATCGCACTAAAGAAGAACATTATATTTACAAGCGACTTGCTAAGCAGCTCCAAACATGCTCGCCCTCATCTTCTGCGGTCCAGGATGTAACAGTACGGCTGCTGATTCGTGGCCTCTGGGACTCCGCCCTCCCCAGCAGCAAAGTTGCCTCAGACCATGACAAAGTTCCTTCAGAGGACGACCTTGAGCTATTGCGTGGTGCAGCCCACAAATTGGCGGACCAGTCTCTCTCCCAGTCTTTGGACAAGTTTTTTAGAGCGCCTGGCCCCCAACCTGCATGGCTTCGCGACTGGGTCATTTCCTGCATCCAGGCGCATACGCCAATGCAGGTTAGTCTGGACTTGCTAGACTCGATCCCCACTTCATTACTTAATGATTGGATCGTTGCCATGCCTGTCACGCTTCTACGACCCGAAGGACCGAACGGAGGCTCCAACATCAGCCAAGAAAACCTCCTTTATTTTGATATGTGGTGTGAACTGCTCTATCAACTGGACAGGCGCAATGGTGTTGGTACACCCACCCCTGCGCCACTGTCCAACTTTGCCTTCACCACGTTCGCGAATACATTCTGGAAGCATGGGTTCCCTGTGCATGCCTTTGTTAGTTCCCTCCTTTACGCTATGGCTGGGCACGAGTCGTTCACCGGCGATTCGTCGAAAGATGTGTATGGCTTTATTGAATCATATGCACCAGTCTTGACGAAGCTTGAAGAAAGTGGAGCAACTCTTAACGAAGTGCTCGCGACATTGGTTGCAGACCTGGAGAAAAGGTCATTGCCCAACCATAGCGTAATAGAACTGACGATCCCGATAATAAACCGACACAAAAACTACTATTCGGTTTCGGACCTGCTGCAAAGATTGGTCAACAACGACTCGAAATTATCCTGCACTCTTTTTCTCGAAGACTATATGCGCACACTCCTGGAACAATTTAGCAGAGAGAATCACCCCGCACGCCTCAGTTACAGATTGAAAGCTTTTGAAAAACTACAAAGTTTGGCTCTTGCTCTCCGCGCGCGGATAGAAGACCTTGACGGACAATTGAAAACCCTGCATACTCGCCGATACTTCAAACATATACTGGATCGTGCTAATGACGCTCGGGTCGTGCCACTCGCCTATCGGGAGCTGCCCGCGGATTTACCAATGAACGTCCAGGCCGATCTCATTCACCAGTTCGCACATCAGTACGCAATGGACCAAACAAGGAGCAATCAACAGAACTGGCGCTCGATCCGATACATGTATGAATATCTCCTTCTCTATAATCTTGAGATTAGGCCACTGTTTACCCAGGCACTTGTGAGCGTGCTGATCACGCGACCTTTGTCTGAAGATCAGTTCGTGGAGCAAAAGACGGTAATATGGGTGTGTCGGCTTGTCGCCATTGTTGAAGGCGAGGACGTTGCGAGACAGGTTGAACAGGATTTTTGGACTCGAAGACAGAAACTGATACTGCATGCCAAAAAGTCACTGGTGAAGCTGGGAGTCTATGAACGGGCAGATGTCGTTACTATGCAGAAGCTGAAGATGCTATAATTCTACGATACACTTTTACATGAACAAATATCAGCGCTCGGTACGGCTCGCTCTTCTTCCACATCATGAAGACCTTCCCGTTAGCTTCTTCGCCCGTCTACCGCCCCTGCTCTTGCCTCCACGCCTCCCAGTCCCCCTTGGTCACCCCGAACAGATGCAAATCACTGACCACCCCATGCTTCTCTATTTGCCCCTTCTGTACCCCTTCCACCTTGAATCCGCACTTCTCCAGACACCTCATGCTCGCCACATTGCCGGAAAACACCCCTGCGAACAGCTTCGTCTTCCTAACCTCCTTAGGCTTGCCCTCCACTTCTGGGCTTCCATCCCCGTCCCGCACTAGGAAAGTCCACTCCACGAAGCCTTCTAAAGCCTCGGTGGTCAGCCCTTGGCCCCATGCCTCTTCGGCAACCCAGTAGCCTACTTCGCCGGTGTGGGATTGAACGTCGGTACCGGGCTTGATGCCGATGCCGCCGATTACCGTGTAAGGGTCGGAGTGCGTTGTCAGTACGAGTTTGTCTGGGGAAGAATGTGAGTTCCATCCTGCGGGACACGGGGCTAGACGTGAGAGAAGGTACCGTTTGGAGTGCTGCGGTTCATTTCTATCCACGTCTTGGCGTGTTCTAACGTGTAGGGGTGCGCGAAGGCGAGGGTCCTTCAATGGAGTCAGGGTTTTGTTAGGACTTGGGTTGGTGGTGGGAGCGGGGTCGGGGTCGGGCGATTGGGCGGGGGGCGTACATGTATTTCGTGATTGAGGCTGGGGCGCAGGCGCGCTGCGTGCTGGGCGCGTCTTGGGGGCACATGGGGCGGGCTAGGAGTCTTTTTGTGCGGAAGAGGGGCTCGGGGAGGGGTGTGTCTGTGTTGGTGGCGGATGAGGGTGCGGTGATTAGTTCTGCGACCATGGTTGCTGGGTGGGCGGGGGTGGGTTGGGCGGCCATGGTGTTGCGGGTGTGCTGTGTGCGTGGGCTCGTAGGTAAGGAATAGAATTATTTGCAAGAGAAAAGGTAAGGGTTTATGGGAAAGTTGGAAAGAGAGGGTTGGATGTGGGTTTATATTGTGCGTAAGGTACTTATCAGCTTTGTTGACTCATACGCGGGGTTGTCAGCAGATAGGATTGACTCGAAGCCTCTAGGAGTACGGATAGGGAATGGATTGGCCTGTAAATGCATGGTGTAGAAGGTGTTTCACCTTCCGCTTTTGCTTAGGTAGAGCTGATGATATAAGAGGCATCCCTCGAGTAAAATTGTCCATGCCTCCAGCCTGGAGCCTGGAGCGGGTTGAAGCACGTGAACCGCTTCAAGCCCTGGAGCTGGAACGGACAAATCGACCCATTAAAACGTTGGAAAGGGGCTCTGGAGACTCCCGGCTCTGCATTCACGTCTACAATACAAAATCAAGAACAGTCTGGAGACTCATTGTGCACTGAGTTACCCTACGATGAGCAATACTGTCTCCGAACTTCTGACTAGGGGCGGGCTGTAGCGTGTTAAACGCAGGAAGAACAGTGTCAGCATATACGCATTTATTCGCGAGAGGGAAACTTTTACGGAGTCGGGATTTCTGGAAGCCGAGACAGTGGGTGAATGACATCGCGTGTTGCGAGTCTGTGCACTTAACGTGTCTGTGCGCGTGCCGAGCCACTTCGCGTGACGAGCCACCCAACACCATAACAGCTTATGCAAAAATGAAGCTATAGAGCCACCCACAATTAATATTATTACAGGATTTTCTAGAGGGGCACTAAATAGATCCTTGCGATTAATTTGCACTATTTATATCTGTCTGGAAGCTTGACGTTGCGGCCGCGACGTGTAGAGACGGTTAGGGCAGCAGATGCGCCCTCTAAGGACTCCTCAACATCTGAAGCATCAACAACACGTTTCTAACGTTTTCTGCTCTGTAGAGATGGCTAAGAGGCATTCCTCTTACCCTTTTTAGATAACTGTAGAGCTTTTTTTGCGTCGCAGGCAGACTTCTAGGCAGCGCGCTAAGCTGCCTTTTTAGCTCTCTCCTTCTCTCTTGCCTCCTTCGCTGCCTCTCGCGCAGCACGCTTTTCCTGCTGGATTTTCTCCTTGTATAGTCTAGCTGCCTTCTTTAGCTCTGCTGTCTCTGCTTTTTAAAGCTGCTGCTCCTTATCCTCCTGCTCCTTAATAGATTGACAGACACGTGCCTCTCTCACCTTCCTAGGTGACCAGAACACTAACCCACTGTGATACTCCTTGCGCTGTTAGAGATCTAGAGCTTTGCCCTTCTTCTTACGCTTTTGCTTTGTAGACAGTGCCTCCCTAAGCCTATTAATATTGTGGTGGAGTAGCTTATTTTAAACAGATAGATGGTGGAGCGATTGACGAAGCTTCTGCGTATCCTTACTACTCTAATCCTTAACTGCAGAGCGTACGAGCCTATCCACCTTTCTCCAATCATAATCGCTCAGTAGGGATGAGGAGCTTTCTCTTGATTCTTAAGATCTAGTAAATCTATTGAGGATTGGATTAGGATTAGGTAGTTGGTTGGTTGGTTGGTATTCATTTTTCGTCTAGTTGATGGGGATTAAGTCCACCATCTCGCCTCCCGAAGGGCATATACGACGTGCTAAGCTATGGAATTGCAGTGCTAACACACTACCCTAGAAAGCATTTCTTGCCTGCGCGGGTATTGCTACCATTTCGGAACTACAGCTCCCCTTCCAGTTGGAGAGACTGAGCAGTGCGTGTACATTAGGGTGATTTCCTTGCATTTTGAGGCATTTATGTGCCGTAGGATTAGGTAGTAGTAGTAGTAGTAGTAGTAGTAGTAGTAGTATTGATTAACGTCCAGGAACGTAATGTTCTAGCCTCCCATGGGGCATGGGGACGTGCTAAGCTGTATTTACAGAAAGCATTTCGTGCCTGCCGGCTGGCTACCACAGTAGCCTTGTTATACATAGCCCATCCTCCCTTTAATAGGTCTACCTGCTACTACAGGCACCTAGATACCTATAGTAGCCGGCCCTCATCTGTGAGGGTGTTGTTGTCCTGCCCCTCTCTCCCTCGCCCTTGTAGCTCTGCTCCCGTACTGTCTTCCTCCCCCTACCTCGTACGAAGTAGGACCTCGTACGAGTTAGCAAGCTGCCTTGTACCTTGAGTAAAAACCTCGTAGGGGAAAACCTCAAGCTTGAACAAGTAGTAGTAGTCGCCTGAGCGGTACTTAGTTTGGGTGAAAGGTTTTGACCAAGTCTTGGCAGAGCGAAAACTCTGCATCTTGGCTTTTGGTCTCTTTATCGCAACAGCGCCAGCTTTTTGCGGATAAAGAACGTGATTCTAGTAATCAGCTTGTTCAGGCGAACAATTTCATACTACAGGAACCCCCCACACGGTCGTGTGGGTGGAATCACGATTTTGGTGTTCCTGTAGGATTAGGTAGTGATATGCCTGTTGCTCTAAAAGAGCTAAGGATTGTTAATTCCTTAAAGGAGGCCTGCTATGCCTTCCAGAATAGTAGGAAGAAATTACCCTTCTTAATAGAAACTAGGCCTTGGCCTGCGTTAAGGTATTTCAAGAGCTTAGCTAAGTAGGCAGTTGATAGAGACTTGAACATTGCAACGTCAAGTGGCTAAAGCGTATAAGTTAAATAAGGAGGCAGGATAGCAAGCAGGATTATATGCTTATCACAGTAGTCGATGAAATCCATCGTAATATGGGATCTATAGCTGTCTAGGATTAGGAGCCAATATGCTCGTTAAGTCTTCTCTTTTATACAGCGATCAAATACCTGTTCAAGCCAGGCAAGACTAATATTGTTGTTTGTCCAGCTAGAGGGTGATAAGGTAATAAAGACTTTATATTCTCCTGCCTTAATATCTTCTACCCAGGCTGATTAGATGCCTTTGTTGGCAGCCTTATAGATTAGGCTAGGAGGCAGGGCAGATCTATTAGCGCATATACATGCTAGGAGCGTGATCCACGCGCAGTTTCCATCCTAGAGTAATGCCCTAACCTCCTTCTTCTCCCACATTCGTCAGCTAAATATTCTCTTTAATCTGCCAACAACACCAATTATAAAGCCTTTCTTATCTATATTATAGGTATAACGAGGATCTATTTGATATTGATTAATCTTGTCATATAGGAGCTGAAAGTAGAGGCGATATTTATCCCCTAAATCAGCTTTGTGGCGATTGCTGTCCATGCTAACTGTCCATTGCGAGATAAGATGAATGCTGTGTTAGTTAATAAAGCGGGTAACCTAGCTCTCGCTAACTGCCTCCTTAGCTACTGTAGAGGCGAAATTTCGTACCATCTCTCTAGTAGGTGGTATATATCTCTCTGTGAGTCCTTTAATATATTTTACAAGCTCCTACTCTTGCTGTAGGTTAAGTTTCTGCTAGTTAATATTCTTGGCTTCATTTGGTGCCTAAACGCGCTTGTGTCTTTAGGATAACGTAGTTCGATCTACACCGTAGGTGGCAGCAATATTTCTGTACGAAAATGATTCCCCTAGATTTAAAGATTCAATAGCTGCAATCGCATCCTCGATTGCCCCCATATTGGTGGAGTTATGACGCGTCAAATTCAGGCGATTATTTAGCGTTTTGGTGTTGGGTGGCTCGGCACGCGAAGTGGCTCGGCACGCGCACAGACACGTTATCGATTAGCGTCCAAAAGACACGCGAACCGCGTCGCGATCTCGTAACCTGGACCTTGTGCACTTTCTATTTTATCGCACCAGCATGACTTCTTTGATAGTGAAGTGAGTACATAGCGGACTGAGTATATTATTTGGCTGACATGAAACAGGAAAATCGTCAGGACCTACTCCCGACAGCGCAAGCCCTCGTTATACGATGACGAGCTCGAAGAGCCATCAACCAAGCGCAGACGCGTCGAGCCGGCCATGGAGACGGAGGCAACCAACGGTGCAGATGATTCAACTCCAGTGCCACATCTAGCGAGCTCTTCGTCAACGCGTGGTAGTTCCACGCTTCCGTCCAGTCCCAAAGAACCCGCAGCGTTCTCAGACGGACCGTCTCGCTCCAGCCCTCCATCCTCTCCAATATCACACGCCTCTACACCGCCCACTCGAAAGCGGAGGCCAATGTTTTCTTTCGTGAAGCGAAAACCAAAACGCGAACTGTCTACGAAGGAGCCCCTGGCGGAACAAAGTCACAATATCTCGAGTGCACCTCCACAGGCCCCAAAGAAGAAGAAACTGGTTCAAATGCAGCTGGATCTGGTTGTGGATCCAAACAAGACGTGCAAGGTCTGCGGCATGGAGTATGTCCCCTCACAAGCCGAAGACGCCGCTCTACATCGGAAGTTCCATGCGATGAACGTTGGAGGCGTTGATATTAGCAAGACGTTACTTGAGAGGCTTAGGCAGAACCAAGTCTGGTCCGGAGGGGAGAGAAGCTTTATTGCAGTCGTCAGCAGAAAGGACACATTGGTCCTGCGCAACAAGGCTCGCGAAGTGCTGCAAGTCGTCAATACCGAGCTAGGAGCCGTTCCCATATCCGAAGAAGCGCTGTGGAGTCAGACACGCAATTCAACAGCTGGAAGCGCGCCAGCGCAGGAGGAGAAGGCGCAACACTCGAGGAGAAGAAAAGCAGAAAATTCGGCTAGTGATAGATTCAAGGCGTATCTATACATCCAGGGTCAGAAATGTGTAGGGGCATGTCTGGCGGAACGAATCCAGGACGCATTTCCAATACTGGACCAGCATGACGGGTCCGAGACTACCGGTCATCTCCCTGCTGACACCAACAGCTCGTCCATTTGCATCGGGAACACGCGGGAGCAAGCTATCCTGGGCATTTCACGAATATGGACCTCGAATTTGCATCGGAAGGGGGGCATCGCGACGACGCTGCTAGACTCGGCTAGGTCTGATTTCTTATACGGCATGACTGTTGAAAAATCAAAGGTAGCCTTCAGCCAGCCTACAGAGAGCGGGGGACAGTTGGCTAGGAAATGGTTCGGCCGAGGAACAAATTGGCTAGTTTACATCGATGCTGATTGACACGGTCGTTGAATGTCGCATCGTGGAGCGTTTGCGCTGTACCGAAGGTGGTCCAGAACAACCCCCGGATGCTGGTTGGCATCCGCAGCCATAGAACTCTGCGAAGCAAAGTCGTCGTTAGACAAGGCATGCTAGTGTTTCGCTCCCACGGTTTCGTAGATACTGTGAGGTATTCGTTGACATCGGAGAAGCTCTGAACCAAAGCCCCGGCGGTGGGATAGGCGGGGAACGGACCTCTTCGCTGTCAACCCCCGGCTCATCTTTGGTAGCTGTCTATTAGCACCTCGACGCTGCACCTGCGGCTTTACCCATGCCGTGTTCTTCTCACGGGCCCTCTTTGATGTATATAGAACAATGCATTGCTCCTGAACCCAAACATGTCCGGAAACCCGTTCCGTGCGTCCCTCATCCAGAACCACCCCGCCGCCGCTCCTCCTACCAGCTTCACCCATGCTGATAGCAGCAATCGATACGAGGAGGCTCGCGACGAGCGCGAAGGCGACTCTGGTATAGCCTCCTTTGCGAGCATGCTATGCGTCTCAAAGAAGCACGAATAATGATTGCACAGTGCTCGACGTCTCGACCGCGCTTCCCATAAAGACAAAGAAATCCGTCCGCATAGAATCGCCCACCGAGACCATTCCTCCGCATCCGGCTTCCTACGATGCAGATGATATCCTGCCCCTTCGCACAGACCGCAGCGGCCATGCTGGCTCGCCGCCGCCTACGCCCCAACCTGACGTTCCGGACAATATCCAAGATATAAGCTCCGTTGGCCCCACGAGAAGGGAGGCAGATGAACGAGACATGATAGGAAACACGTGGAAGAGCACAGGAGTCCCTGGGCCTGTCCATTTGTTCAGCAACGCTCCTGCAAATCCATTTTCACGGACGCTGGCCACCATTGAGCCGCAGGAGAAGGACAGGGAACCAGGAGGGCAGTCTAAAGGTTTGTAGTTCTATATATTACCCCACTAGGTGGTAGCGGAAGTGGAACTGGAAGCAGGCTTCGCGACACTATCACTCTTTTCAGCTGCAAGCGTAGACTGCCTATGCTGACCCGAACATCAACAGAGCGGACTGCCACGGATATGCCAGTAGCTGGAACTGCAAGACAATCGTTGAATGTCGAAGGCTTCAAGAATCTTTTGATGCATGGCATAGCTAGTCCGCGAAGTTCCGGTCCACCTCCACAGATGGCTCCTGCTTCGCACCTGCACAGCCCTGCCGTCTTCGAAAGTAGCAGCAGCACCGACACCTCGTCTGTTTCACGACAATCAATATTCGATCCCGCTCAAGAGCCGCATCCAGAATCACCGCGAACATCATACGACATGCCGGCCTCGGACGATGAGCGCATTAGTCTTATGGGAGATGTTAGGAAGGAGAAGAAGAAGCCGCCACCCACGCCGAAACATCGCCACGGGAAGCTTGTAAGCCCCCGGGCGCCGCAAACTGTGTCATTCTCGGAATTCTTTGCGACAGAGAACACCCCGTCTCCTCCCGTGCCCAGGAAGCCGAGTACGGATTTGAACAAGCCGCTTCCCCCTACCCCTTCCACCATGTCACTACCGCTTCACATCATTTCACAAGACAGCACACAGGAGCCTACATCGACACTAGACACCAAAGATGGCGAAGCAGCGAGTATTTCAGACGCAGCGCCGTCGCAAAGGAAAGCGCCACCACCAGTTCCACTAGCTCGCCGACAGAGCCAGCTGCGTAGTTCGACTGGCGGCAACGGATCGCGTAGCAACTCATCACTAACAATGTCATCTCAACACTCGATTGAAGCACCATCCATAAGCCTTGCCCAGGAACCTACTTCGTGCCCCTCGTCCCAGAAAGCCGCACCCCCACCCCCACCCTCGAGACGGCACGGCGCGCCGCTGTCAACAATAAAGACGTCAAGTGCCCAATCTTCTACGACGGACTTGTCCTCCTCGGAGACGCCACGCCAACCCAAAGTTTCGTCGTCAAACGCTCCGTCTTCACGCCGGACGACTTTTTCCTCTGAACCGTCACCTGTACCTGGGGTAACTCGCACTTCGTCTTTGCACTCGGCACGCAACCCTCGGTTGGTCTCTAACGAAAGCATGAATATGCCGCCACCTCCCCCGCCTCCGCGCCGTCGCCAATCAGGACGCTCAAGCCTGGACCGAGAGCGCCCTAGCCTCCCATCTTCGTCTCCGACTGATCCCCGTCGCACAAGCGCCGAAGACAAACGCACTTTGATCGATGGTAGGAGGCCCGCGAGCGTAGCCAGTGTCAGCTCTTCCAAAAACGAACATACTCCCGTCGCATCGCATAACGAACAGGCACTGTACTCGCCGAGGGACGAAATAGGAGAGCCCAGCACATCTAAGCTCGAAGAAGTGCAGAGGAGTGGTGGTTCGAATTCAAGCAACATACTGGATGACATGGAGAAATTTCAAAAGGAGATCGACGAGCTGAGGGATAAGTACAAACAGGCGGCTTAGCGGGCTGCTAGGGGTTTGCCGTGGGTCTTTTAGGAACGCATGCCACGTGGACTACGAATGTAATATGCGCCAAGGGTGACGCATAGGAGGTTGCATGGCGCGTTCGCCTCGAGAACGATGCAAGGACTCACATTCATATTCAGGATTGTTGTGGGGTCGGCCACACAGTGTGCATTTGGGCTCATTGTTGGGATTTTTCGCTGGCCTTGTTGCATATATACATTCTTCTGTGAAATATAAAGGTTGAGGGTCCGAGACCGCTTTGATGATGAACGAAGTAGCTTCATGGGTATCTGTGTCTATGGACTGAAATAGGGACCAGGCTCCGCCAAATAAGCCTGCAATTGCATGAGCAGTAACTCTACGGGTACGTTGTGCCTGCCCCTCCGCATGACAAAGCATCGCTCCCCTTCGTAGCTCGTGCCCGCAAGTAGCTCGTTGGCCTTCTCCTCTCCTAGCAAGTCTGTCAAGCTGTACAGAGCGACCTGTCTCTGCCGCCAAGTCGTCTTCTTGAACTCCAGTGGCGGGAAGCGTGCTCGTGCCGGTAAGCGGGGGACAACAGGCTCATACCACGGCGGAGGCTGGTGCGTGACTCCGGCTTTCTTGTGGGGATCATACTGCATCGCAAACGTTTTCGTCCAATAACTGGTCCACTTATCGACCTCCATTACGATACCTTCCGCCTCCTTTTGCACGGCATCTGCCTTCGTCTTCAACGACTCCATATGCAAAACACACGAGACGTTATCCACATCCTCGATATCCTCGGGCCGTGGGCTCTTCACCGCAACCAGCCGTCCCACCCATTTAAAATGCCACGCCAACTTCTCCACCACCCGTTTCTGCAGCAAGCCCTCTACGAGCTCGGCCATGTCCTCGCGCCACACTATTTTCTCCTTGAGTTTCGTGGATCCGAATCTCTCGTAGAAGCGCTGGTAAAGGCCCTTTTCGTAGGCTTTCTTCTTGCTGAGGTGCGACGCGATGTATTTGTGGGCTAAGAAGCGGTAGGGCATGCCGAGGTGGGCTTTGGAGGTGGTGAGACTGATGGGGAGGAGCCAGGGGTCTGCGGTGGTGGGGTGGGCGGATGGGTGGAGGGTTATGAGGTTGACGGTGGGTTGGTGGGTCGAGGTTGAGCGGTCGGCGCGGATGGGGGAGGAGAGGGCGTGTGCTGCGCGGTGTTAGCATGAGTAGTTACGAGTGGAATCAAAACACGGTTCATAGTCGTGGACAGGAGAAATAGGCATGGCGTACCGTACGGATTTTCCCACAGTTTCTTCTGGAAGGGCGTGAATTTGCTCACGTCGGGTTTGGCTTTCTTCTGCTCCCATCTCAAAGTTTTTTCGATGACTAGGGGATCGAGGATGGGTGGTATAGCTAGTTTCTTGCCGCTCTCGAGGACACGGAAGCTTTGGTGCTCATCTTGCTCGAGGGGTCCTAGACGGTCATCTTGAAGGACTTTGGTGGCGTAAGGACGACAATGCGAGTTGGCGGGGTTAGCTGGTGACCGTAGGCATGATCTGGCGCGAGGAATCAGTCTTCCTGGCATCAGGGTGGAGCGTCAGAGCGTGGAGGAAGACGAAGTTGGTCCGTTCCGAATTCCGAGCTTGAGGAAACGCCTTGGCGGCGCGCAGTTCAAGCTTCTCTACTTTCTAGCCATGATTGTACGCGCAACAAACACATCATGGCCTCGATAATACGGCGAGTCGCAAGACCAGTCGTCTCTGCAGCTTCTCGACAGCACCCAGCGCGTGCTTTCTCTTCCATATCGATTCCGCCACAACCACAACATCAGTCATCACAGTACGTGCAGTCATCACAGCCGACATCATGGATGCCGGTGCCCTACGTGACTGAGACAGTCGTATGTAGCTTCCCATGACGTGCATGGTCATTTCTCAGTTAACAGGCTAGGCTGGAGGCTGGAAAACGTCGGACATCTTCTCGCGCCTGCTCGCCGAGCGCATCATCTGTCTCAACGGCCAAGTGGACGACCCCATGTCCGCCACCGTGACCGCACAACTCCTCTTCCTCGAAGCCGACAACCCGGAGAAGCCCATTTCTCTCTACATCAACTCGCCAGGCGGCTCCGTCACCGCTGGCATGGCCATCTACGACACTATGAACTATATCCGGTGCCCTGTCACCACCATCTGCATGGGACAGGCTGCCTCCATGGGCTCACTTTTGCTGGCTGGAGGATCGCCTGGGAATCGCTTCATCCTGCCGCATAGCAGGGTCATGATACACCAGCCCAGCGGCGGGTATTCGGGCAAGGCGAGCGACATTGCGGACCACGCGAAGGAAATTTTGAGGGTGAGGGATCAGCTGAATAGGATCTATCAGAAGCATTTGACCAAGGAGAGGAGTTTGGAGGAAATTGAAAAAGTGATGGAGAGGGATCACTTTATGGATGCTAAGGAGGCGTTGGAGTTTGGCATCGTGGATCAGGTGCTGGAGAAGAGGGAGGCGGAGAAAGCAGTGAGCGGGTAGATATGGCGTACGATGGTCCTCAATGGACGAGGTACGCTTGGAAAGCTCAGTCGTACAGGTCTGTCTCTCGCAGCACCCACGCCAGTATCACTCTTGCTAGCGATTAGCCGGGGCCAAGAATGAGTCACATGACTGGTTCCGACCCACGGACTTCTCTTTGCAAAGATAATATACTGCATACTAATAACTCTTGTTTTCGTTCTATTACCTATCGGTGAAGGTGAAGTCCCCGCTTCCAATTTGGGAAGCCACGTGAAAGATCCAATGCAGGTGCCGTGTAACCAGCAGGCTTTTCCCCGCTCTTGACTCCCTCCCGCACAATTTCATGTAAACTATATGGGAGCGCGGGTTCTTGGTAGCTACAAGTTGGCAAAATGGTGAGTTCATATCAATATACGATTCTTGTCGGATCGCTAACCATCAACTTACTCCAGGACCTTTTTGTGGATCGTGTGGAACCTTCCACGAATCGCGCGGAGCTGCGATTCTTCCTCCAAGGCTTTCTGCAACAATTCCATATTTTGGCCTTCGACATTCTCAAACTGCCTCGGAAGGAGTGGGCAATCATTACCCTATGCGATGTCGATAATGGCATGCGGTTCCTACAGAAGCATGGCGGACCAATTCCGCTTCATCCAATACCCTTCCGACAGAGACAGCTTCGGTTCAAACAGAGCACGAGGCGAGGCCAGCCCGATAAACTCAAGGTGCAAGTACTGAAAGAGAAGGAAGCGAAGATGCGTGCAAATGTTCCCAACAGCATGAAAAGGAAGCCAACGCTCTTACTGCTCATGTCCCGATCCTTTTCCTTCCAGACAGGGATTTGGGAGTATGACCGACTTGAAAAGCTCGTCTTTGACTCCAAGTTCAAAGACTTACGTCAAGGAACGGTCATATTCGGTAAATCGAGTCTCGTGATTTACCTGGCAGCGAATGTCCACGCTCTGTACGCCTGGCATTGTAGGATTGATATACGCTACACGAACATCGAGCATGCAATCTTAACCCATTCAGAGGGGACGAGGAGTGCATTGAACTTGACATTGAGATCACCACCGAAGATATACAAGCTCATCAACACGGAGGATCTACGTCACTATTTGGAAAGGAACCTTCAACGAAACATACAGTCTACCAACCTTGGATAATCTCATCCTGAGTGCAATCAGCAAGCGAATCCCGCGGGGCTTGGTACGGCAGTGTAATATTCTTCAATCGCTCTCCATGAACGCAGCGCTTTGTCTGGTATATCGTGTCACGATGCCGGACATTGATTCTGCCAAGATAGCTTGGAAGCACATAAAACAATCCCATGCAATTTCTAAATCCCAGATGTGGAAGACCACGGTTCCGGCAAGGCGTACGGACGATATCGAAACCGAATACGCGCAACTTTGTCAAGCACTTCGGAAAGCAAAGGCTCTCACCTTTGAGGTACGTACCCTTGTGCCTCAATTATCTTACTAATGATATATGACCCGACGTAGGTGAAGTTCCAGGTTCTTGCACTGATCTTTGAAGGGATTGTGGCACCGGCGACAATGTCAGCTCTTTTAGAGAACGTGCTGGTACTATACTCCAAGCATGGCAGTGCGACCACAGCTTCCGCTCTTCGTAGTCTTGGACACCAGGTGCCCTCCAGGTTAAGCCCTGATATTGACGCTCACGAGGCAAGCTTGGAAACCATGATCAAGATGCTTAAGAAGAACATCGAAGAAATCCAGGTACGTAAGATATGCGTCTAGTCGTCTCAGGAGGAATGTCTAGGATTTTTGCAATGCACGTCCGCTAGAGTTAACTGTTACTTCACAGGCACAGGAAGCTACTGCTAAGGCCTTTCGCAATCAGAATCAGCACCAACATCTGGTCCAGACGTACAAGGTCATAGTCAAACCCACCGGATTGATGCTAAGAGGTCCGGATGAAGCCATGCCTAATAGAATACTTCGCAAGTATTCTAAATACAACGATCACTTCATACGAGTCTATTTCACAGACGAGAATGGTCTTCCAGTTTCACACGACCCTCGTGCGGATCAATGTGCAGTGTATCTTCGTTTTCGCAGGGTATTGAACGAGGGATTGGAATTGGCCGACAGGAAGTTTAGCTTCCTGGGCTTTTCCAATTCTTCTCTTCGCTGTCACTCAGCGTGGTTTATGGCGCCTTTCAAGTGGTTTGAAAAACTTGTTACCGCCGAAGATATCATCAGGGACCTGGGAGACTTCAGCCATATCCAGTGCAGCGCTAAATGTGCTGCACGTATCGGACAAGCTTTCACGGATACTATCTTTGCCGTGAGTAGTGCTCGACTAGTCTCTGAGACTTTCTGACAATCAACTTTTAGGTTGATATTCCAAATGATGCGGTCGTCATCACGACCAAAAGCGACGTCGAGAGGAACGGAAGATGCTTCTCAGACGGCTGTGGCACTATCTGTAAGTGTATATATCCGAAGTATCTCAGAGATACACTGACATCATATCTTCGCCTCTCGTAGCCTTGGAACTCATGAAGACAATCTGGAAACGTCTTCCAATTGGACCAAGTCGTCTTGAACCAACTGTTCTGCAAATCAGGTACGGCGGCTCAAAGGGCGTTGTCAGCTTAGATACGTCGTTGCCTGGAAAGCAGTTGCATATTCGAAAAAGCATGACAAAGTATCCTGCGAAAGAAGAGTGGAGGTAAGGCTATCAACCCAAAATTCCTCTACCCATTGTCACTGATCATCTCAACCAACAGGGATCTTGAGATCTGCGGTGCATCATACAGGCCGTTGGACTTCTACCTCAATCACCAATTTATCAAGATACTGGAAGATCTAGGTGTGGCGCGTCAAGATATTATAGCAGTACAGGACGATGCCATGAGGGAACTCGACTTGAATTTGAAGCATCCTCTCAACACGGCAAGCTTCTTAGGTAAGTCAAGGTTTGCACATTACCATTTCTCGTATGCGCTAACTGTAACCCAAGAATACTGTTATACTGGCGTTGCTGCTAAGATTCCACTCCTGATCAAGCTCATGCATGAGATTGGCATTTACTTTCAAATCGACAGGTTTCTGACCGACGTTGTTGAAGTCGCTGCCATGTCGGCTCTAAGGGATCTCAAGTATCGCGCTCGGATACCCGTTCGTGACGGCTTTGTGCTCTACGGCATCATGGACGAGACCGGCGAATTAAATGAAGGCGAGGTATACATCACAACAGCATTTCGCGACGAGCTTGGTGAAACAAAGCGTGAGACACTCGTTAGGGACCGCGTCGTTGTCACCAGAGCGCCTGCTCTACATCCTGGCGATATTCAGGTGGTCAAGGCTGTGAAAGTGTCCGACAACTCGCCACTACAGGACTTGTACAACTGCATCGTGTTCAGTCAACATGGGCAACGAGACCTCCCAAGCCAACTCAGTGGCGGCGATCTCGACGGCGACACCTTTCATGTATTGTATGATGAGCGTTTGATTCCGCCACGCACAGCCCGTCCGGCCGATTACCCTCCCACTCCTGCGAAAATCCTCGGCCGGCCTGTACAGACGAAAGACATTACGGATTTCTTTGTCGAATACATGACCTCCGATGTTCTAGGCATGGTTTCCAACAAACACAAGATTCGAGCAGACCTCCATCCGGAGGGGACCAAGCATGATGAGTGCGTTCTCCTAGCGAAAATCGCATCGGATGCTGTCGACTATGGAAAATCTGGAAATCCCGTGGATTTAGCGGCCATACCAAAAGGACGAGACGAAATTCGACCAGACTACATGGCGAATGCGCCCCACCTAGTCATTAACGCGGCCGGCGCTCCTGACGTAACAGAAGATGATCCTGAAGATGCAGAGGAACCTGACCGCATCAGTGTGCTCGACCCGGGGAAATCCGCTATTCGCTATTACAGGAGCGAGAAAGTCTTAGGCGAGTTGTACCGTAAGATCGACCACGAGCAGTTCTTCGCTCGCATGAAGCGCGATTTCCAGGATTATCAGCAAGCATTGGGCGACGAAAATCTCATGCAGAAGCTTGAGCGGTACATTGATCGCGAGACACTGTGTATCGAATGGGAGCACCACCGTACTTTCGCCGAACAGTTGCGCAATTCCTACGAGGAGGGCGTGTTCCAAACTATGCAGACAATGCGTCCGCATGATGGGAAGCCTCTCACCGAGCTTGAAGTGATCTCCGGCAACATGTTGGGTAAAAAGGAGCGCGCTTCAACTCAATACGTCCGCGAAGCTAACAAAGAGCTCCGCGAGTGCTATGACCGCATGGTTATGTCCATCGTGACAACCATCAGGACTGGCCATGGAGTGCATGACGAAGAGTCTGAGGCGCTACCTAGGGCGCTTGCATGCTTTAAGGTTGCGCTGGAGACGGAGGGGTGGGACAAACCTGTCAAGTTGAAGAGCTGGAAGTATGTGGCCGCGGCTGTGTGCTTGGAACAGCTGCAGAAGTATATGAACTTTTTTCTGAGACCGCTGTGAGCGGTTTGGGCTTGCGATAACGGCGTATGTTCATTCATTCATCGTATGGATTACGAACAGTATATATACCCCCCTTTTTACGGTCGTTTGGACGATTCAACAGACACAACAAGTAAGATAATGAAACTTTCGGTTAGTTACAAAACTTCGCTGCACGCCGAAATATTCAGAGCTTTGGCTTTGGTAGTTTTCCAATATCTCCATGAGCATTATCCACTGCGGTCGAGCGCTCAGTGGTAAGATACACGACAAGCCTCAAGCCCGTTTCCTGAATTGCACGATTGGTCCATTCCTGTGGGCTATCATATAGTCCCATGTTTGGAACTGCGTCTTATGCCTTCTTCCCCACATCATATCAGAACGTCCTTGACCTTCAGTCCCTCCTGGAATACCACGAAAATCATATTGAAAGATGAGCCGTGCCATGGTAACTGCGGGCTCCATACGTGCCAACCTTTTCCCGGGACATCCATGATGGCCATACGAGAAAGCGAAAATGGCTCCCCCACAAGCCTTGACACTCTCGGCAGTTACGCCATTACCTACAATCCATTGCACAGAGCTGTACACAGAATAAAAAGGTTATAGCTATATTTTCTTTTTTTACCATAGTATAGTTGCGGGATGCAGCTTTGTTCACAAAAAAAAGTGCGCGTTTGGTTCTGCCACAGTTGACTACGTCTAGTGTGCCTTAGAGGGAAGGTAGAGTCTAGTTCACGCCTTGTAAGCACTAAATCCACGAGCCTTTCTATTCTCAAACGTAGTAAACATCCAAAAGAGATATCAATTTAAGCGCGTCTTGTTGACCTTTCCCAAGACTTCACCCAAGATTGGCTCTTCCCTTTTTAGGCTCGTCTGGCGATCATGCCGCAACAATACATGATAGTCAACGATACAACGCCCACCGGCAAGGATAGGGTAAGTGACAAGTCCTATAGTTCACATAGCCTGCTATATCAAGCTTCGAACGGTGACCTAGATGGAGACACGTAGACCTGTAATGCACATATACATGCACCGCCGGAACCAAGATGTTGGAAGGATCACCGTGTCTAACTGCAGGTTTAAGGCGCTTTGGATCCAGCCTGCGTGGCACGGTAGAGGTATTTAACCGCACCGTAAGCGATAAGGAGTGTGGCGGCTCATCGAGCGTTGGAGATATGCGTTGTTGGGGCGCATTCCGGCTGGCCGGAAGTGCAAATGTGGCACTGCACCAGTGTGACGGCGATGAGCAGTGATTGTCGCTCGGCTCTCCTTACCCCCCCAAAACTCACCTAAAATTAACTTTAATAGCTAATTTAATAGCTTTTTACTTAGCTAACTTTACTAGTATAAAATATTTACTATATACTTTAGTTACTAGTAAAAATAGATACTATATATGTATTATATAACTTATAGTAGAATCAATACTAACCTTACTATATAGCTTTTATCTTATTATAACTATATTACTAATACTAATTATAATTCTAGCCCTACTTATAATATTAATCCCTATTCCTACTATTACTTTACTAAAACTATTTTTTACTTTTACTACTAGTATTACTAAATAAACTACTATTATATCTATTTTAACTACTTTATTATATAAATAAATACTATATTAATACTAACTAAAAATTAAATTAAATATAAGAATACTTATAAAAAGACTAAAGACTAACTAGCTATTTAGCGCTCTAGGCCCTTTAATAAATAGCTATATAGATAGGTAAATATATTTTATTAAGTTTAACTATAGCTTGTTAGTAACACAACTAGCGTACCTGTATATAACTATTGCTAGGAGAGTAGAGCTTAGCCGCGACGAGCGGCACTGTTGAATAAGAAATGTTGGGTCCGAATATTGGATCCCACTCTTCATTCTGATTGGATGATGTTGCAGCATCAATCCTTCGCCTCCCACACCCTGGTATGTAGGAAGTCCGCGCTGGTCAGCCCTAAGAATGGGGGCCAAGAGCATGCAGGGGCTCAAGCTTCAAAGAGCGGTAATATGGCGCAGTCCTGCACCCCAGTACACGTGCGCGTTCACATGCCTATTCGAAGGTTCGTGGTCTTGTTACCGCAAGGTGCTTAACATGTGTTTAATTTTGCTTTTTAAGCTAAATAGTTTAATTTTAATACTAAACCTATAATAGAACTAGATAAAGTAGCACTAAATATTCTTTTTATAATTAACTTATAAAAAGATAATATGGCGTTAATTAAATCTACCTAGGGGTAGAACGACAAAGGCTTTTATCTCAAATAACATAACAAAAAAAGCAGAGCCCCCTGCTTAGTAATTAAAAAGAGTGTGAAAAAGGTATTAAAAAGATAATATTATAGATCTAGTAACTATTTCTATATTTTATAATACTTATAGAGCGCTAGAATATATTTTATATACTCTAGATAGAAACTATTACTATCTTTAATATACTTAATAAGGGATTATATCTTTTTTAGCTTTTTTTTAATAAATATAGTATTCTTTTTAGTTTCTAGTACTATATATTAGTAATTATATAAGATTAAGTTAATAACGTGTTCTATAAGCAAGCTAATTATATAAGCGAGCTAATTAGGCCTATTATATATTATATATAAACATTTGCTTTTACTACCTATAATATATATAATAAAAGCTATAGTAGTATTTATCTAGTTATTTAACGTCTAGGGTATATATAAGTGTTATGCTTAGTTAAAAAGTATATACTATACTTATATACTATACGCTTTTATAGTTATATATAAGGTGTACATAGCTTAGGTAATATACTTTTAATATAAATTTGCTCTACTAACTTATAGCTCTATATAATATTCTAACTATTCTAAATAAATAAAATGGCTTTCTATATAAAAGTCCTATAGTAAGCTAATTACTTACACTTTTAATAAGTATTTTTAGCTTAAAGCGCGTTAATCTTAACCTTAAAAATTACCTTTTTATACACTACTTTTTTAAACTCCTTTAGTAGCTATCTAAACGCGTAGTTTATTAGTAAATAAGATATATTTATATAAAGCCTATATTACTCTTTAATATAGCTTACTTAGCATTTAATTTTAAGTAGTATTTAAAATATTTTTTAACTTCTATTCTAAACTCCCTATAAGCTAGGGACTAGGCGTGTATATAATAGGATTTAAATCTTAAAAATATATTCTAAATTATATAGAACTAGTCCTATTGCTTAAAAACTACCCTAAATATTTTTTAAGGTTATAGCTACTATATAGGTAGTATAGTAGGCCTTTAGAAACTTCTCTTTTATAATATAGTTTATACTAAGCCTTATCTTTTCTTTTACTACTTTACTATACATAGTTTTAAAAGGGCTAAAATAGTCTATATTAAGTAGTTATAGTAGATAAGATAAGTAAAGAGGTAAATAAAGTATAATAATAAAGTTCTATATATAAAACTTTTTAAACTAGCCTAAGTAGTAGCTACTATAGCTATCTATTATAAAAAGACACTTTGTACCTTTTATATAAGCTTTTATATACTTATTAAAGTACTAGATTTATTTATACCTAATCTTATTATCTATCTAACTATTTTTACTTATAGTAATTACCTAATTATATAGTAAATTACTATTAGTATACTAGATTGCTTAGTAAAGTTTTATAATAAGAATAATTAAAAGTAAAAGTGTCTAACCTTAGGCATTAATACTATATATAATAGTAATCTATTTATAATTACTAGGTTAAATAGTCTTTATATAGTTCTTTGTCTCTATTTTTATTATAACTTTCAAGATTAACTTAATATAATACTTATCTAAATACTAGTCTTATTAAAGTTATAGGTATCCTTATTTAGTATTCTATAATTTGCCTTTATATTTTATATAAGGTTAAACTACTACTAGATAAGTATAAAAAATTTATAAAGTGTATACTAGTAGTTACACTTATAATTATAAGTTATCTAAAGTATTATATAGTAGTGTTAGGGAGCTAGCCTAAGTTAAAAGTTAAATCTACGTATAGGTGCTAGCCAAAGGTGCTGGCTACGCTTATAAGACGCGCGAGGCACGCTAAGAACGCGCTAGTACCTAATTAGGACTAGCGCTAGGGAAACCTTAGTAGTTAGCGTAAGGTAACTTCGATCTAGTTCTATAATAAGTAGTTAATAAAGTTTCTAACCGAGTTTTAGCTAATAACTATAGGCTTTAGATTGCCTTAGGTAAAAAGAATAATATTTGTAATTTCTTATATAATAGAGATTTAAGGAGGAAATTCTTACGCGTTAAAATTAAAAATATATTAACTAAGAACTTTTTTCTTAATAGAAGTAAGTTAATAAATTACCAGCTAAAAATTATATTATATAATTATACTATAGTAGCGCATATTAAGGGTAGAGTAGGAGACGTTATATAAATAAGATGCCACGTATAAAAATTTAATTTTGTCTATATTATATACTCAAATTACTAAAGAAAGCCTTCTTTCTTTTATAGAAGAATTAGGCGTTAGTATAGCTTATTAGAATTATTTAAAGGTAGAGACGCGTCGTACGTGCTAGAGGTAATTAGCTCGCTTATGTAATTAGCTCGCTTATAGAATACGTTAAGCGTACCTTTAGGTAAGTTATAGCACTTTGCTATTATCTTTTTAAGAACCCTAATATTATCTATTTTTCTATTATTACCTTTCTTTTCTTTTTTTTTCTTTTTCTTAAATAACTATATATAAGTATAGTAGTACTTGTTATTAGTAAGTATTACTAGTAAATAGTTATTAGTAGAATAGTATAAATAGGATATTAATTTTAGATCTATTTATATTCCCTAGATAAGTATTAATAAGTATAGTAAAGTTAAGGTTAGACTTACTATAATAAACTAGATAGGTTATTATCTAAATAGTAGTTGTTAAATAAAGCTATTAGAGATATACCAGCGTGCACTACTAGCTTTTAATATTACTATAGTTTCCTTTACTAGCAAAGTATAAGAGTTGTATATAATAGAAGTATAGTTATAGTATTTAAACTTTAGTTTAGCTCCTTGTGAGTTACTATTGCCTAAAAAAAATTCAGTCCCTTCTACTAACAAAATTGTGTCGGTTGCAACAATCGAAGGTTTGTTAAAGTCAAGCAAGCCTTGCTCGGCTCACATATAATGACTATTATGGATTAAAGATTATTTTACGCAATTTCTGTTTAGTCAAGTCTAAATTACCATAGGTCAAATTTAAGGCTCTGGGTATTGACTAATTCTCCTAAGTTACCTGACAAAAGATACCTAAGGTGCTTGATCTCTAATCCAATCGCGAATGCAAAATATTGTAGCACGTTTTCTATATTCGTTTAATTGTATCCAAACATAGATTCTGATTGACTACCATCTCAACCAATTCATTTCAAGGAACGGTTGGTTCATGGCCCTGGACCGTCGTGCCTGCTTTTACGTCTGATACGTCAAAGTCCGTGCTTGTAATCACACTCTCCCATTCATCGCACAGCTCCAAATACTTCACGTACTTGTTGCGGAGCGTGGCCAGAGCATCTTTCCCGATAGGTAGACGCATTGGCGGGGTTTTCCCCTCAGCTACGCCTTCTACCTTGACGATATCGATCATGATCTTGACTGCCTTCTCAGGATCGCCTGGCTGATTCGAGTCTGCGTTCCCAAGGAAGCCATAAATCATATCATTGAGAGCTTTATAAGCATCGATAGTTCTCCCCCAGGGTCAATCCGTGATGTCACGTGATCCCGGGCCGGCTGTTTGACCAACCACTGTGTTACGTAATTAATAATTTCTTTAATAACATTTTTTACTGCAACAATAACAATAACAATTATAATAGCAACTAACCTAACTATTTTGTCTAACTCTCTTCCTATAGTAGATCTCCCTTTGCAACTAGCGAGCTGTATACCGCCACCTAGGACCTCGCCGCCGCTACCTATCTCCCCCATGCTCCTGCTGCCGCCACTCACCCTTACCCTTATCGCTTAGTTGCGGTTCCTTGCCTTAATAGCACCTTAGATAATTGCTACTGCGTCTATAAGCTTCTTGCACTATAGCTGCGCTTTTAAATTTCTATAGTCCCTAAGGAACTACTGCTTATCATCTAGTAGCCGCCCTATGCCTTTGCTTTGCTAGTCCTTATCTTTAAGCTTCTCTAGCAGCGCCTCTACTTTGTCCTATTATTATAGTATAAACGCCTAACCTAACCTTCTATCTAGATATTAAAGAAGTGCTTTGCACTTTAGAATCTAAAGTTATAGAACTAGCTAATAGGGCCTAAATAGCTAGGACTAGGTATTGTTAAAAATATTAAGATTAAAAGGCCCCTTTAACAATCCTACTTGCTATATAAAATTGCTAAATCTCTAGGGATTGTCTTTAACTTTGTCTAGCTAATTCTTTATATACTCTTAGAACTCTACTATAGCTATATTACCTTATATAGAAGAAGCAGTGTAGTTAGGCTGCTAGAATATTATTACGTTACTAGATATAATAGATAAAGAGCTAGATTTAAAAGATAGTAGTAGTGGTTGTGCGTTAAAGATAAAGGTTTAGTGTACTAGGTGTTGCTAATATTATAAGAGGCAGACTTTATACGCTGTGTATATAGCAAACTATAGTTGCGCTGTAGCTGCTAGGTTGCGAACGTAATAATTAAACTATAGTTAAGCGTCTTATTGCCTACACTGCTCCTGCGGTTGCAACTCTGCGGTCTACTATAGCTCTCTAATAGTCTACTAGTTAAGAGATAATATGTAACTTAGTTATGCTAAATAGCAGACTATCTATTAACTACTATTAACAATGCAGCTATAAAGAAAGTTAACAATAAAATTATTATTATTTTGTGTATATTTTGTTACTACTACTGTGTGCTAGGTACTAGGTTTTAGTACCTTCTGTTTTACTCCTTTCTGTGTATAGTGCGGACTCGACCTTAGTTAGAATCTCCACATGACGAAGATGTTCAATAAGCATTGATAGTCTGGCGCTGGTTTGTAGTTGTCGGCACTGAGGACTTTAGTGCGGTAATGGCCTAGTTGGAACACATGAGATCTGATGCCGAAACTTTCTGTTTCAAGCTTCATCGACTCGGCGACGCCTATTATCAACTCAGTGGACATTCCGTGCTCAATTCTCCGCGACTCACCCTCGAGAGCGAATTTGCTGCCGCAGTAGGCCGCAGCGCCAACGTCTCCTGCAATGCCACCAAGAGATCCTACGTAGACGATGACACCAGATTTCTTCGCTCGAAAATGCGGCAAAAGAGCACGAGTCGTATTGATGGCACCAAAGAGGTTGGTATTGAACTGGATAATGAAATGTTCTTGACTATGATGTAGGATTAGCAAAAGATCTTACCTCGGTAGCGAACAAAGAGATGGAAGTATGTCTTACGTGATTTCTTCGGCTACACCAGCTTGGATGTACCCGGCATTATTTACAATGACATCTATCCTACCATAGATGGCTGGGCATAAGCCGCGGATCTTGCCCAAAAGTTGCATCCGACATTGGGTATGCCAATAATATACGTATTATGGTGGACGCAGG
Organism: Laburnicola sp. JP_R_19; assembly: GCA_031010545.1. NCBI lineage: Eukaryota > Fungi > Ascomycota > Dothideomycetes > Pleosporales > Didymosphaeriaceae > Laburnicola > Laburnicola sp. JP_R_19. Next base: position 306,363 of record VOIT01000079.1, read on the forward strand.
CACGAACGCTTTGTGCAACGTCAACGGAACGTACCTAGGTATACATGCGATGCCGAGCAAGGTCTATCGATTATGACAGCGGGAATTCGGTTGCGGTGCTTTTTTTCGACGTGCAGGAAAATACTGAAAATGGACTCAGGCTGTGAAAAAGTGGGGGCCGGCATCAACCCCGCCTTTCAGCTGAAGCCCTCACCTCACCGGTCCCAGGCAACCGCTGCTGCCCAACAACCACCATCGTCCAAGTGTCCCGACGGTCTTGCCCCCTAAAATACATCATCAAAACCCAGATTTCCACTCAACTGATTGTTTTTCTTCATAAAGGCGCCTGAAGACGTCTCCAGTCTCAGACGTTGCAGATTCCTGACTAAAAACTTCCGGTCATGTCGTGCGTGGTTACTGCCAATAGAGAAGCGTTTTTGCCAACGCAGAACAGGAACAGTGCGCGTTCTGTTACGAGGCTGCAAGATACCGAGCAAAACATAATTGGTTGCCTGGCGCCATGTGGCTTAAATCGCTGGTGACGGTGCCAAATTAGAAGCATCGAATACGAAGAGGCGTGGCCGGTGAGGGAATCGAACACGGGGAATGCGGAGTAAAAAGACGCTTGAGCGTAGAGTTATTTGTTGATTGGGCGGGGCCTGGATCGCTTGTACGATGCTCCCCGCTACGATCTCGTGTGGACGTGCCGTGCCTGGACACGTAGGAGAGAGCAGAAGTTATATATGAGGCTGCTGCTTCTATCAATGGGCTGTTCATGAGCCTGGAGTCGCCCTGGCTCAGTGCTAACTCTTCACAATGGCTTACAAGATCCTCTCACTTTTGTGCTCACTTCCTCTCCTTGTTCATGCTGCCCAGCATGATGCAATTGAGAAGCGGTCTGAGACATCTCCACTGGCTAAACGACAAGGAGTTTGTAAGCTGGAAATCTAATATCCTGGATGGAGGAACAGAGCTGACCGACGTCTAGGCGATCCTGGAGAGACATTTTGTGGATCAACAGGCCTTATAAACTACTGTGCACGACCTGGAAACAAGTGTTGCTGTAAGTATTTCGTTATTATAGTTGTTCGTTGCTTTACTGATTGGGTTGTTTAGCCATACTCTACTCTGCGCCGGAAGAAGCTACGTGCTGTGATGCCGGAACATACGCTCGTCCCGGATATTACTGCTGTCGAGGCGGCGGATCGTGCCCTGATGGAGAAACCTGCCGTGCATGCCGTCCCGACAGTGGAAACCCAGGAACTATCGTCGAGACACCGTCGTCAATATCAAGCTCCACGCCTGAAATCACAACACCGCCTCCAGCAGTGACAACAGCAACAGTATCCAGGGTCTCTTACACTTATTTCACCTTCACGATCACCTAGTATGTCAGAGTCTTCGCCCATTCAAACAGTTTACTTATCCATGGCATAGCTACTACTTCCAATACTACTACGTCTACGTTCCGAGCATCACCAGAAGCACATCTACGTCGAGCGAAGTTACTACAACTTCAACTATCGTCGTCTATGCTGCCAATAGTGCCGAAGCACAGTCATCTTTCGACGGCATAACGATGACTGCTTCACTGCCAACGCCTGACTCGGCGACGAAGCTTCCCGAGTTACCATCGGAAACGTCCGCAGCGCCGGATACGACAGAAATAAGACCGTCGATCACTACCTCCATGGACACCGTACCGTCCGATACCGCGCCTCCTGCTTCAGCCAGCGCCACTGATTTCGGCGGTAATGCTGACCGAGTTCGGTTTATCGGTGTATTTAACGGTTCATTGGGTGTTTGGTTGGTTACATTGGCGATAGGCACTGGCATTCTTGGCCTTGTGTTGTAATGTCTATGTATTCTCGTTGTAGAGGAGAGTTGTGCTCGACATCTTGCACATATCGATCCGTTACGCTTAAGTAATGTTAATGCCTTGAACTTAATAACGGTTCTAAATGACCTCGACTGGAATGGAAAAATCTCCCTCTAGATTGAGCTCGTCGGTCATGGCTGACTTCTGGGATCGAGACAAAATTGTGTGACTCAAACGATGATAGCCACTCGTGAAGCCACTTGGTGCTAGGGCTGTGTTATAGCAACTCCTGCCTTGCCCCTTTCCTATGTAGTGCGAAGACTCAATCTAGGTCAGAAGTCTCCATGACGATATCATACATAACCCGTAGGTGAAGATAGAGTGGCTTCATGCTTTAGCTATCAATTCTTACCATGCACACCAAAATAGTTGACGTACTGTATGCCAGCTATGTGTACTACAAGAGCCCAAGAGCCAGGCCGGTAAACGATGTGGAGGATTCGTCATGAAGGAGCAAAGTTTCGCCGCGAATGAGACAATCGCGCAAATGTAAGAAGTAGCCGCGGTAGCGCTCGCAGAAAGTGGCCATTGAAATTAAGCGGAAGTCTCAACTTTGAAAATACGTATTGCTTCCAGAATTCTTAGGTGGCAACCTCCATATGTTAAGATGTACATGGAGAGATAACCCAGTAGCGGAATGGTCACCTTGTAACTTGCCAGTTCGCCCAGGGTAGTGACGGATAACCATCGACAGAACCATGAGGCCGGTCTCGACCGAGACCCCCAGGCACTTCAAAGTCAAATCACATGATTGAGGAACTTTTGCGGGCGTTATTAACTTAATTACATATATTTAAGATTTTTGCACAGAGCTAGTACATAGAAAAAAAGGTTATAGCTAGAATTTTTTTACTATAGTATGTGCGTTGTTAAATTAACTACCTAGGGGTAGAACGACAAAGGCTTTCATCTCAAACATCATAAAAAAAGCAGAGCCCCCCGCTTAGTAATTAAAAAGAGCGTAAAAAGGTAATTACAAAAAAAGTTTTACTATAGTATAGTTGCGGGATGCAGCTTTGTTTACAAAAAAAAGAACTATGAGGCGGATGCTACGGCTGGCCATACAACCTTGGAAGGAGGGAGCTCCTCATTCCACAGACGTACAGTCTCGCTAGCCAATAGATCGCCTTCTGATGCGGATGCAGATACAGATAACGACGCACCTGTTGAACGCTGTGCGGTCCAGGGTATGTGAAGTGAAGTCGTGCAACGACGACAAACTGACCACCTTCACCGTGTCTACCCCTGGATTCTGAGAGACCAGGGAACGTAGCGGTCAAGAATCAGGGCCCCCGGTAGTCGGCGATTACACCATGCTGCTCCCACGGTACTGGGCTGCCACTTCACTATGCACACTAGCATCGACATACAAGCTAAAGTTCAGCTCATGTATGAAGCATGCAAACGGCTCACCCCTTGTGATGACTGAGGCGTCCGATAGGACTGATCGTTGCTGGTGGACCCCCTTGCATTGTGACTGCATCTAATCCACCACTTTCTTCCTATCGCATGTGTTGTTCCTAAACCTCTCTACATGATGTCGCATGCACCTTACGACCGTCATCTTGGGCGCTCACTCGCTCTCCCATGTGCACTTGTCTTACCGCGCCTAAAAACCGTTTATTGTCCGCGAATCCGCCTGTCGTCTGCTTTGCTCCATATTCCCGTCACCCTAACCTTATATGGAAAGTGGCCGCACAAGGGTAAGCGAAAAGGTGAGATCCAGCTACGTGCGATTGGTGGAGATGAGCGCAAGGGTAGGCGAAGGAACATTTGGGTTGAGCTGCGCTAGCCGAATTGGGTCGCCTGGTGAATGGTGGTCGTGGTCGGCGAAGGATTATGTTCTAAAGTTCGGTACAGTTAGATATTGGGCAGTTTGCAAGGGTGTATTCGTGTCGAGCTGATATTCTTCATTCACGACAATAATTATGTATATTATTTCTCTCAGTATGAAGGTGGCGTCGCGGCGTCGAAGCTTTGTCATTTTTTTGGAGATGATGCTAGGCGTTGGGTGCATAAATCTAATGTTAAACTTGAAAATCTATACGAGGTTGCCCTTGACGCTGGGAATACAAAGCGTTGGGGGCCTGGTGGTTCTGATGGTAAACCTGCTGCTCGTTAGGGATGCGTGTGTGTTTGCGTGGACCTTGATGTGATTCCTTCCTCGGATGGATATTGAAGGTCTTACGACATGTTGGGGGTCCGTTATCCAATAACACGATGTTTTAGCTTGCGTTCTGGGCTGTTTTGGGCTAAAGGTACGCCATCGGTGCGCCACGCCCCGGCTCTGTAGGGATACTTTCTCAGGGCTGCCCGACAAAGCTTGTATTCTAGAAGCTGATTTGAAATTACCGCAAGGATTGAGGTTACATCCTAAAGGTAACCTCAGGGGCAGCTAGCATGCCCAGACTTGAAGAGGAGGATGAGGACCAATTGATACAACACTAGTGGCACTGGTCCGAGATCCGTAACTCGTAACCTGAGCTCCTAGGCTAAAACAAAAACCAAACCAGACACCAGTGCGCCTCGCTAGAGACTGCCCAAAATGACTACCATCGCAGGATGAACAGAGCCGTATAAGAGATCATGCATGGGTGCCAGCCCGTTTCCATACAACGATACAGCTCGGCAATGCAATGAATATTGGGAAAGAAGAGAAAATAACAAAGTAGACTGAAGCAGGTCGGAGGCGTAAAAATGATATAAGCCGAGCCTACGCAAGGTATGGAGTTACACAGATTAGGAAACAGCCCCGCGACGCCGAAGATGACTTGGCGGTCAACTGCGGTGCAACCCAAGCATCCTGTCAAGAGCAAGCAGCGCCTTATGACTGCATCACATGAGACGGATTCGCTTGTTGAAACCCCAGAGGGTCGAAATAATGTTGGGCAATGTTCGTCTAATATTGCCTATTTAATCCTGTTAGACGCATGAAAGCTGGGACAAGTCGCGCGCCTTACAACGTTGCGAGGCTGTTGATGGCATAAGTCAAGGAGCGACGGGCATCGTCGTCGTTGATGCGAACTTGTGGTCGGTAATGCAACGAGGCTATCTGCACTGTCGCGCGGTATATACTATATCTAATGATGTTAGACATCAATCAGCCACAGCAGAATATCTGTACTTACATTAATAGCCGAGCATAGGGTGCTCCTGTTCGCGGCGGTCGCTCCCCATAGCCTTCGAAGAAAGCATCGCTGCCATTCGCAATGCCTTCATTCAGTAGTGGATCTCCCCAAATCACATTCGAGAAGCCTACTAAGCCAGTGACTTGTTTTGTTTGTTCGTGCACGAGCACGTTTTGTGGGTCGCACATATCCATTGTGACCATGTAGGGAGTCCGGACCTCGTCAAGGGCACGTAAATGTCGTTCAACGTAGTGCCGTATGCTGTCATATGGTAATGTGATGAGCATATCCTCAGCATCGCGCAATGCCGACTCCAATAGGATACGAAATGCCTCTCGCCATGATTTGCTTCCCTTGTTCGCAAACACTTCGTGCGTCATGCCAAATCCTGTAGAGACGAGTGTTGCGACGGCGCGCACGTAAATGCCTATGCTTCGATCGATTGCATTTCGTTCGTTTTGGGAGAGGTACGGTAACATCTCAGATAATCTCCTCCCAGGGATATAGCTCATGAGCAGGAACGGCGATCTAAACCCGACTCCATTTTCTTTATATTTGTAGACCTCAGGTACCGGCACCTGCCTGAACTGGCGAAGGATCTCGAGAGTTTTGCGCTCGGTTTCGAGACCATGTCTTTCGTGTCGAAGAGTTCGTGTGGAAAATTGTGGCGGACACTTGAGTATGAAGGCACTGCCATCACCGAGCCTCGCGAGATACACTTGATGGAGTCGTCCTTCAAGGCGTTCTAATTTTTTGACCGTGATCTTTGTGGAACGGAAGACTCCCTGGATGGCTCTTTGAATGCTCGAGAAGTCTGCAATCGGAGCACAGGCAGGAGATGATGCCGAAAAGGAGGAAGACGCGTTGGAGACTGTTGATGAAGCTCGAGCCGACTTGCTAATGTATCTTCCGTTATTCATAGTGACCACGGGATAGACAGCCACATCGAGAGGGGGTAAATGCATCTTAAAAAAACTTGGAAGCAAAGGACAAAGTGAGAGGCAATGTAAAAAAAGAGCAAGTCCGAAACGAGCGATTGTTATGAAAGTGCATGCTGGGGTGGCGCTCAAATTTGAGTGGTATAGCTTGCATGAAGAGGGTACCAGGTGATGCCTTCGTTCCACCACAGAGCTGACTCGGTAATCAAGAGGACATATAGGTACAGTGTCAGAGGCGTGAGAGCGACATATGGAATAATAATAGTCCGAGCAAAGCTGAAGGTATTGAGGTCCTCAAATTCGACATGGGCCTCGGTGCGTCACCAACATATCTGACGTTGACAGCTCTATAGCCACTGTCATATGTATGGCTGCAGGCTTCCAATAGCGTTTCGAGCGAGTCAAATTCGGCTAAACCTAGTTGAAGCAACGCAGCCGTGCAGGGCTTGACGAAAGCACTGGTCTCGGCGAACAGATCTCGCACTGGAACGCGGGAGGCGTCAAGTGACGATGCGGCTGCATGAATGCTCGTCTAAGGTAACCTATTGGGGGCTAGGCTTACCCAGAGGTGCTGTCGGCTAACGTGAACACTGATTGGCGGGAATTATGAGAATAGGCGTATGGCGAAAGGGGTCCCAGAGACAACATGGAACCTAGGTCAGAAATCGTGGTGGTATCGATAATCAGCACCTAAGTTTCAGGCTAAACATGCGGGGGGCTAGTTCACCGCAACTTGGTGTCGAGCTGAACGAGCGCGATGCGGATAACATCGCTTGATCACGCACGCATCACGCGGTGTCCATAGAATGCCCTTGTAACGCCACAGTAGTTTCAACCTTTTGACCCATCAATCCGGAGACGAAACTTGTGGCTAGTGCACTACGTATAGCACGTCAGGCCGGCCTCTTGGGATCGCTTGGGCTGTTGCTGTCGTACAGTGTGGGGTTCGCTCTCGGTATGACCGTAGCTGTAACCTGCAATACCCCCGGAGAACATACAGTTGCAGCATAACCAAAGCGTTGGTGATTGTTCTGCAGCACAAAGACTCTGTCATTTCTGTATTTTAGAGTATCTTGCAATCTGCCCATATCTAGAGTACAGATGTATCCTCTTTCGGTGCTTCGACGATGGAAGCGTCGCGCAACTCTGCTAAGTTATATCGCTTGAGCTTCTCGTAATCCGAGCCCACGACGCTCATTCCAACAATACTCTACTCTTCGTTAGCATATGCAAAGAACCTCGACCGGATCTCGACCGGACAACGTGCCCGGAAGCACGTGTGATGTACCATACCTGGTAGATCTCCACGAGGATAAGCAGATCGTAATGCGAAAGGTCGACCTTGTGGCCCTTGCCCACGATTGTTGCCACTCTGTGTATGACCTCGTCTCGCGTGAATTCCTTGTTGTTTCGGATCGATACACGAATTGCGAACTGCACATTGGATCAATATACCTGAGCAAGGAAGCTGCGTCTGAGATTATGCAAACATGCATGGTAATCTAGGCTTGCAGGATCAGATTGGAGAAGACTTACTTTTTTTCCTGCCTGCTCAGGCGCATGGAAGTGTGGCGCGAGGACTTGGCGAGCAACGTCCTCCAAACCTCTTTCTGTAGCTTTGTCGATGGCCGATAATGGCGTCAGCCTTTTTACGTAGCGGCAGCGCTGATGCTCAACACCGTCTGCGGTGTCCTGGCAGATCTTGTGGACGAACGAGGCCGGCTCAACGGGCGAGCGAGTTTTGAAGAACACCACTGGTTGCATTCAGCCCATAGCTCGATTTGATCATCTGTGACGGCGCGGCTTACTGCAGGTCCCGGACAATCTAACATTTTGGAACAGCGGCTTCACGGTAGGCTTTCGAATTGCTTCAACTTCTTTCTGGATCTCTTTCTCGATGTCGCCATCGCCCGCTTCGGATTCTTCATCTTCAGCTACCCCCGCTAACTGGCCCTCCCCGTATAACTGTGATGCATACTACTTGTGCGTCGGCATCGATCTAAAGAGATCTGGACCATGCATGCATGATGTCGCAGCATATCACTCACCTTCTCGAAGAGATTGCGCAGGTCGGCGACCGATGGCGCCTCTTTGTTTAAGGCGCATGTCACCCATATGCCTACATCACCCGGCTGAATTCCTCGAGCCTCGGCACCGCCTTTTCGGGGCATATTCCATTTCTTTTTGGCCTGCATTTTAATTTAGCATCACAGAATTATTGGAGATGGAAGGCGAAACGCTCCAATGCCTTAGGTTCGCAGGGACCAATGTAAACTCACCCCAGTGGACTTCTTGCTGCTGCCTCTATCCTGCTGATCTGGGCCAGCTTTCCGCTTCCTTGGTCCGGACTCCATGTCGACAAGCGGGCGTAGAAACACGCGGTGTGGGCGTGGTGCAAAGGTGTGCGACGCGAATGCAAAGGAAATGCGGCGGAAGAGTGATGGAATGCGCTAACCCGTTTAGTATTAGTCAAGTTTTTTCTCTTACTCTCACAGTGCTACTACAGTCTACTAGTATATCCGCGGACTATTCATGACTCTGCATTGCATATTGTGCAATCACTATCAGTGATTCATCCCAAAAACCAGTCTTATTGCTTTGCCTTGTTTCACTGCGTTTGTCAGCACCCACACAGCTTTCCCTAACAGCGTTATACCGTGTACCAAACGTGCGCGAAGTCTTCCTCTAGATCAGCGATTCATCAAAAATAAGCCACATACCCGAATCACCGGTTCTCTATAACGATAGCTGGGACCCGGTGTCCTTACCCCATGCAGAAACCCTTTGCCCAGGACAATTTTCACGTCTCATCATGCATGAACCCACCAGGGACCGGGGTTCCCCAGATCCCGTGTCCAATTATGTCTCCAACATTCTCCCCGAGATTTGGGGGGCTTCTCGCCACCCCTTAGTGCTATAAACAGTATGTAGGATATGTTCGGGTGCCACCGAGCTAAATAGTCCGTCCGACAGTTGCAAGTATCATGCCCTCTATCTTTATGAATTCTCTCACTATACGTAGACTGTCATCTAGGTGACTCACCAGTACAACGGTCAGGTGGAATAGGGAGCCGATGAGCGTCTAAAACCCTATTGTAGCAAGAGTATCGGCATCCCATGTGTAGTTTGCGCGGGCTTGCATGCCTTTTGATGTGTATGGAATTTGACCTCTACTGTCTCCATTGCGAAACTAAGCCATCTGAATACCAGACACCTCTGGCCAAAGAAGGGGTATTGAAATGGTCTGTAGCCATCGGTCACTGCATCCGCGTCGTCCCACCAGAGAATCCTTGAAACCCCCCAAATGCGTCCTCGAGGATTGATAAGAGGTGTCCGGAAGCCCGCCGTCGATGGGCCAACATACGGTCAGGTGTGTTTCCAGATACGAAAGGCCAGAAACAAGCTGGCGAAAAGTCCGCTAGCAAAGCACTGGCATTGAAACCTGGATCTTAGGGTAACCTCATCCTGTTCGACGTCTTCCCATTCATGTTCTCAACCGAGATTGACAGGCTTGAAACACGAGGTCGCTGGAGTTAAGGCTGTGCGGTTAGACTATGGGAGGACCGATTCTTATAATGCGTGCGGTACACCTCATCCATAGTTCCCTTGCGTCGAGGGCAATTCTAAGCGCTCACGAGAGCCCTTCGGAGGGAAACTAGACTCTCGTTTTTTTCCATCTTTCGAAATACGGGCGAACCGCAGCGTGGCGAGGCTGGACCAATTCCCACTCCAATCTTTCAACTTCCGTAGATTATCGACGCTCTCTAGATCCGGGACCCAAAAACCAGAAGCGTACTCTCCTTGCTCCACGGCTTGGTTCTGTTTCAGCAGGGTCTCGCGTGTAGATGGCGGTCTTCCAGCGCGACGTTCTGCCTGGATGTTCGCCAACTCTTCGTCATCTCGGCCTAGGAAGTCCTCAATCATGGCTTGAATTTCGGAGACAGACAGTGCAGAATCGTGCTCCATAGTGTATGACTGGAATGACTTGATACGGAGTACTTCCTACAGATCAGTATTTTTAGATTACAATCGAAATGGGAGGACATACGGTACGGGCGATTCTGCTTCTCTCTTACTGCAGTCAGGCGGTTGATCTTGTCGTCACGTTGAGCGGCGCTCGTCAGGCGACGCGTGTCCCGACTGTTCTCGTGCAGAGCGACACTCTTCCCTTTCTTCTTGTGTATGTGTTTCTGCACCTTGCTTAGGCGATTGCTCGGCATTTTCGCTTGTTTGTGGGTTGCGAAAAGTTTGGTGGCCAAAATTTCCTTCGCAGGTGGACTATAGTAGGTTAGGTGCTGACTCATAACCTGAGCTCGCTAAAGTTGTTGGTTGTTCGGGCGTGGGATCAACAATTCTTCGGCGCTTTCATCTCATTTTTTGGCACAAGTCTTCAGCTACTTTGTCTGGAACAAGGTTTTTAGCCCTCCTCACGAGTGAGTAACGGGCCCTAGGCTCGTCGTATGTTTCCATTGCTCCGCCAAAATGCAAATATAAGAGCCCTCTCTCCGGTCATCCAGCAATGTTTACCGTTTCTATTTTGTGCTGCAGACGGCACTAATGTGACTGCAGAGCTTCAAGAGGGCGTAACTACACCAGGCAGACGATAGTAGGCTATATCGACCATGATGTAGAAGTTGGCATGGATGAGCATACCTGCTGCCAAGGTAGCGCTACCCGCATGTGGAATTAGCGTGGGCGCGTACCAGCGTTAACGCGTCGTGCGTGACTCTTGACGTCCCCTCCACCTCCGTCCGGACTACTAACCACAGCGACTCCTTTGCTTCTGCCGTACTCTCGCCGAAACCAAGAATGCAGTAGCAGATACGCGCCATTGCTTGGCTCCGACACTGGACACGCCAGCGGCAGAGCGGACAAAATGGGCATCTCAGGTAGGGATGCGGCTGCAACGCTGTCTACATGCTGACCTCGTGCAGGTCTCCTACCGCTGTTAAAGTCGATTCAGAGGCCATGCAGTCTCAAGAAGTTCGAGGGACAGACCATTGGCGTGGATGCCTATGGATGGCTTCACCGCGGCACAGCGGCTTGCGCCATCGAGCTGGCGCAGGACAAGCCGACAACAAAGTATGACCCTGCCTCTCCACTTTCTGCTCAATGGCTCATGCTCGTAGATTTGTCGATTTCGCCATGAACCGCGTCCGCATGCTCATCCATTTCGGCATCATCCCGTATCTCGTCTTCGATGGCGACAACCTGCCCGGCAAGTCTGGCACTGAGAAGGACCGGAAAGCCAAGCGGAAAGAGAGCAAGAGACTGGGTCTAGAGCTGCTGAAGGTTGGCAAGACTTCGCAGGCTCATTTGGAACTTCAAAAGTCCGTGGACGTGACCCCGGAGATGGCGCGCATGTTATCGAAGAGCTGAAGCACCATAACATCCAGTACGTCGTCGCTCCGTACGAGGCCGATTCGCAATTGGCCTATCTAGAACGAAAGGGCATCATCGACGGCATCCTGTCTGAAGACTCAGACCTACTCGTGTTTGGCGCCAAACGTCTGATTACCAAACTTGACAAGTACGGCGAGTGCGTGGAAATCAACCGTGACCATTTCACAGCCTGCAGAGAGGTCAGCCTAGCTGGCTGGAGCGACGTGGACTTTAGGCGCATGGCCATCCTAAGCGGCTGTGACTATCTTCCTGGTATTGGCGGCATGGGTCTGAAGACGGCCTATAGAATGCTACGGAAGCACAAAAACGTTGAGCGACTCGTTAAAGCTATACAGTTCGACGGAAAGTTCAAGGTCCCCAATGGCTACCTGGCAGATTTCTATCAAGCAGAAAACACCTTTCTCTACCCGATTGCACAATATCCAAGCAAGGGTCAATCTGAAGTCCCGACGAGTTGACAAGATGGCTTTCATTGGGGAAGAGGTGCCGTCGCATCTAGCGCATGGTGTCGCACGCGGTGACTTGCATCCGCGCACAAAACAGCCCATCATCCTTCGGACACAGTCTAAACCAAGTGGCAAGCCTCTTCGGCCAGCACGAACAGTCTCGTCGACTGCCCAGACACCCTTGGCAAGCAAGCAAGGCCTATCGATTCTTTCTTCAAAGCAAAGAGAACACCACTGTCCGAATTGGATATCAACCTCTTCACACCATCTCCTAGTCAGCAAGTCCTGTTAGAGAATCATCGACGAAGTACTGGCTGGGAAGCAGTTCCGGCTCCACAGACCAGCCAGCGACAGCAGCTTTCACGAGCCCAAACCGCGCCCCACCCAACCAGGCGTGTTAGTGCACATTCAGCCACACCGGGACGAACAGCGCCAAACCCTTCCAAGAGGCAACGGTTGTGTTCTGATTCCGAGTTCGCTTCTCCCGCATGCAGAAAGGAGGAGGTCACGCGGAGTCGCTTCTTCGCATCGTCGATGACCGAGCCAAGCCCATCACTGCGCCCAAACAAAGATGGAAGGAAGTCCACTCAGGACTTTGAGCTGTACTCTGATGATTCAATGCAGGAGGCCATGGCGGACTTGCCTGACTATGATGGATCCGCACCATCGCCTAGGAAGAAGCTCAAGGTCTTCAAAGATAGCTTTCGATCTGGCGTAGCTAGCGACTCGCAATCGACAACCTTGTCAAGATCTACGTTGGAGTCGCCGCAAGGCACACAAGATTCTGGTGCAATTACGCCTGCGACTTCTTTTGGTAGTTCTGAGCCCGAATCGATCTTTAGCGCCCCGTTAACTAAACAACTCAACGACCTTCGCACAAGGTTCTCGTACAGTGCGACTAGTGGTTCTTCCCCGACCGCATCGGCCATTCCGATAACGCGATCTACCCGAAGATGGGAGTCATCCAATCTCGCTCCACTCGCCAAGTCTACGTGCGTAGATGCGGATATGCAGCCTATTGCTACAGGTGTTTCACAAACACACAAAGACGATAGTCTAGACGCTCAAGACGCCGAGGTGGAAGTCGCTGCTAGCGACACGGAGGATCTTCCACCTCAGCCCTCCACACCGTGGAAGCAGTTTGAAGTGAAAGGCAGCGAAGAATTTCTCGTACCGGAATCGAGCGACGTAGAAAGCATATGCTCGCCGCGGAAGCCACTATTGAACCTCGGAAGATTCGCATTCGGCGCATAAATATCTCACAGTACTCGATCCGATTATTTATACCCACGGTTGAAGGGCGAAGATAGATTCAGGATTAGAGTGTTATCTTACAGGGTGGTTATTCGGCGAGCGGCATATTGATTCCCGATCAGTTTCGCTGTCTGTCTAGTAGTACGCGTGACGACAACGTTTAGTCCACGGCATGGCGTCTAGTGTGCTGCATGGTTATATACCCACATCAATTAATGGTTTTCTTCTCAGCTGGTATAGTCGATGCGCTGCCCATTTGGATGTCACGTAGCGATTGTGGACTGTCACGCGTAGCTCTCCAATCACGCCTGCGTCCATTAATCTTTCTGAATACGATGAGTACGGCTAATTAACTAGGTTGTCGGGGGGAAACTGCAAGGACGGACTACGTATCCCTTTATCTGCCCGTATGGACATAGGTTCCGGCTCTATGCCTCCCTCCGTCAGACTTTCGAATTCACCACAAGCTGTTGCATGCTGGGGCTTGCTTAGTCGACTATCCAGATTAGTGTTCTATGAGTTCCTATGGATTTTGGATTTACAATTGTAGGTCACCTCAGCTAGGTTCTCATTCCAATAATCTCCACATTCATATTCCTCGAAACATCCCTCCCCCTCGATCTGAAAGCCGCCTGTGGCGTATCAATACACAAGGACCACAGTACCTCTTGCCGCCCGACAAACCTTCAAGTGTTAATCCAGACACCAAGCCCAAGACAAAGTAAAAATCAGCACAGAGCCTTTCTTTATCTCCAGCGTCCCCGTCGTCCCCGTTAATCAGCCATGGATTCCGCATCCGGCCGGACTCTCTCTACCAGGCTTTTCTTTCAGCCTTTCAAAAAGCATATCTACCACCCTCTTTTTCTTCCCTAGCCAACCCAACTTGCCCGTACATCTACACACCGCGCATACTACTCCCTCTGTTTCCTCACCCTCATCGAACCCTGTTTTTTATAAACAATAAAAAAGCAAAAAAATGGCAGAACGTAGATTACCACGCGAAGCCAACTTCGCCGGCTCGTACAACGAACGCGAAATGATGGAGGAAGAGTATTGGCGTGGTTGGACATGGAACATGAACGAAGAAGACTTTCAGGCCGGGCGCGGCGGGAGAATGCGAAGGCGGGGAAGAAGGCTGTTAAGCCGGCCGTGAAGAAGGGGAGAAGTCGGACGCAGACACAGACACAGGGTCGGGGTCGGGGTCGTGCTCAACCTGCTCCTGCTCCTGCTCCTGCTCCTGCTCCTGCTCCTGCTCCTGCTCCTGCTCCTGCTCCTGCTCCTGCTCCTGCTCCTGCTCCTGCTCCTGCTCCTGCTCCTGCTCCTGCTCCTGCTCCTGCTCCTGCTCCTGCTCCTGCTCCTGCTCCTGCTCCTGCTCCTGCTCCTGCTCCTGCTCCTGCTCCTGCTCCTGCTCCTGCTCCTGCTCCTGCTCCTGCTCCTGCTCTTGCTCTTGCTCCGGCCCAACTACCTCCTGCTGCTCCTGCTCCGGCCCAACCAGCACCACTTCCCACCGGCCGCCAAACACGAAATTCCCGCCGCGCAGCTGAAGCCGCCACCATCCCGCCTCCTCCTCCACCACCACCACCCCGCAAAAAAGCAACTCGCAAGAAGCACGATTACAGTATGTATATCCCAAACCCAGCCCAGTCCACTCCCCTACAGTCCAAACAAACAACCACCCAAAGAAAAGAGAAAAAGAAAAACAAAACAAAAAATCGAACATTGCTAATAGTGTTGTGTCTTGTGTTTGTATAGCCAAGGGTATTCTGAAGCCGGCGTCGGTGGCGGGCCCTAATAAGCGGCCTCCTTGGAAGAGGAGGGGGAGGAAATGAAGAAGGTAAGGGGGAGGGGGGGGAGGGGGACTTATTTCGTAACTATTGTTTTAGTTTGGTTCTGTGGGGGTTGGAGAAGGATTTTCCCTTCTTGTTTTTTTTGAGATGAAGGAAAGGGGTTATGGAGGGTTAGAGGGAGTGTCACTTGGTCGTGGTAGTGTTGGTTTCGTTTCGTTTCCTTCTTAGTTCCATGTTATAAATCCTAGTTTCGACCTCTTGTGTGTGCAGTAAATATCTCTGGGTTGGACGTAAAGCCCCCCTTGGAGCTTCGCGTTTAGACTTAGTTGTAGCATTGCTGAATACAGAGATTACTTGCTCATGGGTTTTAGACCGATTACACGAAGTTATGCTAGGTGAGGACTTTGCGACACATCAATCGTGGGAGAGACGGTGGAGGACACTTGTCTATATTCTATCATTGTCCCGTCTGACATGCCACGCCAAACATACGTGAGAGTACCGCCACATAATCCTTTCCGTCCCAGCTAGGAGACAAACAAGGTACAAGGAGACACTGAAAGAAACCTTGTCCCCTACCGAGAAATCATATGGTCCCTGGCCGGACCCACGCCAATCCACCTGACCTTGACACCCACAAACTGCTCAATGAACTCGACATATTTCCTCGCCGCACTGGGCAGATCGTAGAAAGATTTTGCGCCCGTGGTCGGCTTCTTCCAACCTGGCAGGGTCTCGTAGTGGACTTCGACCTCGGCTAGCCTCTCAGGGTTTGATGGAAAGCCTTCGACTTTCTGGCCGCCGAGCGAGTACGACGTGGCTATTTTGAGCTCGTCAAAGTCGTCGAGAACGTCGAGTTTGGTCAGGTTGATGGCGGTGTAGTCGTTGCAGGCGTGTGAATGCTTAACAATGACCAGGTCAAGCCAACCGCAGCGACGCTTGCGACCGGTTGTTACGCCGACTTCGTGGCCTTCCTTTTGGAGCTTCTCGCCTATCTCGTTCAGCTGCTCTGTCGGGAATGGACCTCTGTCGATTGTTAGAATCCGTCATGTGTTCGACAGTGGAACATCTTACGATCCAACTCGAGTGGTGTACGCCTTGACGACCCCGATGACTTCTTTGATCGATCGCCATCCCAAGCTGAGGCCCGTGAGGACGCCTCCGAGGCCGGTGTTTGAAGATGTGACAAAGGGATATGTTCCGTAATCGATATCGAGCATTATCGCGTTGGCGCCTTCAACCAGGATCTTCGCGTTTTTCTCTTTCGCAGATGCGAGCAGCGGGACCTGATCAACGACGTATTCGGCAAGCTTGGGGCGGAGTTCCTGCATTTCGAATCAATTCGTGTGTTTCCCGGCTATATGTTGTCTGCCCCACCTGGAACTTTTTGATTTCGTCTTCCACATCGTACTTCAACAGATCTCCAAATCGCTTCTTGTACCCATCTACTAGCCGCCGCAGCTTCTTCTCGAAGACCTCCTCGTCGAAAAGATCGCACATTCGCAGACCGCTACGAGTCATCTTGGTGCTGTACGTTGGGCCTGCGTCCTATCAGTTCTCTGCGCCGTTTCCGTGCCGGTGCCGATCGACCTACCAATGCCTTTCTTGGTGGTACCTGTTCCAACACATTCGTCAGCTTCTGTATCCCATCCCAATCAAGGTGCGGGTGTCCGACCTATGTTGCCACCTCCCAACTCTACTTCCTCCAGCCCATCCACCAGCTGGTGCACATCGAAGACAACATGGGCCCTGTCCGAAATATATATCCTCCCTTCTGTCTTCAGCCCTTTCTTGTCCAGGTCCTCCAGCTCCTTGAAAAACGAGGGGACGTGCACCACGCATCCACTCCCGATGATGTTTGTGCATCCTGGGTTCACCAGGCCGGACGGGAGGATGTGAAAGTCGTAGGTGATGCCGTTCGCAACGATGGTGTGGCCGGCATTGTTACCGCCCTGGGCACGGCAACAGAGCTGCGACTCGTGGGCGAGGATGTCGGCGAGCTTGCCTTTGCCTTCGTCGCCCCATTGGGCGCCGAGGACGACGGTGACGGACATGTTCCGTGGGAAGCGAGACGAGGAGCGCAAGCGGTTGGGCGGCCGAGGAGACGTATTTCAATTGCACATGGGGTGCGGAAACGGCCGAGGTGCGCCCTTTGGGACGGTCAGTTTGCGTCCAATTAAAATGTTTGCGCCATAGTGAAAGTCAGGTCAAGCGGGTATCGGAGGTGGGTTTAGTTGGACAGGACTTGGCCTGAGAATGTGCCTCTCCGGACTCACAAGAATAGATGCTGCTGTCTAACGCGTTTTGACGCGGATGAGCTGGGGGAACCAACAAAGCTATTGAGCACCCACCAAGGATTGCACGAAGACGTAGAAATGGTGAGGCTCACGAGCAGTGTGCAGTATTCGTCGGCGATGTGCCCCGCCCCCACCAAACGCTGGACCAATGACGGGTTTCCATGAAAAGGCTGCCGATGCGCTAACCAATCAGACACGCACTCAGACACCATCACAGTATGCACATCAGGTTCGAGGGCTATAAACTGAATCCCATAACCTGCAAGCAAAAACCCTTTCCTCAGGTTCACGCACAGTCGCAGTGGTTCCCAAGTTCGAGCAAAAGAAAAAGGTATCATGTTGTCTTGAACCGGATCTATCTCTTACAACACCACCGTTCCAAAAAAGAAGAAAATACAAGTCCCTTTCCAACCAAAAACCCTAAAGCAAGAAAGCCCCCAACCCAGCAACGAGCGCCGTGCCCAGCCCAGCCGCCCACACTCTCGCCTCCACCGCCGCCGCAGCACCCGGGTACGACGTCGGCGACGCAGTCGGTGCACTCGCGTTCCCGGTCGCCCCAGGCGCACTACTCGTTGACGTCGGCGTCTCCTCCTCGCCCGTGTTTTGCACCCGTATCCAATTCGCAGCCAAGGGCGCACGACGCAGCCCGGAGGCGTTGACGAAATCGGCCGTATCCCAGGGCAACCTGTTCTCGAGCGCGTCTTTGAAGCGCGCCGGGATGGTGAAGTTGTCGGGCTGCTGGAAGAGGAGGATTGTGTATTTGTGTGCTGTGTCGTTGAGGGGCGGCGCGGGTGGCTGGTACGGTGCCTCTGCGGCGTCGGCGGAGGGCACCTTGAGAGTTTGCGTATCGATCGAGGGCATGGTGACGTTGGAGGTGAGCCAGTGGAGACGCTGGACGCGGGTGCCGTTGCGGGGCACATCGCTGTCGACCATGATGAGGATGGCGCGGCCGAAGGTGGACCAAACCGGTGTGGAGATGCGGTCCGGCGGGCTCGCCGTCTCTGTTGCCGTGTCAATGTGCGAAGCTCGCGATATGAGCTGAGGGCCGGCGGTGCGTACCTGATGGCGTCAACAGCTCGCCCGCAGGCGCGACGCTGTTGCCTGCCCAGGTCATGTTTAGATCCGGCGTGCCCTGGAGAGGGAAGCCCGGGGCCGTGGTGGCGCCAGCCGCGCCCACCAGCGCGCAGAAGCCCCAGCTGGCAGTCTTCCAGTTGACCATGTCGACCTGCGTGGGCAATTAAAATCAATTCGCTACTGCAGGTGCAGACGTGCCGACGTGCAGGTGTGAGAAGCCGTTCGTGGGATATTCAGGGGCGTAGCCTTAGGCTGCACAAGTCGCACACTCAGCACTGCATGCGCACTGGGGCCTGTGCGTTTGGAAACCTTGGAAGGATCCGTCCCGTTTGATGAGTAATTAGCACTCTGGAGCCTTGCATACCAAGGCACCATCACGACATCTGCTGTCTTCCATTGCTCCATGTCATGCGCGTGAACATGTTTGAATTGATGCGCGCTTGAGAACGCTGTGCTCGCACCGGTAGCTTCCACAGCGCTACCTGAGCACGCTCCCCGTCCCGTCATCCCACCAGTCTCGCCCAACAAAAGAAACATGTCCAAGAAAATAGGCCGTGATACAGCTTGTAGCCATCAATCTCTCTTCCCGTCCCGACTGCCAACGTACTGATAGGCAAGCTGCACGCTCGCCTCGTCTTCCTCCCGTCCCAAGACCTTCGGTCTGTCCCTCTTTATCAGCTCAACCTCTTCGACCACCGTCGCACCGTCACTGCTTGCCCGTTTCCGCGACTGCATCTCTGGCACAGGTTCAAATCGGCTTGTTGCTCGGCTACTACTTCTTTCGAAGTAACTGTTCAGGGACGGGCTCGACGGCGACGACGCCAGTATTGACCCTCTTCTTGAGATGGACAACCGGAGACGAGACGTCCGCTTCCGTTTTGTGCTGTCGTTTCCAGCCATTATCGTCGTGGTGACCACGTTCATGGGGAGAGCTTGCCCATCGCGAAATGACGTGTTGGCGAGGAACTCGGATGGCGCCGTGTTCCTTCTCGACATCGGTTGTCCCCTTCTCAGCGTGCCGCCTGCCGAAGACGAAGCTGATGTGTTTCGTGATCGATTCCTAGGGTCGGCAGGCGAGTGGATGAAGGTTTCAGTGGTCGCCGTGAAGAGAGCGGTGGGGACGGGAGGCGGCGAAGCCGGAATCGGCGGAAGCGGAAGCCTGACCGGCACGGCTGCTGTTGATTTGTGTGCACCTTTCGCCGACGACGCCTTTGATGGGAGTCGTGATAGCGGCGCCCTAGGACTTGATGTTCGATTCGATCGCCATTTCTCCTTCCATATTCTGAGCGTCTTCCTGATGCCTGTGCCGTCCTTGATGGCACTTGTAGCCTGTGAAGCGGTATCCATATTTTGCATGTCCCGCTAGGTTTGTCAAGGATCCGATCCAAGTAAAACTCAATTTTGCAGAATGAAGCAGATATCGTCTTTGAGCTACCGTATACGCGATGGAACAACCTGGAAAAAGGTATTCCACGTGGGAAAGGCGATGGAACGGCACTGCCCCTCTTATCACAGCGACCCGTCCCTTGAACAAGCGGGCCCGGTGCGTTGGACTTAGTTTCGGGGAAGCTGGAAACGGTTCGTGGGGCGCCGGTTATGCAGGGGGGAGTGCTTAGACCATGGGGCGTCGACTCAGGAACGTGCACTGGTCTGACCTGGGTCCAAGAGTTATTGGCAAGAACCGAAAGAGCTTGAGGATGAAAGCTATGAGCGAGGCTTGTGTGCGTTATAAGAACTTTATGCATATGCTTCATCACGTCAAGGGAGAGCAAAGGGAGCAAAAGTCTCACTCGTATTGACTCAGGCGAAAGTGGTGTGAATTGCTTGCATGGGGGCATGGCTTGTCGGCATTGTATCGCTACGGCCGACAGGACCGCTCGTGCAAACCCAAAAACCTTTTGATAGGGTGGAAATATAAAAGATTCTATCAATCGTCGGGAGTCCGGTAAGCACACCCTGGCGACAGGACCTCCGCACTGAACTGTAAAGTCCGCCGTTCGTTTCTCCGTCTCTCGCTAAAACGGTACCGATGCTGCCAAGAAGAGTTTCTCTTTATCGAAACTCTATTACCTCCATACTTTGTGACATATTGCGCCATCTTTCTAGCTGATAAAACGCATGGTAAGTTCAACACTGTATCGCGTCAGTCACTGTCGCTGTAGCAAACCACCACCGAACTTACGTCGCGAAGGTGCCTGCGCTGACAGGCATAGCCCTCAACAGAGTTGGCCCAATGCCCCTCCAGAAGCCACCCAGACCTTCCACCCTGTACGTCTTTGCGAAGCAATCCCGCATGCTCCTGTATTTCTGAGCCTCGCCGAACCCGTCCGTCTGCATCTTGCTCTTGATAACATCGAATGGATAGCTCCAAATCCATAATGCTTCACCTGCGAGGCCACCGTACACGGCAACTTTGAGCGTGCTGATTTCGTCCCGCTTGATATTGTTGCGCTCCGCATCCTTATTCATCATATACTCAAAAGCAGTGAACCAGGCACCATAGGCTTGAGCTTCACGCAAAAGTGTTACAGCTGTTCCGCGATAGACACCTCGTATGCCTTCGTGAGCTGTGAGCTTCTTGATGCAGTCAATAGGTCCATTGTAAAGACGAGCTGCACCGTGGGGCTGAGTTTGCAACCGGATACGGATGTGCTCGATGGGACTCGACAGGACGGTGTTGGTTATGCCGGCAAAAGCACCCGCTGCGTAGTACTGTGTGTAGCTGAGCTCACCGGAACCTGTCTTCTCCAGATTCCGTGTCTCGAAAGCACGGCGAGCATAGTGAAACCCGCCGAATTGGACAGACACGCAGGCACCAATGCCGATCAAGGGCGTCAATGTACCCTTATAAAAGGCAAGGGCTCCCTCGTTCTTGTAGATTTTGGTGGCTGCATCTAGGGCGCCAGAGTACTGCTTCGTAGTCTGTAACCTGACCTTGACAATATCAAAAGGTTGTCCTGTATCGCGTCAGTGCCGGGTAAGCTAAGCGATATCAGAGTCCACCGTTAACCAGCTACCGAGGCCGCGGTAAATTTGCAATGTCGGAGACGTGCACTTCAAGAAGTAGGAGACACAGGAGCATCGAGAAGAAGAGTTCTTCGGCCCGAAAAGCTCAAATTCACAAAATATTCGACATACCGATGAGCACTTGGGCAACACCGCCCACAGCACCTGCAAACAGATCCTTCAGCGTCCGCTGAAGCCCATGCTCAGGCGCCTCGAATTCGGCCTCGATTCCCATCTCTTGAGTCTCTTC